>CM073577.1:84884682-85444356 GCA_037074715.1 Magnolia kwangsiensis | reverse complement strand
TAAGGGGGGTAGAACATTATGAGACCAATCTAGTTAGGTCAATTAATACAACCGTTGGATTAGAGTAGCTAAGCGGAAGCGTGGTTGGCCCCTTCCCCACTGGCCCAGGATCGAAGGAAACTGATTCAGGTTATACGTAAGGCTAGGTCATTAAATAGGATCTGAATCTTCCTTAGAATGTCAATAACGAAGTCTTTAAAGGAAAATAATTAGGGGTTAAATGTTGAACCCCATTCATATTAAATCATAGGCCTAACAATGAGAATGAGCGGAGGTCAGAGTATCCATAAATCTACTCGTTAAATACGAACATAATAGAAGCCTTGGCCAACTCTATACGATTAGAAATTCTTTTAGGATGATCTATTAAGGTGCTTATTAACCCCTACCTTAGACATAGATTCAGACGATGACTCTCCTAGGACCAAGACCTAAAGGGCAACCTTATAATTAGGAAATTTGAACCTTTTAATGTTGGGCATTCACTAAGCTTTTAGAGTGATCAGACTACGGAGTTACTAAAATTTACAAATGTGAAACATTCACGGCTTGACCCAATTCTCAATCCTAGCAGGCTACCAGTGGACTCACTGCTTGACTGAGCAGAAGACTAGGATCCATCAGGATTAGGAAGGGATACAACGTTGTCTACCCTGGTCAGGCGGACATTTGAAGTATCGGGATCAAGCCCACTACAACCGTCTCTCCGTATTAGTCGACCATTGAAAACATATATCTTACTCTAAGTAGTTGGGAATCATCGTCAAAACTCTAAATAGATAAAGAAATAAATTGTAGCAAAACCATTAGGGCATAAGAAAGAGATAAAGAGTAAATCTTTAAGGAGGATAGATAAAAATGCGCCATACTAGAATAGATGGTATATACCCCACCACGCAAATAAACTTGAATTAATAAAGTTTAGGTAAAAGGAATAATAGAATCTTTACTCATTACCCTTAGCCAATTTCGGGGACGAAATTATTTTTAAGGGGGGTAGATTGTAACACCCCAGATTTTTGCCAACCTGGAATTAGACGTCCTTAGGAAATGGGTCTACCATAACACCTTAGTAACTTCTCATAACTCAATTCCAAAGCCAAAGAATCATTTTTCAACCCATTTCCTTCAAAAACTTACCTTTCAATACCTCATTCTTCAAATTTCTCCAAATACTTTCATGTTGGACACAAATCCTAGAGTTTTAAAAGGTGAAGAATTATACTTAAACTAAAACTTACTGTAAATGGTACATACATGCATAAAATGAGATTTTGAATATTTAATTTTTAGAATTTCATAATATAGATAAGTTATTTGGATGGATTAGCTTCTTCTACCCTAAAATCATATATTGTATGTTGTGTAACTCATTCCATTTTACAAATGAGACACGATAAATGCCTCGACGGACTCGTGGCCCAAACTGCTCAATTCGAGGGGACCCGAGGTGGGTCCCACATGTTTTCAGCATCCCCTGGGGGGGGCGGGGGGGGGGGGGGGGGGGGGGGGGGGGGGGGGGGGAGGACATCGCCCTTGGGGTGAGCCCTCACTAAACAGTCCAGTGACCGGTGAGGGGCTCGCGGGTTTGGCGAGGCCTCGTCCATACAGCGTCAGGCAGCCCGTTTTCTGCATTTTTCTTATGCATTTTGTCCAACTTTGAAAAATCATATCTCCTTCGTTATAACTTTGATTTAGGTGATTCAAAACCAAATTGAAGATAAATAAGTCTAGTTTTATATAAAAATATGTGAAAAAATATAATAAAATATTTAATATAGTTTAAAGTAGGTCGTTGTAGACAACTGTCCGAAAATCACTGTTGGACAGCTCCTGTTTCTGGAATTTTTACAATTTTTCTACAGCATAAAATCTCATGAAATTTGGTGAAGATGAGGTAAACTTGATGATGAACTACTAGAAAAATAATTAAATAATATAATAACTAAAAGTTCCAAAAGCAGGGCATAGAATGGCCCTAGGACAGTATTCTGTCATAATTAGGATAGACTTTGGTTAAGTACTAAAATGAATACTCAGTAGAATTAGCTTGAACTACTTTAAATATGAACTACAAGACCCAAAATGAGTAGGGACCACTAATGCTACCTTACCTAAAAACCTAAGATCAATCTCTAAACCCAGTTGATCTTGGGAGCATCGTGAAACTTCGTATCGGACCTGCACCGCACGTCAAAAGTCCGATAGCGATGAACTTAAACGAATGTGACCATCTTGTTGGACTTGATGACCATCTCGAAAATCAAGACCAACACGATGTCATGAGACCATTTCCTTGAGTCTGGAGTGAAGAGAGTGAGAAAGCGAAGATTTTTAAGAAATTAAATAAAAATTTAAGTAATCTGAGTCGTGTCGCTTATGCGTTATTTGTAAGCATTCTGATCGTTCGTTTTTGTCCCAAATTCACCCCTCAGATCAAGAAAGGAAGCCCATATATGTCAAAATACTTGTGGCCTTGATCGAGTTTCAGTGACCACTGAACTAAAACTGATTCGCTACAGCTGATCTGGAAACCCGATCAGACTCAAAGCTTAAATTTCTTAAGATCCTATACTAGTGATCTTAAGTCCAACCGCATTTGATAAGAGGACCTCCAAAAGTGTTCCGTTGGACCAGAAAGAGCCTGATTTGGTTATAACCTAAGTATACCTTGGCCCTAGTGCTATTTCTGTCAATTTTAGGCTAATAAAAAGGCCTTAAACCCCCATTCTCAAATCCCATACGAATTTCAACCCTAGCTAAGTTAAGAGAGAGAAAAGAGAGAATGTAAGAGAGAACATGTTGTTCCTTCTTGGGATTTTTTCCAGTTCTTCTACACATCAAATCCATCGTCTTTGAATCGTTAATCCGGTGATTCTAATTCCGTTCTTGGGCAAGTTAATCAAACTCTAACCTATTTCTAGCTTTGAATAGTTTAAGTGATGTTTTAGCTAACCTGTTTCATGCCTTAGGTAGCCTGTCCACCGTTGACAAAGACTTATCATCTAAATCATATCTATTACGCATTTTCTGGTTTAAGGTACGGACTATATACGTTTAGGTTATGGTTTTCAAGACTTTCAATGTCGGTTAATGATATATTACTGACGTGGATGCTATTTCACTTATATAAAGTGTTGTCCGTTTCATTTTTCAGTTATACGTTAACTATGTTGAATATTCTGTATTCCTCGTATTTGTAGAAAATACCGTATATGTATGAAATTTGAATTTGTGCTTACCATGATTAATTACTGTCTATGTATGCTAGATGCATTTGTATCAACTTCTGGGTGAACGGATTAGCCTAATACATGTTTTATCAATATACGTTGCGTATGTTGTATGTGTAGTCTAAGTGTTTGTAAAAATGTTTGAATGAGTTAGGAGTTAGTATGGTGTACCTGTATGTGTGTTGAGTTATCCGTCTCAACTAACTTGTCTATGTGTATGAATTCCTTCATGTATTTTATATTACATATGTGTGGATTCATTTTTAAGTTGTATTCTATATCATGTAGAAATAAAGCCGTGAAGGGTGATGGGGGAGTGGTGTAACGATTTCATGCAATAGCCCTGACAGCCCTAAAGCGGACAATATTAGACCTTTGATTGTATAATTTGAAATATGATCCATTTACTGCTTTGACTATATTATCGGATAACATGTCATAATTGAATGTGATTAGGGCTATTATATAGTCTAGGTAATCGGTAATAGTTTTAAACTTGTGGTTAAGGATGTTTTTGCCACGCAGGATGAGTTTAATGAATCCAAGTCGTGCTTAGGGTGTTCGACAGTGGTTAGGCCACACAGAGTTCTATGCATTCCATGTCGTTCAACTCAACATGCGCTTGGCCTAGTTGAGCTTATCAACAAACCTGATTGACCGATGTTTGTTCACCATGTTTGGTCGCTACTGTTTGAATCTAAGGCACCGAACTCACTAGTGAAGATCCCGTTAACCTTGGTACCATGATCCCCTAAAACTCATGAGCCGGACATGGTGGTATGGGACACCGTGGTTAAGCTATCAGCCTACGCTTGGGCAATGAGCCTCCCCGTAGTGACCAGTGAGCACCATACTCTCGTGAGCCGATTATGGTGGTATGGGACACTATATTCGTGCTGTCGGCCTACATTGATTGGTGACGAGCCCTCTATAGTGACCTCGAGTATATCCTGACATTGCATAAGGGCGACGAGTCTTGTTGCAGTATTTAGGATATAACTAGACCTGTATTGATTGGTGATGAGCCCTTTACAGCGATCTAGAACCGTAACATCGTATGATATTTCTTAGGACTGACGACCCTAGAATGGATGAATTTTTAGGAATTGATATAAGGGAGGTGTCTTGGCTTCCCAATCCTGCTGTATGAAAAAGACTAATAAGAACTAGATAATCATGCTCATAACATTGCACTGCATGTGCCGTTGGCATTGGTGTAAAGCACAGAGGAAGTGACTGACATGCGCGACCGTAAGATGAAGATCACAAAGGGAGATTGTGGTGAGGGCATGGATCATTCCCTCATATCCATCTTGCATTAACAAGAATATCTAGGACATGTTTACTTGTACTGCTTTATCATTACTGCTTGATTGAATTGATAACATGTTAACCTTTGCTGTATAGTTCCACTGAGTTGATCATTCACTCCCACGTTATGGGACGGTATTTGAAACACCAACCAGTCTCTATTTTTGTTTTAGATGATGGCGATGCTTGCGAAGCAGAGCCGGACTTTATGATGTTGAGGAGGATTTCTCCTATATTCAGGTTTTGATCGACGGGGTTACAGGGTTACTGATTAGATGTCAATACACTTGGTATTTTATATTTTATTTAAACACCCATATATATATATATATATATATATATATATATATATATATATATATATATATATATATATCATTTTTGGAGTATACATGCATATAGTTAACCTGGTAACATGTTCACACTCCGAAGATTTACAATAAATTAAACATTTTATATATTTATCACAGTCTTTCGCTTACAAAACTTGACTATCTCTAGAGTATGATATGTTGTTTTGTTCTAATTCCACTCATGTTTAATGCATTAATATGGACAACATTCAATCATCATTATCTATATTGCATAAGTGATGCATTGGAACTTGGGAGCTGGTTTTTGTTCGACCCCCGATTTTCAAGGTGTTACATCGACGATTGCCGGAATTCCACCGAGAAGACTGCGAAAGTCTTTGGAACGGTACGGTCTAGGATACGGGGCTTACACAAATCCCTTGGAATGTAGAAATGGCTTGGACACGTGAGGCTTTCTCTTGCTTAGGAATGAGTTTGAAAATGAAAGACAGAGAGAGTTATAAAGGGAGAAAGAGAGTGATGGGTGTAAGAGACTTTTTGAATTTTATGGAAAATGGTGTAAGAAAAGTATGGGCTTGTGTAAGAAACTTTTGACTTTGGGGTTTCTTGGGAATGGGTGAAAGGTGATGTATACTTGACATGTACTTGACCCTTGATGGGATTGATTGATGGATTGAGGTGACATGTTGTAGAGATTTCCTTGGATTTGCAACGCGTGGCATTTTTCTCGCACAGAACGCTGGCCCACATCTCTTGACCAGAGTATCGCCTCAGCGCTTGATTCGCGGCATCAGAACCACGGTGACAGCGCGGTCACTATGCCATAAGTCTTGGGTTGAGTCGTCTTGGGTTGAGTCGACTTGGGTTGACAGCGTGTGAATTAGGGTCACGTGCAAATATCGGTTAAGGGTCGAAGGTTGTCAGAATTTGACCGGAAAGACCGCGAAAGTCTACGGAACGGTATAGTCTAAGATACGGGACTTATAGCATAGTCCTAATGTATACTCTAGGTCACTACGAGAGGCTCGTCACCTGATCGTAGGCAGACAACTTGAATACATTGTCCCATACCACCATATTTGGCTCACAAGTTTGGTTTGCTTACAGGACACTACGGGGAGGTCGTCGCCCTAGTGTAGGCCGACAGCTCGACCATGGTGTCCCATAACACCATGCTCGGCTCATGAGTCTTAGCGGATCGAGGTACCAAGGTTAAATGGGCTTTGCACTGGTAAGTTGGTACCTTAGATTCAAATAGTAGCGTCCATACATGGTGAACATACATTAGGCAAATCGGGTTACTTGACAAGATTGACTAGTACGAGCATACATTGCATTGATCGACATGAAGTGCGTAAGCATTCCGCATGGCCTAACCACTATTGACAATCAACGTACAACTCGGATTCATCGAATGTGTCTTGTGTTGTGTAACGACCTTGTCCACTAATTCGAGAATCATTACCGATTGCCTGGACTACATCATAGCCCCAATCACACTCCAAACAATAGTATTCATGTTTGAGAGTCAAAGAGCATGTAGTAACCAATTCAAATATAAATCTCATATAAACTTTTTAAAGAACACATAGAGTGCATGTTAACATACGTAGGCATTTCATCCATAAATCACATGGTAGTAAAATAGGTTATATAGAGGAAACTGTGACTATAGATAAGGGAATTGAGAGTCCTCTCTCAACACCCTCATTAAGTACATTACAACAAGCATTTTCTCATTCAGGCATTTTGGTAAACACTTAGACTACACATATCACATATATGTAATAATTTAGTCAAAACACATATTATGGCAACTCCTTCCACATAGGAGTTGCATACGTACCACAATCATGTATTCCCAAATAACAATAATGGCAAGCCCAAATCATAATTCCTTATTCATAAAAACATTTAAACAAACACATGGAATGCATTAGTTTCAGCATAGTTCATATATGTGTGTAATACGCGAAAATATTATATCTAAGCATGTGTAATAGCAAAAAAGTCAGTCATAAATCATTAAATGACATTGAAAGCCTTGAAAACCATAACCTAAATATTTATAGTGCGCACCTTTCATTGATAGACTTGTATCGTACTCAGTTTGAACACTATGCTTTAGTATACGGCACAACGACAACCTATAGAATGAAATAGGTTAGCTATTTCACCTTCTACTCTATTTCAATCCTTAGAACAGATTAGGGTTAATATTCCTTACCCAAGAATGGAATTGAAATCCCCGAAATAGCGATACAGACAGGCTGATTCTGCATGTGGAGTGGTGGGATTGAATCCCAAGAACTATCTCCCACTTTCTCTCTCTTCTCCTCACTTTTTCCTTCTCTTTTTCCTCTCTTCTCTCTCCTAGGGTTTAAAATTCATATGGAATGAGAGAAGGGTGGGTTTAAGCATTCATGTAGGCCTAGAATTGATGAAAATGGCCCTAGGGCCATGGTATACTTAGGTTACAGCCAAAGAGTGGTTGTTTCGATCTAACGGAGCTCATCCGAAAGCCCATTTCCTGCATACGGTCTAGGGAAAGTTCCCTAACAATGGATCTAGGTCAGGTTAAGTTTTCGGTATGATCGGATCAGTGGGTCGACCGCGGAGGACCTGTTTCAGTTCAATGGTCATTGGTACTCGATCAAAGCCACAAGTATATTGACATGTGTTGGAAATTTTCCCTGATTTGAGGGTTTAATTGGGTCAGAATCTGACTGTCTGAAACTTTAAAATTGGCTTGCAAGAAAACAACTCAATTCACTTAAGTTTCAGTACATTTCCTAAATGTATTCGCGTTTCTCACACACTTCGCTCCAGGCTCAAGTTATGCATTTCGGGATACTATTAGGACTTAATTTCTGAGGAGATTGTCAAGCCCAGTAAGGCAGTCATAACCTTACAGTTTCATGATAATCGGATTTTTAACACCCGGTCCAGGTCCGATACGGAGTTTTGTGATGCTCTTGAGAGTAACTAGGTTTTGGGATTGATCCTACATTTTTAGGCGATGCAGCATCAGCGAGTCTATTGGTTTTGAGTCTTGCAGTTCGTATAGAAAGTTTTTCATCTAATTCCCAAAGGATTTAGTCCTTAGTGATTCTTGCCTAAGGTGGTACTCGGGTCTTTGTACAGATTTTTTCGAGATGTTACATGTGCTCTATCACCTAATGAATTTAAGAGAATTATTTCATGTGATACAGCTAAACGAGCTTGGGATATTCTTGAAATGATATATGAAGGAATTACTATAGTCAAGAAATCAAAAGTTCAAATCCTCACTACTAGATTTGAGGAAATTCGTGTGGAAGAAAATGAAACTTTCATGGACTTCTATACGAAATTAAATGATATAGTAAATTTCATGTGGGGTCTAGGAGATGCAATCCCAAAAAGTAAGGTCTGTGCAAAAATACTACGATCTCTTCCTGAGAGATTCAATTCTAAAGTAACTGACATTCAAGAATTAAGAAATACTGAATATATGATGGTTGAAGAGTTAGTTGGCTCTCTCCAAACATATGAGTTAAATTTTAAAGCTCATAAAGGTAAGTCTATTGCTCTTAAATCTTCTAAATCTATTTTTTTAAAAAAATAAATTGTACTAATTCTGATTTTAAAGATACAGAAGATGATATGACATTATTAGGTAAGAAATTCTATAGAATTTTTAAAATAAGAAAAGATTAGATTTTCAAAAACCATCTGATAAAAGAAAAGGAAAATCTAAATCTTAGAAAACTAAAACTAAAGACAGACAATGTTTTCACCTGTCATGAATATGTGCACTTAGCGAATAAATGTCCTAAAAGGGATAAGGTAAAAAGAAAGGGCATGATAGCTACTTGGGATGAATCATCTAGCTCTAAAAGTTCTTTAGAGTCTGATGAATTAGAATAAGAAAATATTAATGGAAATGAGGTAAAAGCCCTTATGACTATAGTAAGATTCACCTCCTCATATAGTTATAACATATCTGATTATGAAAATCTCTAGAGCAACCTTGAAAATAAAAATGAAGATGATCTTTAAGACTCCTATAATGCCCTATACAGGGAAAATTGTAAAAATTGCTATCAAACAAAAAATTCAAAAAGAGAAATATGTTAAATTAAAAGAAGAACTTGGAAATAATGTTTTAGAAAAATATCATCTTTCAAATTTTATTTTTTTTTTAAAAACAAAACTAGACTTAAATTTCAAAACCTTAGAATTACAAAAACTTAGAATTGAATTTGAGAAACTAAAACTCGAAGTTTCTTCCCTTTTGAGTTCTAAGGATACTTAAGGAGCTTCTAAAATCCAACTCAGATAGAATTGTTGTTAATAGAAAGTGGAGAAATTCCAACTCCCAAAAACAGAGTAAATCCAATGGAACTCTTAAACCCAAAACCATAATAAAATGGGTTCCAAAGGTTACATATTTTGTTGCCAACACAGCCTTCAAAGCCACTAGTCATTCAAAATGGTGCCTGGATAGTGGATGTTCAAGACATATGACAGGTGACAAAGCGATATTCACCAACTTTAAAGAAGTGAACAATGGCACAGTTACTTTCAAAGATAGAAGCAACTGCAGAATCATTGGACAAGGTATTTTTCAACTCTCCAATCTTCCTCCCTTTGAGAATGTACTATATGTTGAAGGTCTAAAAGATATCCTTTTAAGTATATCTCAAATATACGATAACAAACATAGTGTAAAATTTTCAAATCACGGATGTGAGATTAAAATGAGAAGGCAAGTTTGATAATAAATGGTCGTAGGACCTCTAAAAATTGCTTCATTATTAATGACTCATGCTCTTCTAACTATTCACGTTACATGGTCCAAATAAATGAAATAGAACTATGGCATAAACATCTTGGACATGTTAACTTTAGAGACCTTTACAGATTGAGCAAGAGATATCACATTCTTGGATTACCCAAATTAAAAAAGGTCGAAAAAATTTGTGGCACATGTCAGATTAGCAAGTAAATTAGGAGTAGTTACAAGAAAATAAACTCCTTATCCATAGCCAAACCTCTTGAACTAGTCCATATCGATTTGGTGGGACCAATGAGAACAAAGAGTAAAGGTGAAAAGAAGTATTTTCTAGTTATTATTGATGATTTTACCAGATATACTTGGGTAGCCTTTTTAAGAGAGAAATCAGATTCTCTAAATGAAGTTAGAAGAATTCTAAAAAAAATTCAGACTAAAAATGAAGTACCTGTGATCAAAATTAGAAGTGATGACGGTATTGAGTTTGAAAATAATAATTTTTAGAAGTACTGTACTGACCATGGTATATCATATGAGTTCTTTGCTGCTAAGACTCCTTAACAGAATGGAGTTGTTGAAAGAAAGAACAGAGTACTGTAAGAGATGACCAATGTAATGCTAAATAGCATGAACTTACTGAAAAACTTATGGGCCGAAGCTGTTAATACTGCTTACTATATTATAAATCGTATGTATGTTAGAAAAGCCAAAGATAAAATGCCTTGAGTTATGGTTTAATAAGAAACCAACTATCAAATATTTGTGAACTTTTGGAAGTAAATGTTTTATTTTACGTGACCAGAAAAATTTGGAAAAGTTTGAAGCCAAGAGTGATGAGGGAATATTCTTGGGTTATGATCTAAATAGCCGAGCATATTATGTTCTTAACAAAAGAACATGAGTGATACATGAGTCTATTAATGTAGTAATTGACGATCACCTGATCACACCCACACCAAGTCAAGATAATGATGAAGTCAACATTCTAGATAAACCTGACTCTTCATTTAAATTAGATAATACTGAATTAAGATTAATCAAAGACCATCTGACTGATCAAATATTGGGTAACCCTCGTACTGGTGTTGAGATAAGAAGATAGTTAGAAAATATCTATAATTATGTTTGCTTCACTTCTCAAATTGAGCCGCAAATGTAAAAGAAGCACTTGCCAATGAAAGTTGGATATTAGCTATGTAAGAAGAGTTAAATCAATTCGTTAGAAATGATGTTTGGTACTTGGTTCATAGACCTTCTAATAAACATATAATCGGAACCAAATGAATTTTTAAGAACAAATCTGATGAAATGGGGATTATCTTTAGAAATAAGGTACGTCTAGTTGTACAAGGTTACACTCAAATAGAAGGAATTGACTATGATGAAACCTTTACACTAGTTGCACACCTTAAACCCATTAGATTATTCATTTCAATTGCTTGCTATAAAAAATTCAGAATATATCAAATGGATGTCAAAAGTACATTTCTAAATGGTGATCTACATAAAGAAGTATATGTTGAAAACCTAAGGGTTTCGAGGACCCTAAGCTGTCAGATCATGTGTACTATTTTAAAAAGGCACTTCATGGTTTAAAATAAGCTCCTAGGGCATGGTACGAAAAGTTGTCTAAATTCTTACTAAGTCACAACTTTATCATAGGAAGTGTTGATAAAACCTTATTCATTAAGAAATATAATAAACATATATTGATTGTATAGATCTCCGTTGACGATATTATTTACAAATCTACATGCTCTAACTTGTCCATTGAGTTTGCAGATCTGATGAAATCCAATTTTAAAATGAGTATGGTTGGAGAAGTAAATTACTTTCTTGGATTACAAGTAAAATAACAGGAAGATGACATATTTATAAACTAAGTATACCTTGAATCTTTTAAAGAGATTTGGTTTTAAGAATGAGAGAAAGTTTAATACTCTTATGGGTAAAACTCTTAAACTTTCTAAGGATGAATCAGGTAAAAGTATAGACTCTCATCTATATCGAAGTATTATTAGTAGTCTTTTATACTTAATTGCTAGTAGACTTGATATTTCTTTTAGTGTTGGAATATGTGCTAGATATCAATATGATCCTAAGGAATCACATTTAATTGTTGTTAAACGGATAATTAAATATGTCACAAGTACTACTGATTTAGGTTTATGATATCCGCATGATACAACTTTATAACTTGTTGGATATACTGAAGAAGATTGGGTAGGAAACAACGACGATAGAAAATCTACCATTGGTGAATGTTTCTACGTAGGGAATTGTTTAGTTTCCTGGCTCAGTAAGAAAGAAAATTTTTTTTCGCTCTCAACAGCTAAAGACGAATATATCGCCGTTGGTCATGCTAGCACTCAACCAATCAGGATGAAAAGGATGCTAGTTGACTATGGAATTGGACAAGATACGATGGTATTATATTGTGATAACTCTAGTAGAATTAATATTTCAAAGAATCCTATTAACATTCTCAAACAAAACATATTGACATTTGGTATCATTATATTTGAGAATTAGTTGAGGACAAGAGTATTTCATTTGAATATATTCAAACTAAAATGTAGCTTGCTAACATAATGACCAAACCGGTCGACAGGAATAGATATTCCAAATAAAACATGTATTGGTTTGTGTACTTTTTAATCATGTTGTTTATGCATTTTTTAGTTATTACATGTTTATAATGTTTAAATGCATAACATGTAAATAAATTTAAATTTTAAATATAAAATTCTGTCAAAATTTTGGACTGCTCAATGGGTCGAGTACATCCTCGACCATTCGATGTTCGACGGTTCAAGGACTATACTCAACCAGTCGAGGGGCACGATTTTGCACCATAAAGGGGGAAATCACTTTTCTATTTGATTTTTCACCTCCTTCTTTGACTAGCGGGTGCTTCTCTCAACGATCCCATCTTCAAATCTTCATTGTAAGTGGTTTATTTCCATTTTTATTCTCGATTTGGGTTCTTCTTTGGTAGTTAATCTTCTATTTGTGATGTATTTGGGATTTACATCCTTTCTTGAGTGGGTTTTAAACAAAAATCTGATCTAGACTCAACCCATCTATTTTCTTTAATATTCTCTTTTGTAATCTCTAAATGGAGCATCATACTAAGAGGATTGCTACTCGCAAGTGTCCAAACGGATGCTCCTCTAAGGCGACTCCCATTAGCGTGAGAACCCTAAGATCTCTCGAAGAAGATTCGAAACATGTTAGGGATTTCAACACTAGGAAAATTATTATTGAAAGGACTATAAATGTAGATCACATTGTGCCATATAAACTTTTGCCAATCCTTACTACTATAGGTTGAGAAAATATTCATGGTTGGGGCGAAACGACTTACCGCTCCACAGCACAAGGCGTGTACGAATTTATTAGCGACTTGTCCCTTAAAAATCTAACATTTTTAATTAATTTTTGAGAAGGGACAGTCCCTATTCATCGTCACCTGATCTCAGGTTTTCTTGACATACACGTCAATGATGATGGCATTCTCATTGCCACTCTTGATAAGAAAATGACTCGCTCTGAGCAACGGATGATCACTCGTAAATTATGTCGCTTTGATGCCAAATGGAAGTTTGGCAATGCCCTCCATGCTAACTAGATGCTTTCCAAATACCGAGTCGTACATCGCACTTTCATGTCCAATGTGTATCCACAATTTTGGAATAAGTCTGAACTTACTCCATTCATGACTTGTGTCTTTCACCCTGTTGTTTCTAGTATTCCTATTTATTTTCCTTGTTTGGTCTGTTATTTGATTATTCAATTTCGCATTCATCCTGGTCATAGGTTAATTCCCTTCGCTAATCTCATGACTTCCATTACTCTTTATTGCAATGTTGTCATTATTTCCACCGAGGCACTGGAGTCGGTATTACCCTTTGATAATACAAATCTACACAAAGTGAACCTAGCATACCTTCTTGGCTAGCGAGATGAAGAAGAAGAAGAAGAAGATGCACCTTTACAAGAAGACACATCGATGGATGACATATTTACCTAACTCGATGAGTCGGATGATGAAGCTGATCCAGACTATCAACCTTCTCAGGTTGATGATCGGCTCAAGTCATTATAGGAAAAAGTGGTTGAGTTGAAGGAATCTCAAGATAAACTGGCTAAAAGTCATAAATCCTCTATAAAATATATGCAAAAATAATTTCATCACATTGCCAAGGGACTGCACCAAATTGATCCTTTCATACCTCCTCCTTCTTCCTCTAGATCCGACTAGGCTATTTTTTTATTTGGCTTGTATAGCTTTAACTTTGTGTGTGTTTGCTTGATACTCTACTCACCTTTATTGCTAATTCTCCTGATGACTCTCATAAACTGACATTTTATATGCATATCTCTTAATATTTTCATCTTTTTATTCTATTGCTTTGATATGATTCTTTGCATGATTCTTCTTTCCTTTCTCATATTGTGACAAAAAGGGGGAGAGTTATTGGTAAAATGAATGATGATATGAATATGAATGTTGAGATATGAATGATATATATGAATGTTATGATATGAATGATGGATGAATTTTGATGCGTAGCATATTATGAGATGTGTGGAAAATGTTCATGTAAGTATGCATTGGCATTGGAAAAACTATATGTCATAATATAGGGGAAGCTCACATTGAAGGGGAGAAGTAAACTTTTTTGCACATTCATCAAAGCTGCAACAAATTTTTTACAACATTGGATCAAGAATAAAAGAGACATTCTAATTATTGTAATAAGTATTTGTCACGAATTTGACAAAGGGGGAGATTGTAAGTGCTATATTGTATAAATCACACCTTTGTTTGTCAAATTTTGTTTAGACAAAATAACTTATGAAGTAGACTTTCCAATGTGGATCAAGATGGAAAGCTCGAAGACTCTACTGAAGTTCAAGATCAAGATGAAAAGTTCAAAGACTCTACTAAAGTTCAAGATCAAGATGCAAAGCTCAAGTTCTACTAAGTTCAAGATGATTTCAAGTTCTACTAAAGTTCTAGATAGCCAGTGATAGCCCTTTAAAATCACAACTGTATCAGGTTTTAAGGTGACCATGTGAAAACCTTATTTACAGTGAAAGCCAATATTATGTGAATAGTGATTATTGGGAGTGGAGTAGGTTTGGCTACTTGAGAACAATTATTATACACACCGAACCACTATAATTCTTGGTGTTGTAGTGAATGTTTACTTTTTACATTTTTAGAGAATGTTTGTAATTTCATTTATGCAAAAGTGGTGAATGTTTATAATAGATAGCTTTTATTTACTCTTGCTTGGTTTGAGATCTTGATTCTTACAAACATTCATGAAATAAGGTTGTCCTACCTAAACTTGGTTTGGGTGTAAGTTGTCCTACGAATTAGTTTAAATCAAAATTTCAATACTAGTGCGATTGAGGTTTTTGATTTATTTAATATTTTAGCACTTTAAGTTTTATTCGACATAACCCTATTTACACCCTCTAGGACTTCTTAAGCTCATCTTTTCACATGTATAGTAGTTCAGCTTCACTGCTCCACTCCCGACAGACGCACTCAACACATGAGCATACTAGACTTCACTATCAGAGGTTTTAAATCAAATTCACCTTGAACCTTTATAGCCCTACACAAGGACCCTAGTGTAGACTCCCATTGGAGGCACCTTCAAGAGACTTGAGTTGGTTTTCTATCAGCTAATCAACAACCTCAGTCCTAATCCAAGGACCTACATTTACTCCTGCCGGAGGCTTCCTTAGAGATTAACACGAACACACCCATGTCCTGTGGCTTACACAAGGACTTAGATTTATGTCCTATATAAGAATCTAGTCGAATTCGGCAATCAAAGTCTTTACACCCAATCCTACATATGGAAGGGGTGTACATGGACTCATGTAATACCTTGTACTTTCCAGTACTCGAGTATTACCATTTAACCTAATTTGGTATAAATACAAACCTAGGTTAAGCAAATGTTCATGTTCATTCTAGTCTAAATTAGACCATTGAAAGAAATCCTAATTCTTAAATCAATTGATCATACCATTAAATTAAATGAATCAACCGGATGTCAAAAATTAGGAATTAGGCGTTCACTTAGAGTGGCCCACTTTAATGTAAAGTAACCTCAATATCATGGTTTGTAGCTAAATGACTCATAGTGAGTAGTCCCACATCTTAAATATAAGTACAATAAGGAGATAAATAAATAACTATGTATAGGCAATAATAATGATAATAATAATAATTAAATATTTAATAATATAAAGTCATGAGATGGATAGTCCTAATAATCGACATTATACTCCCATATGGTTTTATGAGACCAAACACTAGTTTAGGATAGGAACCGATTTGAATTCGAATATTTCTCATTAAATCTCCTTCAATAGAGACCTAGATCGCTAAATACAACCTGTAATATCCTGAAAAATTGGGGGTCGACCATAAACTCCACTCCCGAGTTCCAAAACATCACTTATACAACATTTTCAATGATGGATGAATGTTGTTCATATTAGTGCAGAAAACATGAGTGAGATTAGACCAAAACAGCATATCATACTCCAGAGACAGTTAAAATTTTCAAGCGGAAGACAGTAATAAATATATAAAATGTATAAATAATTGTAAGTCTCCAGATTGTGAACATGTTATCAGGTTAACTAAATACATGTATACTCCAAAATAGAAAGAAAAGAATATACATGGGCGTGTAAATAAAAGGTAAAATACCAAGTGTATTGGCATCTAATCAGTAACCCTGTAACCCCGTCTTTCAGAACCTGCATATAGGAGGAATCCTCCTCATCATCATCAAGTCCGACTCTGCTTCGCAAGCATCGCCATCATCTGGAATTAAAATAGTGACTGGTTGGTGTGTACAACACCGTCCCGTAACTTGGGAGTGAGTAGCTAACTCAGTAGGATCTATACAGTAAAGGTTAACATGTTATCAATTCAATCAAGCAGTAATGATAAGGCAGTACAATCAAATAGATCCTAGATACTCTTGTTAATGCAAGGATGACATGAAGAATGATGCATGCCCTCACCATAATCCCCTCTGCGACATCATCTAACGATCGCGGCATGACTCACTTCCTCAGTGCTCTATCACCAATGCTGTTAGCACATGCAATGCGGTGTTATGAATATGTTTACCAAGTTCTTATTAGTCCTTTTCATACAGCAGGATTGGGAGCTAAGACACCTCCCTTGTATCATTTCCTAACATTGATCCATTCTAGGGTCGTCAGTACTAGGAATCTCATACGATGTTATGGTTCTAGGTTGCTACAAGGGCTGTCAGGGCTGTTGCGCGTAATCGTTGCTCCTCTACCCCATCACCTTATCAATACAGGCCTATTTATATCCTCAAGACTGCAACAGGACTCGTCGTCCCTATGCAGTGTCAGGATAAACTCAAGGTCACTACAAAGGGCTGTCAGGGCTGTTACGCGCAATCGTTGCTTCACTCCCCCATCACCAAATAGTGTAGGCCGACAGCTAGAATATAGTGTCCCATACCACCATAATCTGCTTAGAGTAGGGTGCTCACTGGTCACTATGGGGAGGTTTATGGCCCCACGTAGGCCGACAGCTCCACCACGGTGTCCCATACCACTATGTCCGGCTCATAAGTCTTAGGGGATCTTGGTACCATGGTTAACGGGAGTTTCAGTGGTAAGCTCAGTGCCTTCGATTCAAATAGTGGCCACCAAACATGGTGAACAAACATCGGTCAATCGGGTTAGTTGATAAGCTCAACTAGGCCAAGCGTACGTTGAGTTGAACGACATGGAATGCATAAGTACTCCGTGTGGCCTAACCACTGCCAAACACCCCAAGCACGACTCAGATTTGCTAAACTCATCCTACATGGTGAACAACCTCAACCACCATTTATGGAACAATTACCGCGTACTTGGACTGTAGCACAGTCCCAATCACATACACATACAATAACTAGCTTATGATTCATATTCTGCATCCATATGGACCATCATGAAATATAACTTAAATGTAAACAGTACATATAGAAAATTATACACATATGTAACATGATTCAATTAAACACATAAGCCATGGAGGAAATCATACACTTATTTAGCATGGATAACCTAAGTTACATGATTCATGAAGGGAATCATACACATCATTGATGTAATTGAGAATCATATCTCAACCCGCATATAGGTATATCTTACTACTCCTAACTCATTCAGACACTTTTACATACACTTAGTCTACAATTACATCATACATATTATGTATCCATTAGCATACGTATTAGGGCAAATCCTTTCGTCAAAGGGGTATGGCCCATACAACAATCATATATCCATGAAAATTAGTCATGGCGAGCATGAAAGCAAATTCCATACTCATTCAGTCATTTTCACAAACACTTAGGCTACGCATACTAACTACATATCGTATGTTCATATATCATGTATTTGACCAAATCCTTTCACTAGGAAGTTGCCCCATATATCACTTGCATATACCCACGACGGATAATCATAGCATGCATGAATCCGGGTTTCGTATTCATTTAAACATTTTCACAAACACGTGAGCTACACACTTTAACATATACGGTGTATATTGGTCGTGGCATGATTTAAGGCAAGTTCTTTCTCTAAGGAGTTGTCACACATGTAATAAGAATATATACATGACAAATAATCATGTTGAACACAAATCCAAATTTTTTACGTATACGGTATTTTCTATAAATATGAGGAATACAATATATTCAACATAATCAACGTATAACTGAAAAATGAAACGGACGGCACTTTATACCTGTGAAATAGCATCCTAAGCAAGAATAAATCATTACTTAACATTGAAAGTCTTGAAAACCGTAACCTAAACGCATATAGTCCGCACCTTAAAGAAGAAAATGCGAAACGGAGTTGATTTAGACGATAAGTCTTCATCAATGGCGGATTGACAACCTATGGCAAGAAATAGATTAGCTATAGCTTCACTACAACTATTCTAAGCTTCAAAACAGGTTAGGGTTAGGATTTCTTACCTAAGAACGGAGTTGGAGTCGCCGGAAGAACGATATGGTAGTGTTATTGAAGCACGTAGAGCAGCAGGGAAGAATCCCAGGAGAAAAGCCCCAACTTCTCTCCCACTTTCTCTCTCTTTTCTCTCTTCTCTCTCCTAGGGTTTTTCCCAAATTCGTATGGGAGGAGGGAGTAAGGGCTAAAGGCCTTTTTATAAGCCTAAAAATGATGGAAATAGACTTGGGGCCAAGGTATACTTAAGTTATAACCAAATCGAGTCTGTTCCGATACAACGGACCATTTCTAGAGGTCCTGTTATCAAATGAGGTCGGACTTAAGCTCACTAACATCGGATCTTTAGTCAGTTAAGTTTTTAGTCCGATCGGATTTCTAGATCATCCGTGGCGGAACAGTTTCAATTCAACGGTTACCGAACTCCGATCAAGGCCACAAGTCCTTGCACATGTAAGGGCAAATTTTCCTGATCCGAGGGTGAAATTTGGTCGAATTCTGATGGTCAGAACGCTTAAAAATAACGCACAAGTTAAACGTTCCAGATTCTAATTTATTTTCTAAAAATCTTCCTTTTCTCACTCTCTTTACTCCGGACGCAAGGAAATGGTCTCAGGACATCGGTTGGGCTTGATTTTCGAAACGATAGTCAAGTCCAACTAGGTGGTCATAATGGTCTAAGTTCATTACTATCAGACTTTCGACGTGCAGTCTAGATCCAATACGAAGTTACAAAGCATTCTCGGGAACAACTGGGTTTAGAGTTGGATCCTAGATTTTAGGGTAACGTAGCGGTAACAATTCTAGAGGTTTTGGGTCTTACAGATTGTATTTAAAGTGGTTGGTGATAATTTTGCTAAAAATCTAGTGTAGTGCTAGTTAATACACGTTAAATTTCTAAAGAATTAGGTTCTAAATAATTTCTCTAGCTTTGGAATCGAGTTTTGAGAAGTTACCAAGGTGCTATGGTTGACCCATTGTCTAAGGACGCCTAACTCCAGATTGGCAAAAATTCGGGGTGTTAGAATCTACCCCCCCTAAAACATAATTTCGTCCCCAAAATTTGCTAAGGGTAATGAGTCCCTATAAAGACTTTAGTATTGACATTTTAAGGAAGGTTCAAATCTTATTTAATGACCTAACCTTACCTATAACCTAAATCAACTTCTTCGATCCTGGGCCAGTGGGGAAGGGCCAACCACGCTTCTGCTGCGCAACTCTGATCCAACGGTTGTATTATCTGACCTAACTAGATTGCGCTCATAAGGTTCTACCCCCCTTAAAAATCAGTTCAACTCAAGCTCAAGAATCTATGTCTCGATCCGTATATCAGAACGAGGTGTAACTTAGGGCCTATCCTTGACATGAAATGGGAAACAACCTCACTACATTGGTCTTCCTTTGCTAATGATGCGTTCTATGACATTGGTACCTATGGTTGTAGAGATGAGCCTAATCTCTATTGTGGTTGAGTTCAGGGGCAGGTATGAGTTGGTGGGAAGATGTCTAATTCTACCCAATAAGGGCTCTTTCTATGGTCCTGACTTACCCTCTTTAATACCATGATAGGATCTATACATTATTAGTACATAAGGAAGTTGGACAAAGCAAGTTGGACGATATGTATACCAGAATAGTCTGCGATTTGGGACCTAATTCTTAACTTTCTATTGCCCATTGAGACATTTCTAGAGCCTAAGAAGATAACTTTCTATCTGCTGTAGGTTCCTAACACTCCTCAAGACAAGGTAATAAGCTTTTGGTTGTAGGTGGTTGGGCCAACATGGAAGAAAAGTTGTGTAGTGGGTCTGAGCCGGATACATAGACCTTTTGCCTCGCGATGACAGAAAATTTATCGTATTAGTTCTTAATCCTAGTCGATGCTGATCTTCTGCTTGATTAGAGCATTGGATTTATTGGTAACTACTAGGATTAAGAATGTAATTCAAACTGCAAATACATCGCTTATATATAGTTCTTTTACTCCGCATTCCCGATTGACTAAGTCCTTGGGAAGGCAATTCTAAGGGGCATGCTGGTTTATCCTAGCGTTTCATCTGAGGGATATATAAGTCTTCCCTACACGTGCCTAGTTCTAAGTTAAGCAAGCTTCTTGAGAGTTTTTAAAGGAGCCTATGAGTATTATGGAGATCTATCAAGGGAATGCAGTCCTACTCCAACCAAATCTAACCTACTATTCCTTAGCATATACAGGCTTTACACCGCTCAATACAACTAGGAGCCTAGTCTATAACTCACTAGCTGTAATCCAAAGTCTAAGCTTATACGCTAAATGGTTTCATACCATTTCTACTACAGGGGATTGTTCTATCGCTTAGAGTCAAGATCATCTAATTGAAATTGGATTTCCTATATCATCAAATCTTTTAAATCTAGGAGTACTAACTCTAGGTTGAAAACTCTAGATGTCCTAGCACTAGATGGTCACTGTTTATGGACTAAGCTACTGCGTTTGATCTCATCCGTGGGTAAAAGCGGAGAGATCGAGAAAATGGCTAAAACGAACTCAAAAAGAGCTATGGAAAATTGATGAAATAGAAGAAAAGGCTAACCTAATGGCTTCCCACGGATCTAGGTCTAAGAGAGGAGGGAAATAGGTCCAAAAGGCAGGGATCAAAGAAGGGGAAAGGAAGAAATGTGATGAGTTGAAAGCTCACACGATTTTGAGCCTCAAAGGAGAGCTTGGGAGCTCCAACCGTAGAAAATGGAGAGTGTAGGTGCTGGGTAGGGGTGAGAACAGTAGAGGGATGAGAGAAATAACAGAAAATGAAGCAAAGAACGATTAGAAGGGAGGTTGGAGAGAGAAAACAGCAAGTTTAGAGGGAAGGGAGAGCTTGGAGGGACAATTTTTGAAGGAAGTATGGGATTTTGAATGAATGGGTGGCCGAACCCTGGTCCAAAGGGTCCCATTTAACCCCAAAACTCATCGGCCCAGGCGGCCCAGCTCGACCAGCCTGCTGACAGGCGAGGCCCTCGCCGACCTCTGGTCAAACTGGCGATGCCTCGCCATTTGGGCTAGGCCCTCCTGTCCCCTAGGCCCCAAAAAGGTCTGGGTCCCACCCTAGAACCCCTTGAAAGTTGATCGTTTGGCCCCCTCTTCCGATTTGAGTCGTTTCGGGTCATTTCGAAACTAATCTGTCCTCTATTCACTCTTACTGATTTCTAACGACTGGAATGGGATAAAACACGTTCTATACCCGTTAATTAATTGTCTAGAAGTGATTTGGGGTCATCGTGTGTGATCAGGAGCGTGTACGGACTCAATCTCGGTGATCATTTTCGGTAAAATTTTGCCAACAAACAAACTGGGGGTCCTAAACTTGTTTCTAGAATGTTCTCGCACCCTCCTACATTAAATTGGTGTCAGCGTGCAGTGTGTGACCATAACCCAAGTCTAGTTTAATCCAAATCATGCTCTGATACCATCTGTAACATCTCAGAAAATCAGGGGTCGAGCATAAACTCCACTCCCGAGTTCCAAAACATCACTTATACAATATTTTCAATGATGGATGAATGTTGTTCATATTAGTGCAGAAAACATGAATGGGATTAGACCAAAACAGCATATCATACTCCAGAGACAGTTAAATTTCTCAAACGAAAGACAGTAATAAATATATAAAATGTATAAATGATTGTAAGTCTCCAGAGTGTGAACATATTACCAGGTTAACTAAATAAATGTATACTCCAAAATAGAAAGAAAAGAATATACATGGGCGTGTAAATAAAAGGTAAAATACCAAGTGTATTGGCATCTAATTAGTAACCCTGTAACCCCGTCGATCAGAACCTGCATATAGGAGGAATCCTCCTCATCATCATCAAGTCCGACTCTGCTCTGTCTGTAACTAAAATAGTGACTGGTTGGTGTGTACAACACCGTCCCGTAACTTGGGAGTGAGTAGCTAAGTCAGTGGGATCTATACAGCAAAGGTTAACATGTTATCAATTTAATCAAGCAGTAATGATAAGGTAGTACAATCAAACAGATCCTAGATACTCTTGTTAATGCAAGGATGATATGAAGAATGATGCATGCCCTCACCACAATCCCCTCTACAACATCATCTAACGATCGTGGCATGACTCACTTCCTCAGTGCTATATCAGCAACGCCATTAGCACATGCAATGCGGTGTTATGAATATGCTTACCAAGTTCTTATTAGTCCTTTTCATACAACAGGATTGGGAAGCTAAGACACCTCCCATGTATCATTTCCCAACATTGATCTATTCTAGGGTCGTCAGTCCTACGAATCTCATACGATGTTATGGTTCTAGGTCACTGCAAGGGCTGTCAGGGCTGTTGCGCATAATCGTTGCTCCTCTCCCCCATCACCTTATCAATACAGGCCTACTTATATCCTCAAGACCGTAACAGGACTCGTTGCCCCTATGCAGTGTCAAGATAAACTCAAGGTCACTACAAAGGACTGTCAGGGCTACTGCACGCAATCGTTGCTCCACTCCCCCATCACCAAACAGTGTAGGATGACAGTCAGAATATAGTGTCCCATAACACCATAATCTGCTCAGAGTAGGGTGCTCACTGGTCACTACGGGGAGGTTTGTGGCCCCAGGGTAGGCCGACAACTCTACCATGGTGTCCCATACCACCATGCCTGGCTCATGAGTCTTAGGGGATCTTAGTACCATGGTTAACGAGAGTTTCACTGGTAAGCTCTGTGCCTTAAATTCAAATAGTGGCGACCAAACATGGTAAACAAACATCGGTCAATCGAGTTAATTGATAAGCTCAACTAGGCCAAGCATACGTTGAGTTGAACGACATGGAATGCATAAGTACTCCGTGTGGCCTAACCACTGCCGAACACCCCAAGCACGACTCAGATTTGCTAAACTCATCCTACGTGGCGAACAACCTCAACCACCATTTACGGAACGATTACCGCGTACTTAGACTGTAGCACAGTCCCAATCACATACACATACAATAACTAGCTTATGATTCATATTCTGCATCCATATGGATAATCATGAAGTATAACTTAAATGTAAACAGTACATACAGGAAATCATACACACATGTAACATGATTTAATTAAACACATAAGCCATGGAGGAAATCATACACTTATTTAGCATGGATAACCTAAGTTACATGATTCATGAAGGGAATCATACACATCATTGATGTAGTTGAGAATCATATCTCAACCCGCATATAGGTATATCTTACTAACTCCTAACTCATTCAGACACTTTTACATACACTTAGTCTATAATTACATCATACATATTATGTATCCATTAGCATAAGTATTAAGAAAAATCCTTTCGTCAAAGGGGTATCACCCATACAACAATCATATATCCATGACAATTAGTCATGGCGAGCATGAAAGAAAATTCCCTACTCATTCAGTCATTTTCACAAACACTTAGGCTACGCATACTAACTACATATCGTATGTTGATATATCATGTATTTAACCAAATCCTTTCACTAGGGAGTTGCCCCATATATCACTTGCATATACCCACGACGGATAATCATTGCATGCATGAATCTGGGTTTCGTATTCATTTAAACATTTTCACAAACACGTGAGCTACACACTTTAACATATATGGCATATATTGGCTGTGGCGTGATTTAGGGCAAGTCCTTTCTCTAAGGAGTTGTCACACATGCAACAAGCATATATACATGGTAAATAATCATGTTGAACACAAATCTAAATTTTGTACAAATACGGTATTTTCTACAAATACGAGGAATACAATATATTCAACATAATTAACGTATAACTGAAAAATAAAATAGATGGCACTTTATACATGTGAAATAGCATCCTAAGCAAGAATAAATCATTACTTAACATTAAAAGTCTTGGAAACCGTAATCTAAACGCATATAGTCCGCACCTTAAACTAAAAAATACGAAACGAAGTTGATTTAGACGATAAGTCTTCGTCAACGGCGGATTGACAACCTATAGCAAGAAATAGGTTAGCTATAGCTTCACTACAGCTATTCTAAGCTCCAAAAAAGGTTAGGGTTATGATTTCTTACCTAAGAACGGAGTTGGAGTCTCCGGAAGAACGATACGGTAGTGGTATTGAAGCACGTGGATCAGCAGGGAAGAATTCCAGGAGAAAAGCCCCAACTTCTCTCCCACTTTCTCTCTCTTTTCTCTCTTCTCTCTCCTAGGGTTTTTCCCAAATTCGTATGGGAGGAGAGAGTGAGGGCAAAGGCCTTTTTATAAGCCCAAAAATGATAGAAATAGATTTGGGGCCAAGGTATACTTAAGTTATAACCAAATCGGGTCTGTTCCGATCCAACGGAGCATTTCTAGAGGTCATGTTATTAAATGCGATCGGACTTAAGCTCACTAACATCGGATCTTTAGTCAGTTAAGTTTTTAGTCCGATTGGATTTCCAGATCGTCTGTGGCGGACCAGTTTCAATTCAACGGTTACCGAACTCCGATCAAGGCCACAAGTCCTTGCACATGTAAGCACAAATTTTTCTGATCCGAGGGTGAAATTTGGTCGAATTCTGACGGTCCGAATGCTTAAAAATAACATGCAAGTGAAACGTTCCAGATTCTAATTTATTTTCTAAAAATCTTCCTTTTCTCACTCTCTTTACTCCAAACGAAAGGAAATGGTCTCAGGACATCGGTTGAGCTTGATTTTGGAAATGATAGTCAAGTAAAACTAGGCGGTCATAATGGTCTAAGTTCATCACTATCAGACTTTCGACGTGTGGTCTAAATCTAATACGAAGTTCAAAGCATTCTCGGGAACAACTGGGTTTAGAGTTGGATCCTAGATTTTAGGGTAACGTAACGGTAAAAATTCTAGAGGTTTTGGGTCTTACAGATCGTATTTAAAGTGGTTGGTGCTAATTTTGCAGGAAATCTAGTGTAGCGCTAGTTAATACACGTTAAATTTTTAAAGAATTAGGTTCTAAATGATTTCTCTGGCTTTGGAATTGAGTTTTGAGAAGTTACCAAGGTGTTATGGTTGACCCATTGTCTAAGGACGCCTAACTCCAGATTGGTAAAAATTCAGGGTGTTACACAACCGCTAGATCAAGTTGATACTCAGAAAGACTAAAACTTATCAATTGACATACATGTGTTGTGGCCCACATAATATTCAAGTGATAAACACCCAAACAAGTCCCTAGTGCTCCCTCGGCCATTGGAATTTGGATTGAATCAATCTATCCGATAGAACATTAGAAATCAATGAGATGACACAAAATTGAAAAGGATGGCTCACTCATTTTTCGGATCTGCCTAACCAATGGAGAGGAGCTCTAATTACGGCCTCCAAGTAGAACGGATTGTGTGGATCACACGAAGCATCTCTGTGAGTCCCAGGATCACCGTGCACATGCACCTTAAGAGACACAACCATTGTGCACGAAACATAGAAGCAGGTCAAACTAGGTTTGACTAGAAACTTTGCGAAAAAGATAGACTTCACTCTCTTTCATCTGATTTTCTTTCCAGCAGCCAATTAAAACGGATGACGTAGCTGGCACACCATGATCAAATCGATGGGTTGATCAATCCATCCATCGTAATCAGTTGACAAAACCTATCAGAACCACGTGACCCACACCCGTTCATGCATGTATGCACATGCACAAACTCGAGTGAAAGGAGAGTTGCGTGCAGTCGAGAACTTTCAGAAATGGGAATTATGTCCTACTGTTGCCGAACTGGCAATCTGAGTGTGTTATTCTCTTTCATTTGCAATAATAAGATGCAAAGCATCTCGACCATCTATTTACTTAAGGTTTTCCAAACAAAACCATGGCTGATTTCAATTTGTACCCATCGTATTTGGAGACAGTTTCAGCCATAGCAAATCCAAACCACTCATTTTTAATCTGACGGTTTAGGAACTTTAGGGAAACATTATAAGAGAGGTTGGGATCGAGCACAGACCGATCCTACCGCCCGCTACTGCAACAACCCTAGAAAAGAGTCGTCTCCTCCTCCTAATGAAGCCATCACCCAAACCTCCCTAAACCTTTAAATACTGCATTCCACAAGTTCCTCTAAACCCATCCAGATCATCCAACACCTCCAAATCAAAGAAAAGAAGCTCCGTTTCCAATTTATTATTAACGGCAACCACCTTCTATCTCCAAAACCACCTGCAAAACACCTCTGGATCTTCTATTTCAAGCTTCCACTAGCTCTTATGGGTGTATAAAAACCATCCAAAAGTAGTGGAATTAGGAAAGATCCATCAGACTGAGAAGTGTCATTGGAGCTCGGTCGTCTTCCACGTCGAGAATGCACCATCGGTGCAGCATGTAATGTTGTCAATTTTGGATCTAAAGCTACAAATGTGTGGCTCACATGCACGCCATTTATACAATGATAATCATACCTGAGAGAGAGAGAGAGAGAGAGAGAGAGAGAGAGAGAGAGAGAGAGAGAGAGAGAGAGAGAGAGAGAGCAGAGGTGAGGAGGAGTGGTGCGGTGGATTTACTGGCTGGTCATGATCGTGTTGACTTGGTGAGTTCCACCAAGTTTAGTTCGAGCCAAGAGCTCTATTAGGCCTCCAGAGAAGTAGGAAAGACAGAAAAATAAGGAGTACAGAGAAGGAGAGGAAAGGAGAGAGATTTAAGTGGTGTTGCACTCCTAATTAAGCTTCGGATGAATCAGGGGATGGCCCATATGAGCTGGATCAAGTTGGGCTTAGGTTCAGGTATGGCTGGAGTTCTAGTAGATGGGAAAAAAAAGAAAAAGAGAAGAAAGGAAAGAAAAAAAGAGGAGGGAGAGGGAGTGAGTCAACTGGGTGTGGTACTGTAATACCATAATTGAGTTGACTCAGTTGATTACTCAAGACTAGGGCTGTTATTGGGCTGATGAATTTGTCAGTCATAGAAGAAAAGGAGAGAGGAAAGAAGAAGAGAGAGGAAAGTGATGGTGAGTCGAGTTGACTCAACCGATTCGGCTCAATTTGAGTCCAATCGAGGCTGGCATCATTTGATGCAGCAACACCTAAAAGCCTCTATTAGAGAGACCTTGATCCCATCTAGGTCAGAGAAGCTCTACCTCAGATCAAGTTGTATCAAGCCGCGTAACCATGGTAAGAGAGTGAACTTTAAGTCTTCTTTTCATCTCCGATTAACATTTGATTTAGGGGCTAATCTTTTCCAATCATAGTAGTTGGAGAGTAGAGTTCGGGTCACACCAAGTGTATCAGGTTGGTAACTAAATTGGGTGGAGTTGGTCGAGTTTAGATTAGGGCTGAAGCGGGTTGAACCAAATCATCCTTGTAAGTAAGTTACCCATTGATATTATATGGGTGTAGATTTGTTGAGGTTAGAACTAAACTAGGTTTGATTTGACTTGTCTTGGATCGAGTTAAAGTCATATTAGAAATCAACTTCTGCTTAAATCAAGCAAATTAAGGTAAATTAGCATCTCATACATTCTATTAATGGCTTAACCTGGATCAATTTAGATTGTTAATTCTTCTATAATCAAATGCAGGGCACAAAATCTTAAACTTCATCCTAGTTACATGAATGCTGTGATATCCTGATCTAACTAGGCAGATTGAGCTAATTTCGATCTTTAAACGTATAACCAACTCTTGTAACATTGAGAGTAATTCGAACCATAAGGTGATGATTTCTTCCCCTTGAGCTTTCCATTTTCCCATTAGCTTAAGTGATAGTTTTTATTTTAATTTTGGTTGATAATTGAAGCGTTTATGTTATAATCACATGTGCTAATTGTTGGAATTGAATGCTAGATTACATGCCCAATATTTATCCATCATATTTTCTCATGCTTATGGATTACTTGTCAATTGCTTATGGAACTTAAACTGGTACATCAATTAGTGGGAAACCCTACTTATAAATGTACACCCATACTTGGTATGTAACTTGATTGATTGTGTTTATAATGGGCCTTCAATCTATTATTTTCTTTGAATGATATGAATATTGAAGTGGGCCTACCATCCATAGGTTATCGTGTCTGCATGACTTTTAAGGATGGTCTTTTTATCACATCAATTTGATATTTTCCCTATGCGGCTTCGATTTAATAATTTTCCAATATGATTTCAATTTATTATTTTCCCTATGTGCATCGACTTAGTATTTCCCTATGTGGCTTTGATGATTTATTTCTACATAACCATGTGATGGTAAGTTCCATATGTTGAACTATGATTAACCACTAGTCAATGCGTTTCCATTAAACATCCCAAGGTGGAGGTCGTATGAGGCAGGGATGGTGGGCATGAGACACTATACCTGAGCTGTCAGCCTACGCTGGGTGATGAACCCCTCATAGTGACCTTTGAGCTTTACTAAACTAGCTGGTTATAAATGGAATAATAACAGATGTGCTAATCATGCATTCATAGTATACGAGCAATGATCGGTGGCTAATTCTAGATGTTGTAGCACGTACCTATAGGATTTAGTTGGGGTATCATTTCACTAGCTCCCAGACCATTGACTATTGACACACTTTTGGTGAACTTAACACTACGCATGTATGATGTACTTTCGCTAGTGACTGGCCACATGCATGGGTTTTGCCCAAAAGCCAAATGGATGAGCATCCCCAGTTGATGTGCAGTCATGCATCCATGCATTTAGCAAGACTGCATCATGTATTATTTTGAATGCCTTTTTGTTTATAACTATACTTATCTAATGCGGCAGTGTGTAATCTTAAGGGGAATTCACACTAAGTTGATCACTTATTAATCAAATATATAACCATACAGGTAGTACAGGTGGCTTAAATGATATTCATGTTTAGACTGATGAGGAGCAGGCTATAATTATCAAGGATGCATGGCTATATCTTTCAAGAGAAGTTGCGTGATCTTGTAGCTTAAATTTATATGCATTTTAATATTTTTCATGTATTAAATTGTATATTTCTTGTAATTATTAACATTGAGACATCGGCTTGTATAGGTCATTATGGGTAACTGCTCGTATATTTAAATTTGTATGAAGATTCCATTTATGCTTGATTTATTCCTTTTCCTCCTAAATGATCACTCTGAAAAGAAGTAAAAAAATAAAATAAAATAAAAAGAAAGAAAGAAATATATACGTGGAATTTGTATTTTTAAAGGTTAACACTCGGGTTTTTGAAAAACGAGTTATATAGTTGGGTTTTGAAAACACGGGGTGTTACAGTTGGTATCAGAGTTTAGTTTGGACAGACCAGGCCTTGAGAAATGAACTTATACAAACTTTGAATGTCTCAAGTTAGGATGTTTGAAATTAGAAATTTGAACCTAAGTGAATCTCCCTTAGGCTTAGGGAAATTTTAAAAATATAGAGACCCAAACTTAGGTCCCCTTAAAAATTATTAGAATAACCTTTTGAACTTATGTGAAATTCCCCTGTAACTAGTAGAAATTGAGAATATAGGGAATTAAGATTCTAAGTTCCTAGAAAATTGCATGAATAATTGTAAAACTTAGATGCAAAATTAGGTTTTCTTAGAAATTATTAGGTTAGCCATTGAAACTTGTATGGAGTTCCCTTGGGATTAGGAAAGGTTGAGAACATAGGGACTTAAAACTTTAGGTTCTCTTGAAAATTTTAGGTTTAGTCATTTGAACTTGGAAACAAAAACTTTGGTTCCTATGTAAACCACCAAAACTATTGTTTGAACTTAGAAACGAAACTTATGAACTGTGGGAGTGAAAATGCCCATTATGATTAAACAAGATCAATTAGAACATTCCTTGAACTGGGCTCTTGGTGAAAAAATTTATAAATCTAGAAATTTAAACTTCTTTAAAAATTTTCTAGTTAGAAATAATGTTGTTGCATTGTAAGAAAATCTTCACTCACCATACTGAACCTTAGACCAAATTTAAGTACTCCCTAAACATAAGAAATCTTATTAGGAAGTGTAACTTGAATTATCCAGTACATCTCTTTAGTTAGAAATAATAGACTTCACAAATCCCACTAATTAGAAATAAATAGAGAAAAGTTTATAGAATTTTGGGGAAGTTTTAATCCCTAGGTTGAGCCTATGAGGACTAGACTTAAGAATCGGGATAAAACTTAGCAAATTTTAAACTGAGATTTCATGAAGAAAATCTTATCCCTGAAACTTCAAATAGTGCATTAAGGTAACTTGAGTACGCATTGGAAGCACGAAAATCATTTGAGTTGCTTCACATGGATTTTGGGCGCTCGTATTGTGAAATTAGAAGATTTCCTGATATTCCCTGAGAGGCTAAAATAGTCAGGATCACGGATTGATGGAACCATGTTTAAGTGAAGTTTATGTGGTTTATCTCAAATTCCATATCCTAGCAAATTCTAATGATCTCAATACCCTAATTAGGTAGAAGATCGAGATTTAATGGGATTATGAATTAATACCAGTAAATCCTCTGTTCTATATAGGCAAAGGATCGATGTACCAGGGTTAAACCTACTACAACCATCTGTTCGTGTTTGCTCAAACATTGAAAATGGAAAACTGTAACATATTTTGGACAGTAGGGAACTATCATCAAAAGTAGAGGAAAATAAAAAGAAATATAAAATATTGTTAGTAGACACTTAAATGAACTTGTAATCTCAATATATGTTATAAGAAATATTGATGTTGACAAGCATTAAGATGATTCCCTTGTTCAAATCAATGTTGGAATGATTTCTAACCGTTAGTAGAACCTAAACACACCAATTGATCTACAATACTAGAGACTTAAGGGTCATGAAATTTTTTTATGTAACATGTTAAGAATATATGTGATATGATTTCACACTTAGGCATGTAGAAGATAAGGTACATCTTTATGATAATCGAACAACTCATAACCTTAATGGTTGGAACGAGCATTATCAAATGTCGATGGTAATATCTTCTTTAAGGGGGTAGATGAAATGAACCATGTTCTAGTAGTAACTCATGGGCACTTGTGCATACAAATAATCCTAGTGGGAAAATTGGTGGATGCATAGTGACACCGTAAAATAGATTACAGCTAACAAACATAGTTGAAGTATTGAATTTCGAGATGAAATTCTTTATAAGGGGGATAGTTTGTAACTCCCCATACTTTCCAGTAGTCGAGTGTTACTATGTAACCTAATTTGGCATAAATTCAAACATAGGTTAAGCAAATGTTCACGTTCATTCTAGTCTAAATTGGATCATTAAAAGAAATCCTCATTCTTAAATTAAGCGATCCTACCATTGAATTAAACGAATCAACCAGATGTTAGAAATTAGGAATTAGACGTTCACTTGGAGTGGCCCACTTTAATGTAAAGTAACCCCAATATCAAGGTTTGTAGCTAAATGACTCATGGTGAGTAGTCCCACATCTTAAATATACATACAATAAGGAGATAAATAAATAACAATGTATAGGCAATAATAATGATAATAATAATAATAATAATTAAATATTTAACAATATAAAGTCATGAGATTGATAGTCCTAATAACCTACATTATACACCCAACTAGTTTTATTAGACCAAACACTAGTTTAGGATAGGGATCCATTTGAACTCGACTATTTCTCCTTAAATCACCTTCAATAGAGACCTAGATCGCTAAATCCAGCCGCTAGATTAAGTAGATACTCAAAAAGACTAAAACTTGTCAATTGACATACATGTGTTGTGGCCCACACAATAGTCAAGAGATAAACATCCAAACAAGTCCCTAGTGCTCCCTCAGCCATTGAAATTCAGATTGAATCAATACAGCCGATAGAATATTAGAAATAAATGAAATAACACAAAATCAAAATGGATGGCCCACTTAGTCTTCGGGTCTACTTAATCAATGACAAGAGCTTTGATTATGGCTACCAAGGAGAACTAATGGTGTGGATCACACCAAGCATCTTTATGGGTCCCATGATCACCGTGCGAGTGCACCTTAAGAGAAACAACTATTGTGCACTGAACATAAAAGCGGGTCAAATTAGGTTTGACTAGAAACTTTGTAAAAAAGAGAGACTCCTCTCTCTTTCGTCCAATTTTCCCACCAGGAGCCAATTCAAACAGATTACGCAACTGGCCCACCATTATCAATTCGATGGGGTGATCCAAGTCGTTCATCGTAATCAGTTGACGAAACCCATCAGAACCACATGACCCACACCTGTTCATGCATGCATGCACGTGCATAAACTTGAGCAAAAGGAGAGTTGCATGAGGTCGAGAACTTCTGAAAATGGGAATTCTGTCCTGTTGTTGACAAACTAGCAATCTGGGTGTGTTACTATCTTTCATTTGCAACCGTAAGATGCAAAGCATCTCAACCATCAATTTACTTAGGGTTTTCCAAACAAAACCATGGCCAGTTTCGGTTCCTACCCACCATATTTGGAGACGGTTTCAGCCATAGAAAATTCGGACCACTTGTTATTGATCTAACGGTTTAGGAATGTTAGGGAAACATTATAAGATAGGCTGGGATCGAGTGCAGACTAATCCTACCACCCGCTCCTACAACAACTTTAAAAAAGAGTCGTCTTCCCCTCCAAACGATCCCATCACCCAAACCTTCTTAAACCTTCAAAACCTACATTCCACAAGTTTCTCTAAACCCAGCCAGATCATCCAACACCTCTAGATAGAAGGAACGAAGCTCCGTTTCCGTTCTTCCATTAATGATAGCTACCTTCTATCTCTGAAACCACCTGCAAAACACCTATAGAGCTTTGATTTCAAGCTTCCACTAGCTCTTATGGGTGTATACAAACCATCCAGAAGTAGTGGAATTAGGAAAGATCAATCTGACTGAGAAGTGCAATTGGAGCTCGATCGTCTTCCACGGTGAGCTTGTACCATTGGTGTAGCTTGTAATGTTGTCGATTTTGGATCTAAAGCTACAAACGTGTGGCCCACATCATTGCCATCTAAACAACAATAATTATATTCGGGAGAAAGAGAGAGAGAAAGAGAGCAGAGGTGAGGAGGAGCGGTGTGGTGGAGTTGCAGGCTGGTCACAACCATGTTGACTCGATGAGTTCCACCGAGTCTGGTTCGAGCCAAGAGCTTTGTTAGGCCTCCAGAGAAGTAGGAAAGACAAAATAGGAAGTAGAGAGAAGGAGAGAGATTTGGGTGGTGTTGCACTTCTGATTAAGCTTGGGACAAGTCAGGAGATGGTTCACATGAGCCAGATCAAGTTGGGCTTGGGTTCAAGTCTGACTGGAGTTCTAGCAGATGGAAGAAAAGGAGAAGAAAGGAAAGAAGGAGAAAGAAGAGGGAGAGGGAGTGAGTCAACTCAGTGTGGTACTATATACCATAATTGAGTTGACTCAGCTGATGACTCAAGACCAGGGTTGTTGTTGGGCTGATGGACTTGTCAGTCATAGAAGAAAAGGAGAGAGGATTGAAGAAGAGAGAGGCAAGTGATGGTGAGTCAAGTTGACTTAATCGAGTTGGCTCAATTTGAGTCCAATCGAGGCTGGCATCATTCGATGTAGCAGCACCTAAAAGCCTTTGTTGGAGAGACCTTGATCCCATCTAGGTCAAAGAAGCTCGACCTCAAAACAAGTTGTATCAAGTCACGTAACCATGGTAAGAGAGTGAACTTTGAGTCTTCTTTTCTTCTCCAATTAACATCTGATTTAGGGGTTGATCTTGTCCAATCATATCAGTTGGAGAGTAGAGTTCGGGTCACACCAAGTGCATTAGGTTGGTAACTGAATCGGGTGGAGTCGGTCCTGTTTAGATTGGGGCCAAGGCGGGTTGAACCAAATCATCCTTACAAGTAAGTTACTTATTGATATTATCTGGGTGTAGATTTGTTGAGGTTAGAACTAAACTAGGTTTACTTTAACTTGTCTTAGATCGAGTTAAAGTCATATTAGAAATCAACTTCTACTTAAATCAAGCAAATTAAGGTAAATTAGTAGCTCATACATTCTATTAATGGCTTAACCTGGCTCAATTTAGATTGTTAATTCTTTTATAATCAAATGTAGGGCTCAAAATCTTAAACTTCATCCTAGTCGCATGCATGTTGTGATATCATGATCTAACTAGGCAGATTGTGTTGATTTCAATCCTTAAATGTACAACTGACTCTAGTGACATTGAGAGTAATTCAAACCATAGGGTGATGATTTCATCCCCTTGAGCTTTCAATTTTCCCATCAACTTAAGTGATAGTTTTTATTTTAATTTTAGTTGATAATTGATATCTTTATCTTATAATTACAAGTGCTAGTTATTGGAATTTAATGTTAGATTACATGCTCAATATTTATCCTTTATATTTTCTCATGCTTGTGGATTACCTGTGATTTTCTTATAGAAATAAAACTGGTACATCAATCCGTAGGAAACTCCACTTATAAATGTACACCCATACTTGGGATGTAACTTAATTGATTGTGTTTATAATGGGCCCTTGAATCTAGTGGTTACTTTGAATGTTGTGAATATTGAAGTAGGCCTACCATCCATGGGTTATTGTCTCTGCGTGGCTTTTGAGGATAGTCTTTTTATTGCATCGACTTAGTATTTGCCCTATGTGGCTTTGATGATTTATTTCTACATAACCATGCGATGGTAAGTTCCATATGTTGAACTATGGTTGGTTACTAGTCGATGGGTTTCCATTAAATGTCCTAAGCTGGAGGTTTAAGGAGGACGGGATGGTGGGAATTGGATACTATGCCTGAGCTGTTGGCCTATGCTGAGTGATGAATCCCCCATAATGAACTTTGAGCTTTATTAAACTGGCTAGTTGTAAATGGAATAATAATGAATGTGCTAATCATACATTTATAACATACGAGCGATGACGGGTGAATAATTCTTGATGTTGTAAAACGTATTTATAGGATTAAGTTGGAGTATCATTTCACTAGCTCCCAGACCACCGACTATTGGCACCCTTTTAGTGAGCTTGACACTATGCATGTATGATGTACTTTTGCTGGTGACTAGCCACATGCATGGGTTTCACCCAAAAGCCAACTGGATGAGCATCCCCAATTGACGTGCACTCATGTGTCCATGCATTTAATAAGACTACATCATGTACAATTTTTGTTTAAAATTATGTTTACCTAATGCGGTGGTGTGTAATCTTAAGGGGAATTCACACTTAGCTAGTAACTCATCCATCAAATATATAACCATACAGGTAGTACAGGTGGCTTAAATGATATTCATATTTAGACTAATGAGGAGCAGGGTACAATTGTCAAGGATGCATGGCTGTATCCGTCAAGAGAAGTTACACAATCTTGTGGCTTCAGTTTATATGTATTTTAATATTTTTCATTTGTTAAATTGCATATTTCTTGTAATGGTTAACATTGAGACATAAGTTTGTATAAGTCATTATGGGTAACTACTCATATATTTGAATTTGTATGAAGATTCCATTTATGTTTGGTTTATTCATATTCCTCCAAAATGCTCACTCTAAAAAGAAGTTTTTTTTATATATAAAAGAAATATATACATGGAATTTGTATTTTTAAAGTTTAACACTCGGGCTTTTGGAAAACGAGATATATACTCGGTTTTCAAAAACACGGGGTGTTACAACTCACTATATGACACTTATTGAATTGAGCCCCTTTAATACACCATCTTGGGTTGCTTAATCGATGTTCTTTCGTGCTTCAATCAGATACCCTTTGCTCCCCTGATCATGATGCCAATTGATGTTTTATTTAAACCAATCTGATTTAAATGATTTTAAACTCATAAGTATACGAATCAGATGTAGACATGGTATGTATTACGAGATTGTTCCCACGAGGACTGGTTGTCACAATTCAAAATTTATGATTCTTCTTAACTAATCCAACAAATAATTGAGCTAATGATTAAGTAAACTAATGAAAATCAATGTAAATAAAGAGAACAAGGAGGCAAATTCAATCTAGGAGAATACTACGACTTTTGAATCCACCCCTAATTATCCTGACCCTTGTTTTACGTGTTGATTCACTTGATTCAAACTGATATAAATTTAATAAATAAAGCACACTCTATGTCCTTGGTTGGGAACATAGAATGTATAATCCCTAAAAGCATAAGGATCACATCTTTCTATCCATGGTCAGGCATGAAGAGATGTAATACCTATTTCTTTCTCTATAAGAAAGCTGTTCATGGTCAGACACAAGCACCTGGAATAAGATTCCAAACAACATCCACATCTAGACTTTGGTTAAGATAATAGAATGGAGAAGTATAAAAATTTCAGTTAAGCACACTAGAGAAAGAAACAAATCAATCAAATTAGATGAATTCAACACACACAAGAGTTATTCAAATTAGGGACTTCATCTCAGCCTTAGCTAAGAAATTAGCAATCCATGAAATCAACTAGAAAGAAGGAAAAATAAGATTGAGAAAAGAAAAATATATGGATCTCCCTTCTTTCTTCCTCTCTCTCTCATTAGCTCTTGATCTACTTGGCTCTGGCCCTGGCTCTGGCCTCCCCCTTGCTCTCTCCAACTTTTATAGCTGTCGGGGGGGGGGGGGGGGGGGGGGGGGTAGGGGTGGAGAGATTGTCGCAGAAACGTTCACATGTGCAACGAAAGCCTTTTCGTAGCAAAGTTCACATGCAAAACAACACCACTTTCCTCGATCAATTTTCAAAGAAACACCATCCCTTAGGACAATTTTGAATGCGCTACATGATGGACAGATCAGATCTTCTATCTGATCAAAGATGGTGGGCCACAACCACCTGAAAAAGTTAATTTTCACGAACATGAGTAAGCCTATGCACGTCCTTCACTGACATGATCAGTGGTCCCCACAAAAGTGTTTCGGGGAAATTCACCCCATCCATTGGATTCAGGATGAAATTTCGTTCAAAGATGGATGGTTTTGAACGTCAATTGACACGGCCCAGAGAAGCAATCATGCTGAGATCATTTTAAACGTAATAGGGTAGCTTGTTTGTGGCCTTTGTATCGTGCATGTGTGTATGTACGGATGCAAATAGTCAGCATGGTTTTGATTATAATGAGGCCCTCTATAAGATGGATGGCTTGGATCAGCTCTTTGGGCTATGATGGTGGCCCCCTGACGTCTGTAAAACGGACAACGTCCGTCCATTACACAGCAACGAAACGCCAATTTCCATTTTTAGAAGATGGTCGGATCAGCGTTATTCGACCGGCTTATCGTTTCTGGTGTGCGGCGGATACGTATACATGTGTACACACACTCTGTCCAGGTGGTGTCCACTGCGATGTTCTTAAGAAATCTAATCCATTCATTTAATTGGTCTCCCCATTTAAGGTGTTGAGACCAAATTTAAGGAAGTTCCAGATATTAGGTGAGCCCCACTTAAGGAATTAAGTGGCTGATCTATCTGTTGGGCCACTTCCTGAGATATCCAATTGCTAAAATTTTATGTGTACGGTTAATTTATGGCCCCCAGGCCATGTATGAAGTTTTGAGCTAATCAGATGGAGGGAACCCTGTGATCTTGCATTCTGGACCATTTTTTGGCCTCTTTAATGTGAACGGCTTAATTTTCTTGGATCCCTAGCATATAAATCCGTCAATCTTAGTTCTCTAGAATTCGTCCCTTGCTCTGATGACTTCAGAGCATCAAATCCCCGCTTTTAGTACTCACTTTTAGTCCACGCTCCTAATTACTGCTTGCAACAAAAACACGATTAAAATATGACATTAAGCATTATCATGTACACAAAATCAGGTAATAACTGGGTTTTGATATGCAATATTCGACCCTCATCACCGATGCTTTGGTAAGGCTTCAACTCTAAGATCAAACACCTTACATGTACTATTCATTTGAGGTGACCAAGGTGATGGTAGGTTGGGTGAATCTCCTTCAACTAATGAAAGGTTGTAATCCTAGGTGATTTACTTACATGGGTCTTCTAGAGGATTTAGATAAAGATTTGACTATAAGTTCAAGTTTAATCTCTAGAAAATGGTAGAGTTCAAGCTCAACTTTAAGGTGGAGGTTGGAATCCTCATTAGAGTGTTAATATCCAGAAGGATGACTTAAAATTCATTGGTTTAAAAGCTTGGAATGAAGGATATGACCATGGAATCACTTAAGTTTTTATTACACAAAATGAAATAGCAGTGAGACCACCTGAGTTGGAGTATGAATATGTCAATGTCCTAGAGGGGGGGTGAATAGGACTTTTTAAAGTTTTTATAGTTTATTTAAATATCCTATTTCACTAATCCTATTTATATGCAGTTATCAGGATTACTCAGAAATAACTCTACTAGCTTCCAAGCTCGGTAGAGGATCCAATCACAAACTATTAAAGGAATAATAATATGTAACCTAGTTTATGATGGATATGACTGTGTATGTGTGTAAGGTGTGATCTCAGATATGTAGATATGAAAGTATTGAAGTAAATCACACATCTAAAAGAATAGTAATCGTAAACACAGTCATTTTTATAGTGGTTGGACTACTTGTCTACTCCACTCCCGGTAACCGCACTCAACCCTTGAGTGTACCGAATTTCACTAAGGAGGTTTTACAACAGTTCACCTCAAACCTAAGGTTTTCAATCAGGTTCACCTTCAACCTTTACAACTTATACTGAGGCTGATTGTATATGCTCTCATGAGTAAGGGTCAACATAATGCACATACTTTTAGGCATACTAGCCAAGGATCTTCCATAAGACCCTAATGGAGGTTTTACGTGGTTTACTTTTAATCCGAGGTTTCACACGGTTCACCTCAAATATAAGGTTTTAACTGGTTCACCTTCAACAATATGTTTATGCTCTCCACAGAGCAAGGGTCCACACAATGCACCCACTACGTACACTCCCGCTGGAGGCCTCCTTGAGGACTTGCAAGGGTGAGAAACACATTAGACCCATTCTTACAAAGGAATGATCAAAGGGTCTTCTAAACTCTAGATACTTACAAATAAGTTGATGAGTCTCATTCAGCACATTGATGAAGATCTCCTCTGTTTTGATGAAGAATCTTCTGCTCCCTTGATCCGTAACTCAAATGATGTACCGATATATGGCAAAGGGTTGGGTCAAGGTTATGATGGAATTCTACTCTCTAAAAGTTTTCCTATTAGGAAGATAGAGTGATTCCAATCATTTATGCATTCAAGGCATCCCAGCTTAATGATTTGCTATTAAGGAAGTAGCTAGAGGATCCTTGAATGTGGAAGTTCATTCCCTAATCCACTCTATTGAATATCAATGATGAGGGTGGATTGGAGGATGAACTCCCTTGAGAGAAAGGGCTTTTAGGTAAATGATCTAAGGTTAAACACTCAAAAGCACTCTCTTCTTTCTCTACCAGCAACTAAAGACAAGTCCTCTATATATAGGCAAAAGGTTCCAAAGGATATAAAACAGTCACATTTATGACAGAGTTCGATATCATCGAGCGGGTTTGATTTCATCGAGCATATACTCTCGATTGTATCGATGGTCTGCTCGATAACACAAACTCAATGTCATACGCTTTTGAAAACCTCTTGCCAGCTGGTTGAGGGGATCGAGGCTCGTATCAATGCCATCGGATTTCCAACTCCGATATTATCGATACAAGGATAAATTCCTCGACATTTGAAAAATGAGAGAGACTTGCTTGAAATTTTACAGGTCATTAGATATGATCGAGGGATACTCGATATCATCGAAATTTGAAGGTCGATGATATCTGTAACGCCCTGAAAATTGGGGGTCGAGCATAAACTCCACTCCCGAGTTCCTGAACATCACTTATGCAACATTTTTAATGATGGATGAATGTCGACTATATTAGTGCATAAAACATGAAGTGGATTAAGCCAAAATAGTAAAACATAGTCGAAGGACAGTTGTAATATGCTAGCGGAAGACTGAAATGAATATATAAACTAGTATAAGTCCCCAAAATATGTCTGCAATGCCAGGTCAATAATTATAAGTGGTGTTAAAAATATAAAATGTCAAAAGAATGTAATAGTCCTCTACATGCATAATCCTTGAAGCCCCGTCAATCAGAGCATTGTTTACATGAACCCGCCTGAGAACTGCATATAAGAGAAACCCTCCTCATCAGCATAAAAGACCGGCTCTGCCTCGCAAGCATCGCTACCATTTGAAACTAAAACAGGGATTGGTTGGTGTTGCAAACACCATCCCTTAACGTGGGAGTGAGTGATCAACTCAGTGGAATCATAGAGTAAAGATTAACATGTTATCAATTTAGTCAAGCAGTAATGATAAAGCAAACATATCAACCATTCCTAAATACTCTTATTAATGCAGGGATGAGATGTTTCATGAATGCATGCCCTCGCCTACACTCCCTCGTGCGACACCATCTTACGTTCGCGGCATGCTTCCAGCCCTCTGTGCACTTCATCGTCGGTACATGCATTGCGATGATATGAACATAATTACCGAGTTATTATTAGTCCTTTTCATACAGCAGGATTGGAAAGCTAAGGTACCTCCCTTGTATCATTATCCAAACGATGATCCATTCTCGGGTCGTCAGTCTAAGACAATCTCATGCGATAGTATAGTTTTAGATTACTGTAAAGGGCTCGTCACCAATCAATATAGGGCTAGTTATATCCTATAGACTACAACAAGGCTCGTCGTCCCAATGCAGTTTCAGGATATACTCGAGGTCACTACAAAGGGCTCGTCACCAATCAGAGTAGGCCGATAGCTCGAATATAGTGTCCCATACCACCATAATCGGCTCACGAGTATTGGTTCTCACTGGTCACTATAAAGGGCTCGTCACCAATCAGAGTAGGCCGACAGCTCGAATATAGTGTCCCATACCACCATAATCAGCCCATGAGTCTTAGCGGATTGAGGTACTAAGGTTAGAGGGGCTTTCCAATGATGAGTTTGGTACCTTAGGTTCAAACAGGAGCATCCATACATGGTGAACATACATAGGGTCAATCGGGTTGCTTGACGGGCTCGACTAGCACAAGCGCACATCGAGTGAATCGACATGAAGTGCGTAAACACTTCGTGTGACCAAACCACTGCCGACAACTCTAGTATGGCCCGGGTTCATCAAACACATCTTACGTAACGAATCAATCTCAACCACGAATTCTAGTCTTTTACCGAATGCCTGGACCATAATATGGCCCCAATCACGTACACTATCAATATTAGACATTCGATTCAAATTCCACATACATATGAGCATGTTATGAAATATAACTTAAACATGAATAAAATACGTGGAGAAAATCATACACACAGTTAGCATGAATTAGAATAGGCTAAATACAACATGAAGGAAATCATACATACCAGCAAGGTGATTGAGATTCATCTCTCAATACACTTAAATATCATAGTTTACCTATTCCTAACTCATTCAAACATTTACACAAACACTTAGATTATACTATTCAACATACATCGCGTATGTTGACATATTGCATATTTGGGCAATTCCTTTTGCTAAGGAGTTGTCGCATACATAACAAGCATGTACTAACAATGATTTATCATGGCAATCACAGATCCAAAATTTATACGTATACAGGTATTTCAACAAATACATAGAATACACTATGGTATACATATTTCATACGTATTCGTAACGCGAAATAAACGACACGTTTTTCATGTGAAATAGCATTCACATCAATAATAAATCATTATCTGACATTGAAAGCTTTGAAAACTATAACCTATACGTCTATAATCCGCACCTTGTGCCGATAGACAAGTAGTGGACTCAGTTTGTATACCGATTCTTCGTCTACGGCTCAACGGTAACCTATACCATGAAATAGGTTAGCTACTTCATCACTTATGCTATTTGGAACTCTAGAACTGGTTAGGGTTAGGTTTTCTTACCTAAGAACGGAATCAAAATTAATGGAAAAGTGATACAGTAGTCGTGGTTAGGTACGTAGATCAGTGGGATTGAATCCCAGGAAGAAACCCCAAGTCTCTCTCTCTCTTTCTCTCTTCTCTCTCTCTTGGATTGGATAGGGTTTAGAATTCGTATGGGATATGAGAGTGAGGGTTTAAGGCCCTTATATAAGCTTAAAACTGATGGGAATGGCCCCAGGGCCAAGGTATACTTAGGTTATGTCCAAATCGGGTCTGTTCCGATCTAACGGAGCATTCTGGAGGTCCTCTTACTGAATGCGGTTGGACTTAAGCTCACTAATATAGGATCTTGATCAAGTTAACTTTCTAGTCTGATCGAGTTTCCAGATCGACCGTGGCGGACCAGTTTCAGTTCAACAGTCATCGAAACTCGATCAGGGCCACAAGTAGATTGACATGTGTGGGCCATCTTCCCTGACCCGAGGGTGAATTTAGGTTAGAAATCAATGGCTAGAATGCTTATAAAAGGCACGCAAGCGACACAACTCAAATTACTTAAAGTTTTATTTATTTTTATAAAAATCTTCACTTTCTCACACTCTTCACTCCGGACTCAAGCAAATCGTCCCAGGACATCATCTGGACTTGATTTTCGAGGTGATTGTCAAGTCCAACCAGGCAGTTATAATTATCTAAGTTCATCACTATCAGACTTTCGACGTGCGGTCCAGGTTCAATACGGAGTTTTAAAATTCTCCTGAGAGCAATTGGGTTTAGAGATTGATCCTAGATTTTAGGGTAACATAGCGTTAACAATTCTATAGGTTTTGAGTCTTACAGATCGCATTTAAAGTGGTTGGTGCTAATTTCACAGGTAATCTAGTTTAGCGCTAGTTAAGTCACGTTAAATTTCTAAAGAATTTAGTTCTAAATGATTTCTTTGGCTTTGAAATTGAGTTATGAGAAGTTACCAAAGTGTTATGGTTGACCCATTGCCTAAGGACGTCTAACTCCAGGTTAGCAAAAATCTGGAGTGTTACAATATCGAAGGTCGCGTCGATGTATTGATAAATTCAAAGATTTTATTAGTGAGCTTGTTAGACAGTTTATGTCCATTCTCGATGCAATTGACCCGATCACAATATTATCGATATTTGAATATCAAGTCTATCGAGTGACCCTCAATAATATTGAAAAACCACCTGAAAAAATATTGCTGGACAACTTCGCGTTCATGACCGATATCATCGAGAGCCTTCTAATATCATCGAGATTTGAACTCCGATGGTATCGAGGATGACTTCGATATATCAAAGCATATATGAATTTCTTAAGTAAAAACATGGGCACCAGATATCTTCCTGTCAATATTATTAGGTCACCTTCGATTGACTTGAGATTCAAATATCAATGATATCGATATATCGATAATTCTGTCTAGATGTGTATTTGGTTACTGGATACTTTTGTCCTCATTCTAATAGAATCAATTAGATTTTGAGGACATCGACAGCGTAGGTCGATCATATCTACACGTGTATTGATAAGATTAACAAAGCAAGAAAACTTAGAGATTTTTTTATTTTTAAAAAAGTTTTCTCACTGAAAAATCCTATGATATTCTAACTTGTTTTAAGGGTTTTATTCACCTGGTGTTTTGGGACAAGGGATGTGAGGCTTAGATTTACCTATGGCGAGCTTCCACACATCCGGTTGAGGAAGATGCTTGAATTGATCTTCCTATGAGGCTCCGTAGTCTGACTGACTCAACACTCATGCTAATTGACAAACCAGGGCACTTACAAGGCCACTTTCACAAAAAACCAATCAAAATACCCAAGAACTGAATGCCTTATATATGGAGTTTGAGATTCAATTGTAAAAAAAGGAAAATAACGGCTTTGTCGATGGCATCGAGCGTGGCTTCGATAGTATTAAGAAAATCAAGTTTTCAACTGAATTGTTGTTGGATAGTTATACAATGGTACCTGATGCCATCGAGGGGACCCTTCGATGTCATAGAAGGTTCCTCAATTCCATAGAGAAACTTAGATAAGAGTAATAATTATATCTTGTTGGACAAATTTGAGTTACCTACTTGATTCCATCGAGTGGTCTTCGATGCGATTGAAGACCCCCGAGGACTGCTCGTTGAGATTGAGCACCACTCAAAAGTTTGTTGTTTTGGCTATATGATTTTAGTGAAGCTTTGCATATCTTATAGACTTACTTATCATGTTTTAATCAAGCTTTTAAGGCTAAGGGATGATCAACAAAGTTTACCTATAAGCCTAAGGATAATGTAGAGGTTGAAGGGGTTATTTTGAGTGAAGGGTTATGGTCACCAAGGCACCTCGTTTACCGGTTCTTTACTCATTGATGCTCATGTCCTCTTGTGTCTTTGGTCTTCAGGTCCCAACGGCTCAATTGACTACATGAAATATGAACTAATGTCATTGAAAAACAAGATGCATAAATTAGTTGACTAATAATCTCCCCCTTTATCAATTACGTGATAAAAACCTAACCTAAACAATGTCATGATCCATACCAATAACCTACTAAAATAACAAAAAATATTACATGTATAATATTATAATGATTTACAAATTTAAATAAAAGACTCTAGACATATAACATTAGCAATTCTCCCACATACTTGCTCCTCCTATTTCATGAATTCTTGCAACAATAAATCAATCCTTAAAAATAGAATTAAACTTATTTTGGTGAGACTTGATCTTTCTCTCCCCTTTTATTAGTATTTGATAAAGAGTTACTTTGTATAAATATACTAGTAAAAAGCATTGCATGGAACAACTCTACAAGTCATAGATTTACTAATTATAAGGCATATATTAATAGGGGTTTAAAGGGTGCACATAATCATCAAAACATGGAGTATGCTTATTATGGTCTTTCAAAAGATATACCAATTAAAATAAGAATGACTAATAATAGTCTAAGTCAAAAATATATAATACTAAAATTCAATAATTTTAAAGCTTAAACTATCAAAATGAATGAGGCTTAATTCTCAAATTTACTAGTTAAGCACAAGATGAGGTTAGAATCCTCAAATTTTCCTATATACTCACTAAAAGGCTGAAATCCTCAAATTTTCAATTAGACTTATAAATGTGGTTGAAATTACTATTGAGCTTAAAGATGATGCTTGATCCACGGATTTAATGATTCAGCCCAAATAGACCTTCTAAGGTCACCTTGTTGAAGTGTTATTATCTGCTAAGTCCCTTGGGTGGGATACCATGGTGTAAGCCGTTAAGACATGTAAGTGACTAAGGTCTTCAACATTAGAGGATTCTTCTAAAGTCTATTCAAACTCTTCCATATCATCCCATGTTACCCCCATAGCCTGGCCTTTAGATCTTTTTTTTGTTAGGGCAATTGGTGGCAAGATCTTCATAACCCGCAGAGTTGTGATGGTGGACTAGCTTAGGTTGTTTAACATATTTTTCTTTTTGTTTCTCAGTCATCTTGTCCTTCTTGTCATAAGTCTTCCCTTTACTAAACTTGAGGAATTTCTTAAAAGTTTCTAGATAATTCATGAAATTGTGGTAGAACTGTTAATTGAAGTATAGAATTATGTCCAAGTGTCCTAGAGGGGGGTGAATAGGACTTTTCAAAAGTCATTACTTATTAAAGGCAAATAATTCCTGACTTTAAATTGATTTATCAATTAAACCAAGGAAAAGTAACTCTAAGGCTTCCAAGCCAATAGAGCGTCCAATCATATAGGCTATGCATGATTTGTAAGTTAAGCAGTTAACCTAGAGAGATAGTTTTGATGAGAGTGTGGGATGTGATTCATATCAATACTAAACATTCATTTAATCATGCATTATAATTAAGCATTTAAATCATATAAGCATAATTATATTTAAATCATATTAGCATAATTATACAGATGCACAAAAATAATCCCAAACATTGCGATATATAGTGATTTGACTACGTGCCTACTCCACTCTCAACAAATACACTCTCCTAGAGTGTACTTGTAACACCCTGAAAATCGGGGGTCGTGTATAAACCCAACTCCCGAATTTCAGACCGTCACGTATGCAACAAAAATGATTATGATTCACTGTTGTCTGAGTTAAAGCATTCACATGAGTAAAAGTATACCAAAACTGCAATTCATACTCCAGATTCAGTGATAAAAGCAAGCGAAAAACTAAAGGATATACATATCACTGTATGGAAAACAAAATAGATCTCAACTGTCTCCAAAGTATGAATACATCTCTGCGTCTCATATACATGTAAATAAACAGAAATCAAATCTCCAAAAAGAGTCCCACTGAGAAGTTCCGCCAATCCAGGCCCCCTAAGCAAAGCCGTCGTGGTACTGCATTTATGAGAACTCGTCTTGGTCCTCATCATAATCCGGCTCTGCCTCCTGAATCACTGCCTCACCTGCATCTAAGACAGGGTCTGGTGGGTGTTGCAAACACCATCCCGTAACGTGGGAGTGAGTAGCTAACTCAGTGGAATAATAAAGCAAAGATTACATGTTCTCAAATCAATCATGCGATAATAGTAAAGCAGTAAATCAAACATTCCTAATACTGTTGTTAATGCAATATGACATGACATGATGGATTCCCTCACCGACATTCTCCCTCATACAGCACCATCTGCGTCCGCGGCATGTTTGCATACCGCTCAGTGCTCCACATCTTCCAGGCACATGCAATGTGATGGTGATATGATTACCGAGTTATTATTATTCCATTCAAACAGCAGGATTGGGAAACTAAGGTACTTCCCTTATATCAATCCCAACACAGATCCTGTCTAGGGTCGTCACGCCTAGTAATCTCATACGATGTATATTTTGTAGGTCGCTGCAAGGGCTGCCAGGGCTGTTGCTCGCACTCGTTGCACCGCTCCCCCATCACCTTATCAATACAGGCCTACTTGTACTCTCGTCGCTATGGAAGGGTCGTCGCCTCCCGTAGACTCAGAATACGCTTGAGGTCACTACAAAGGACTCGTTGCCTGATCAGTGTAGGCCGACAGCAAGAATATAGTGTCCCATACCACCATAATCTGCTCACAAGTCATAGATGCTCACTGGTCACTGCGGGGAGGTTTGTGGCCCCAGCGTAGGCCGACAACTAGACCACGGTGTCCCATACAACCATGCCCGGCTCATGAGTCTTTATGGATCAAGGTACCATGGTTAATAGGGTTTACAGTGGTAAGTTCAGTACCCTAGGTTCAAGCAGTTATGACTCATACAAGGTGAACATATAATGGCCAGTCGGGTTACTTGACGGGCTCGACTAGCACGAGCGCATCTCAGGTCGAACGACATGAAGTGCATAAAACACCTCGCGTGGCCTAACCACTGCCGCCAAGTCAAAAACACAACTCGCGTTCATCGACGCGTCGCTCGTGGCAAAGATAAGCCAACCACGGATTTACTCGGTTACCGACTGCCTGGACTAATTATAGTCCCAAACAGTTATGAATCCACATCAGCAATCATGTAAGAGTAATGGAATTGAAATACAACAATGTGAGCATGTTAACACACGTTATAACATATAACTTAAGTAAATCTTCCAACACATGCATTTCATACATATAACGAAATCATGCATATAGCCAACATATAGGAAATCATGTACATCAGCATATTATTTGAGAATCACTCTCAAACTAATTCATAACACCATTTAATTCAATACATACTAATACAAACATTTATACAAACACTTAGTCTACACATTTAAGTCTACATATAGTATGTCGACTCAAAGTGAGCATTTGGGCGAATCTCTTCGCCAAACTGATTATGCACATATTCCTAATATCCTAATGCGACAAGAAGCCATGTCAATCATATCAGCAAAATATGGATGAAAACAGTATTTCCTACAAATGACTAAAATGCCCTAAGTCTCATATTTTTTGTCTACTTAACGAAACAGGAAACGGACAGCATGTTGTACATGTCAAATGGCGTTGCCGTCGATAATCTACTATTAAACAACATTGAAAGCGTTGAAAATAGTCAATCAAAGCGTCTAAAATCTGCACCTTTTATCCTAGAAGTGTATTGATTCGAACGGAGCGTATACGCTTCGTCTACGGCGAACCGGAAACCTAACATACAAGATCTGTAAGCTACTTCGCTATGAAAATGACGAAACCTCAAATCAGCAAGTATTTAGGGTCTTTTCTTACCTAGAAATGTGGTGTAATCGCCGGAAAAGTGATTGAGGTGCGTTGTTTAAGCACGTGCAACACGTAGTGCAAGCAGCAGGAAATTCTCTCCCACTCTCTCTCACCTTTTCTCTCACACCAGCTAGGGTTTCTAGCAAATTCGGATGGGTGAGAGAAGCGAGGGTTTAAGCCCCTTTTATAACCTAAAACATGCCCAAAACAGGCTTGGGAACGATGTTCACTTGATGCCTAACCAAATCGGGGCTGTTTCGGTCCAAAAAGACATTTCTGGTGGTCCCCTGGCCGAACGCTATCGGACTTAAGATCATGCACGTCGAATGTCGCTCACATTCTACTTTCAGACCAGTAGTGTTCGTAGATCGCACGTGGCGGTCCAGTTTCAGTTCAGCGGTCACCGCACGTAGATCAGGTCTACAAGTCTTATGATATGAAATAAAAAAATTTTCTGATCCAAGGGTGTAATTTGGTTGAATTCTGACGGTCAGAACGCTTAATAATAACGCGTCAAGTCGTGTATCAGATTTGAATTTCAAATTCCAAATCTAACCCTATTCTCACTCTCTTCACTCCATGCTCAATGAAATAGCCTCTGGATGTCGGTTGGACTTGATTTTCGAAATGATTGTCAAGTCCAGCTAGGCGGTTATAACGGTCTAAGATTGTAGGTATCGGACTTTCGACGCACGGTCTGGATCGAATACAAAGTTTCACAGAGGTCCTGAGAACAAACCGGTTTAGAGTTTGATCCGAGGTTTTAGAGTATTATAGCGTCATTTGTTCTACTCGCTTTGGGTCTTGTATAACGTATTTAAAGTGATCAGGGACTATTTCCCAGCTACTCTAGCATTGCGCTAGCTAACTTACACATATTTTCCAAAGGAATTAATCCTACGCGATTTCTGGTCGAGTTGGTACTCGAGTCCAAGTACGGATTTTTCCAGGGCGTTACAGTACTGGATTTCACTATCTAATGGTTTAAAATCAGCTTAACCATGAACCTTCACAACCTACATAAGGTTAACTAAGGAACCTATACAAGGCAACTTTAGGTGCCCACACAAGGTAATAGATCCTACACAAGGACTCTATTAGGAGCCTACATAAAGCAACCTATGCCTACACAAGGCAACGGGTCTTACACAAGGGCTCTACTAGGAGCCTACACTAGGAAATAGATCCTACATAAGGACTCACAATATATTCTTATGTTGGAGGCCTAAGAAAGGTCTTAGTTGAAATTACTATGTTGGAAACCCTAAGTTTAGTCAAATTTTTGGTGTGCTAAACCAATACGAGTTTGTGTCATGCTTATGTGTTTTATGTATCAAGCTTGTGCTTTGATTTGCTTTGAATTTTCAATGATCGTGCAAAATCAATCTTATCGATATCTACGATGGATTTGTCGAGATCTTCAAGCTGAAAAGAGTGTATGAGTTTCAAATGTTGGTTGAAGACTCAACTTTCAAGAACCCAATCGTAATATTGCGATTCAAGTTTTGTAACCAGAAACGTCCAAGAACTCAAGTCCTAATTGAAGACTAAGTTCGATACGTTGAGTTCAAGCTTCAAATATCACAAGAATTAAAGCTGCTGATGTGATCAATAGTTTGATAGTTCACACGTTATATCTCACAAGTAAGGTATGAATGACCTAGATTGACCTTTGGGAATGTTATGTTCATTTTCTACTTTGTATCGGTCATTTTATACGTTAATAGGTTATTTTTTCAACTAGCCCTAGCACTGTCTCGACCAGTCATAGTATTTTCTCGACTAGTCCAGGATTTGTTACAAATTTTTAAAATTTTTCTGTTGGTCCTCGACCAGTCCTGGAAACTGCTCGACTAGTCCAGTGAATAGTGCTCAGCCGACCATGCAAGGCTCGACTTAAATTACAGTAAGCATTCTGGCCCCACTCGACCAGTCGTGGGACCCACATGGCTAGTCGAGCACTTGTCAAATCTTATCGTGCCAGAATTTTCAAAAATTTGTTGGACCTAAGGCCAGTTGAAGCGAACTTAAGGCCAGTCGAGTGAACAGATTTTTTACCTATAAATAGCACTCAAATTTAGAGTTTTCTATTTAATTCTAATTATTTTTAAACAATCACTCTGAGATATTTTTGTGTTCATTCTAAGCTATTTTGTGCATATTTTAGATTCTTTATAAATAACTCTTGTTATTTGATTTTAGATCTCTATTCCAATCTGATTTTGAAAAGGGACATTTGATTTACCCTTTCTTGAGATCGAAATTAAATCAAGTTATCCTAGGTTGATTTAAATTAAAAATCATCTAGACCTAGAACCCTATATGTTTGTGGGACTGAATGTTAAACATCTACGTCGTCATCAAGTTAGTTCTATTGGGCTATTTCAAAATCTTCATACATATAAGTGTTTCCTTTTTTGTAATTTCATTTTGTTTGGTTTGTGAGATACGCTAGAAAATCTCATTTGGTTTTTTCTGAGATCATCCAGAAAATCTTAAAGTGTGGGATTGTGATTGTGTGAGCCCACTTAAAATACAATTCTGAAGATTTTAGGTGAACCTTGAAAAACCTATTCGATTAGTGAACGCTAATATCCCGAGGGAGTGGATATTAGGAGTGAAGTAGTTGTGTAGCTATTTTCAGACAGTTGGTGTACACACACGAAACACTATAATTTTGAGGTGTTTAGTGGATGTTTGATTTATTTCTTTATCATTTTATGGTTTAAGATCGTGGGATGTATTTGTGAATGTGAATGTTGTAATCTTTATTTTTCAAGCATTGTGTGGTGAATGCTGTAATAGATTGATTCTTATTTCTAATACTCGCTCACGTTCTAGTAAGGTTGTCCTGCCATAGACCCTAGGTGTTTGGCATTAGGTTATCCTCAGAACAAAGTTTGTATCAACCTCTCAATACTTGATTTTAGAGGTTTCTTTCTATTGTGTTATCAACTTCTTATTAAGTCTTTATTTCCACAATTTATTTTTAAATTTGGCATTGTCCTATTCATCCCCTCCCCCTCTACGACATTTAGCTCGGCCTTTTCAAGTGGTATCAGAGCCTAATGGCTAATTTTATTTTTGTTATTTGGATTAAATTCCTGAGGTAATCGATCTGAGCTTTTAAAGATGTCAAATGTTGATAGCCTCTCAATCACTAGGCTTCCACCATTTAATGGCTCTAATTATGCCTACTGGAAAGCCAGAATGAGGATTTTTTTTTTGAAGTCCATGGATGAGAGCATGTGGCAAGCCACAGTGACCAATTGGACCCCTCCTACCACTGAAATGACTAGTACTAATGGATCTATAACTGTCAAAGTTTTACCTTATTTTTCTTATACCAATCTTCAGAAAAGTGGAAGTAGTGCCAATGCAAAGTCTTTAAATGCTATTACTTACGCACTATCACCGAATGAATTCAAGAGAATTATATCCTATGATACTACAAAGCAAGCCTGAGATATTTTGGAAATGACACATGAGGGTACAATAATTGTCAAGAAATCTAAAGTTCAAATCCTCACAACCAAATTTGAGGAAATACACATGGAAGAAAGTGAAACTTTCATGGACTTCTATACAAGATTGAATGACATTGTCAACTCTATGTAGGGTCTTGGTGATAGGATCCCAGAAAGTAAAGTCTGTGCAAAGATACTGCACTCATTGCCTGATCGGTTCAATTCAAAAGTGACCGTGATTCAGAAACTTCGTGATACGGAGTTAGTTGAGTCTCTTCAAACCTATGAGTAAAATTTTAAGGCTCCCAAAGGTAATTCAATCGCCTTTAAGTCTTCTAAAATTATTTCTCATAAAAAATAGTAACAATTCTGATTTAGAAACTTTTAAAGATGATATGGCTCTTTTAATTAAAAAGTTTTACAAGATTTTCAAGAGTAAAAAGAGGGTTGATTTGCAAAAACCTATTGAAAAGAAAAGATCTAGATATAAAAATTAGAAATCTCAAAAAGACAACCAATGCTATAACTGTCATGAATATGGTCATCTAACAAACAAATGTCCTATGAAGGACAAGTCTAAAAAGAAAGGTATGTTGGCTACATGGTATGAATCTTCCTGTTCTGAAGTGTCTTCTGTGTTTAAAGATTCTGAAACCAAATCAGCTAATGATGTTAAAGCCCTAATGACTCTAGCCAAGTTCACTTTTTCAGATAATGATGATTCAAACAGTGAAGAAAATATGGGTAGTGACCATGAAAATGAAGAAGACCTTCAAGATGCTTATGATGCCCTATACAGGGAAAGTTACAAAATAGATGTAAAGTTAAAACTTTAAAAAGAAAAGTTTTCAAAACTAAAAGAGAATTTTGATAATCTAGTCTTAGAAAAATTACACTTTTCAGATTGCTTTGAAAAAACTAAGTGTGACTTAAATTTCAAAACGTCCCAAGTTGAAAACTTAAAATCTGAAAATGAAAAGCTAAAACTAGAAGTCTCTTCACTTTTGAGTTTGAAGGACACATGGAGGTATGCCCAAGGTGATCCTAAATTAGAAAAATTTTTATCTGAATCCAGAAAATGTGGCGATCGATCTGGATTGGGGTATGATAAAAGTATTCTTCCCAAATATAAGAATACTCCACCTAATTTGTTAAAGGGGAGTCTTCTAACTCGAAAGGGGAAAGTCTGAATCAAAATAATTCTAAAAATACTAAAACTTTTCAAAATTTAAAACTTAAAATCAACCATATCAACTACAAAAATCATAATTGTTATCCTCTAGCTGAGAAAATTGTAGACCTGCTTAAGGAGCTTTTAAAATTTAAATCAGTGGGTAAACTTATAACAACTATAAACATAAGAAGACCAACTATGCTCCTAAACCCAAAAATGTAATGAAATGGGTCCTTAAGGTTGCTTGTTTGGTTGCCCACGCCGCTTTCAAGGCTTCGAGTCATTCAAAGTGGTATGTAGATAGTGGTTGCTCCAGATATATGACAGGTGACAAAGGTCTGTTCACTAGTCTTAAAGACATGACTGATGGTTCAGTCACATTCGATGATGGTATCAACTGCAGAATTGTTGACCAACGTACAGTTCAACTCTTTAACCTCCCTCTATTTGAGAATGTTTTGTATGTAGAAGGTTTAAAGCATAATCTAGTAAGCATCTCTCAAATATGCGATAATAATCATAGTGAAAAACTTACCAACCAAGGCTGTGAAATTTTAAATAAGAATAGTTCTGTAATATTAACTGGTCACAGAACTTCTGAGAACTACTACATAGTCAGTGATTCAAACTCATCTAAGCTATCGTGTTACATGGTCCAAACCGATGAAACCGAATTATGGCATAAGTTCCTACGACATGGACACTACCCCAACTTGTATAGATTGAGAAAAAAGTGAATTGGTAAGCGGTCTACCCAAAATAAAGAAAGTGGATAAAATATGTGGTGAGTGTCAGATTGGTAAACAAACCAAGAGTGCTCACAAAAATATGAACTCCAATGCCACATCTAAACCACTTGAACTTCTCTACATGGATCTCATAGGACCAACTAGAATGGAGAGTCGAGGTGATAAAAAGAATATTATGGTCATTGTAGATGACTTTATCAGGTATACTTGGGCAGTCTTTTTAAGAGAAATTAGAAACTCTCGACGAAGTAAAAAAGGATACTTAAACATATTTAAACTAAAAAAGAATCACAAGTCAATAAGATCCATAGTGATCATGGTTCTGAGTTTGAAAATAGCATTTTTGAGAAATTTTACAGTGACCAAGGAATATCACATGAATTTCTACACCCAAAGCACCACAACGAAATGGGATAGTGGAAAGAAAAAATAGAGTGCTTCAAGAAATGACAAATGTAATGTTAAATGTTATGAAGCTTCCTAAATATCTTTGGACCGAAGTCGTAAATACTGCTTTTTATATAATTAACCACATTTATACTAAAAAATCAAATAATAAAATGGCTTATGAAATGTTCTTTGATAAGAAGACTACTGTCAAATACTTTTGATTTTTTGACAGTAAGTGCTACATCTTGCATGTAAGACCCGTATCATAGTTCGTACTATTCCGAAGGCTTCGACGGTCCTCCCGGTCAAATTCCTGTAACCCTCGACCTGTATCCGACGTTGGCGCATGAACCTAAGACGAGTCCCATATACCGAAGTCGGATTGACCCGAAACTTGTATCTTAGCAATCGCGTCATCACCGCAGTTCCAACGTCGCGACTCGCGCACCGATCCGATACCCACGCTAGATGTTGTGGGCCTACGTTCATTATGGAGAAACACTACACATTATAAATTTTGAGAGAATCTCTACAACCTATCCCATCAATCAATCAATATTAAGTACATATCCTATCACAAGTACAACTCAAGTACAAGCAACTCATCTCTCCAATTCCCAAAGTCAACTCTCTCTCTCTCTCTCCACCCATCCCTTTCTTATAACTCCATCACTCCACCCATCACCCATCATCCTATCCCTTTTCACCCATCACTTCCCTCTCTATCTCATTCTCTCTCTTCAATCCTAAACAACAAGGTTCCAACATCCAAGGCTTCCAAGAGCAAACCAAGTGTGGCCCACTTTCCCACTCTCTCATCTCCCATCTCAACCTTCCAATCTCCATCAACTTCCATTAAAATTGAAGCTAAGGATTTTGATTTCTAAGGGCCCACTTGTTGTGGGACCCACTTGATGTATGCATTGTATAAGAGAGGGGCCCATAGTGGTGAGGTCCCACCATCTCACCACTTCTCTCTCTCTCTCTCTCTTTATCTCTCCCTCCTTTCATGATGATGTAGTGGCCGTGTGGCCCACCTGGATGGACCCCACCATGAAGTATGTATTATATCTACGCCGTCCATATGTTGGACCCACCACTGGACTGTCCAGTAGTAGGCCTGCTGACCTGACCGCTTGCACAGGTCTAGATGAAGGGAAAATTCAAATATCAGCTTGATGTCATGGTGGGTCCCACATGTGTAAGACCCACCCCATAAAATCCACGTCGTCCAGCAACTGATTGAGACATGTAAATGGTCACTCCACTTGGCTTGTGTGGGGCCATCCCACACGTGCAATACGTGTGGGGTGGGGCCCACCTATCATGCAACGTATGTCCCAACCGTCCATACCTAGATGGTCATGTGGGCATACATGAGGCATGCGTTGAATCTATACTGTCCATCCACTTGAAGAGATCATTTTATGGCATTTGAGGGACCCAACCTGCACGTGTGGGGTGGGCTCACCTTGCTAGATGTATTCTAATCTAGCCATCCATCTGGACGCTGGATCCCTAGATGCTAGCAGCCCTCACTCTCTCTCTCTCTCACACACACACACAAATACATATATATATATATGATATAATATAATATATTATATTAAAATAATAAACGATATGGTGGGCCACTCCCTCGTGGGACCCACCATACTTACAGCAGCTACATAGCAGCTGTATTAATGTCAGTTACCTCTGACATGAGGAGAAATCCTCACTGTCTAGGGAGCATTGATGTCACCAGTTCTGTGGACCCCACTGTATATGTGTTTTCCATGATCATCTTAGGTGGGCCACGCTTGTGGACCTCACCTTGATCCATATGTTTCATCTACACCGTCCATTTGGATGGTGCCATGCACAGCCCCACCATGATGCTTGTGTTATATCCCTACCATCCATCTATTTATGGATGTGGGGACGGGAGGGGGGCCACCATGATGTATGGGTTTTACCACACCACCTAGTACGTTGGCCGGGTGGGATCCACCATAGATGTATGCGTTTCATCCATCCGTCCATCTAGATGGAGGCAGCAGGGGCCCACCATTGTTGGATGTATTCCATCCAGCCGTCGACCCATCTGACGTGCTGGTCACGTGCGTGGTCCCCACCATGATACATGTGCTTCATCCATGCCGCCCATCAGTGGGCCCCATGACGTCAATAGTCTTGTGGGGCCCGCTGCTATATGTGTTGCATTTAAATGGTCCATCCATATGGTGAGCTTGTCTCAAGGATTGAGAATAAAAAAATAAGATAGATCCTGTTATCAGGTGGACCACACGGTGGAAGCAATGGTGTTGAACATCTACCATTAAAACCCCTTTAGGTTACAGAAGTTTTAAATTAATATAATATTTATTTTTCCCCTCCCTGTCTAGGTCCTTATGACCTTATGAACAGTTTGGATGAAAAATAAATGCTATGGTAGACCCTCTAAATTTTTAATTTTGAGAATCAATATCACCACTGGCATTTATGGTATGGTCCAGATGATCATTTGGATATAATTCATTTTATTTCTTTTTATATATATGTGCTCTATAATGATCTTTAAAAATGGATGAATGGCCTATTGGAATCAGCCCATTTGATCAGCTCATTCAAACTCGGCCCATTTGACTTGGCCCATTTAAATCAGCCCATTTGATTCGGCCCATTTGTATCAGTCCATTCGGCTTGGCCCATTGACTTAGCCCATTTATATCATCCCATTTGATTCGACCCATTGATTCCCCCCATTTAAATGATTCAACCCATTTGATGTAACTGAGGCCCATGATGATGTATATTAGACCCTTGTGCTAGGTCATGGACCCATTATATGATTGGCCCTATGTGCGCCATTCCTTGGGAGCAACGTTAGTTAAAGGTCCACATTGATGGGCAATGATGGTTAGACGTTCACATTGTGACCTTCCCTTAGGCCTTGTTAGGCCCATTCCCATCATACTCTAATGGGTTAACCCAAACGCTTGGGCTCCATTGATTTTAATTGATCCATCATCGGCCGTCCATCTATAAACCCCTCATTGCTTCAAGGTCGATTATCGATGCCGATTATTGGTGACAATTGCCGATACCAGCTACTATTGCTGATTATGAGTTTGTGACAGCATAACATCATGATACATGCCCATACAAATCATTTGTATGTTTGTTATAAGATGTGATTGACCATTGTATATGACATAGTGCAAGTGGTTTATGGGACCCCCTAATAGGCAAAATTATCCCTCATGAGCGCACAGTATGCGTAGGATTAATGCATGACTTATGTACTTTGCATTGTGTGATTGTGAATATTGTATGCCCTAGCGATATCAGGGCTATAACCTCCACAGACACATCGTGGATGGTCGGATTGGATACCAAAAATATTATTTCTAGCATTGGGGCGCCATAGATGTCCCTAGGTGAAAATCCTTAAGCCTGATGGAATCAAAGGATGACTCCAATGTCAAGACCGAGTGAATACATGAGCGAAATAGGGTCGTATACCTCTAGGTCACGTCTCCCACTGTGTCATGGTCGGTTGAAAAGGGGTGTGACCTTACCCGCCTAAGTGAGGGGGTAATTTTTAGGTTGAGTTTGACCAGCTTGATGAATAGGTCCGCTATCAACGAACTGGGCCCGATATTGGTAGGTGGATAGTGAGGATTCTTCCACTCACCCAGTTGTGTGCTTGGATAGGAGTGGCGAGCTAGCGTTAAGTATACTAGACTTCAGTGATTATCTAAAGGACTATACTGATATTTGATCCTCCAGCGATGAACTGCATTAACATATGGATTCGAATAGGACCGGTGTACTTGAATTACATCTTACATCACATGGCCTTAGTATGGCCGACATCATTCACTCCTTGCATCACATGTTTTGATATGGCTAATAGCACTCACGTCTTGCATCATATAGCCTTGGTACAGTTGATGACATTCATGGACTTACCGGCATTTTCGCATTACTCTGATATTATAAACTTGCATTTCTACCATAAGTACCCACTTCCACCACTCTCTAAGCTTCCTATAAGTTTATGCACGACCGTTGCGTGCAGGTGATGCTATGCAGTAGCAGTTCAGGAGCAGGAGCCTACTGCAGAGCATCCAGAGTTTTAGCTTTATTATCTTGAATTTCCCTTCATACGCATTGTACCTTAAAGTTTTTTATCATAGTGAATTTTGTGATGGTGTTCTTTTGGTTATTGTTTGTGGCTTATACTTATGGTTATGCTTATTATGAATTAAAAATCATATTTGAAATCCTCCTAAAATCGTGGGATCGAAACATTGTGTATGGGTACCGGGAGCTGAGAATGAGGTGATATAAAGGCTATCGGCACCGGATTTGGCGATCAAGAATTTTGTGAGCCCATTTTTTGAGTTTGGGGTGTGACAGAAGTTGGTATCAGAGCATAACTTAGGAATAACTCAGGACGACATCACATATATAGTATGAGACCAGGCAAATTAGGTCCCAAGTGTGTACCCTTCTGATTCAGTCCTCTAGCGTGCCTGCAAGAGTTCTCAAGTATTGATAGGCGTCTTTATTCTTTTCTATAGGAAATGGCACCCAGGAGAGAAACCCGAGCGACTCCTGCTCCACCACCTGAGACTCCTACTTTACCACTACGACTCCCATTCCACCCAGAGAGATCCCTACTCCCTAGCCTGAGGATGTCGTTCCTCCACCCGAGACCATTGCGGATCCGACTGTATCTGTGAGTGCCTCCCAGTTATAACAGATGTTGCAGGCTGTGATGGCTGTGCTTCGGGCACAGGGTAAGCACCCAGTTATTTCACCACCCCAGGCAGTGCAAAGCGCGTGAGCGCCCTTCTTCAAGAGTTCAGACATCTCGATCCTTCACGTTTTCAGGGTGAGTCAGATCTAACAGTAGTCGAGAGGTGGCGCTCCAATGTGGAGAAGATTTTTGATACTCTGACACGTACGATCCAGCAGCGAGTTTGGTTAGCAGTATTTCTTCTCCAGGGTAAGGCCGAGCATTGGTGGACCTTTGTTACTCATGTTGCAGGGCCCAACTACATCTAGACATGGGATGATTTTGTAGATCGATTTGAGCAGCAGTACTTCCCTGACCACATTTATCATCAGCAAACATTAGAGTTTGAGACTCAGGTGTTAGGGGGAACATGTCTGTGGTGCAGTATGTGGCTTGTTTTCTGGAGTTATCGAGGTTTGCACTGTACTTGGTCGATGATGAGGGGTGGAAGGTCGGCTGTTTCAAGAACAACTTGCGTTACAGTCTTCGAGGCCATGTTATTAGGCATGAGCTCCTAACATTTCATACAGTAGTTCAGATGGCTCAGATTTATGAGACTGAGTGGGATGGCATGTAGACCGATCATGATCAGAGGAGAAACTGAAAGATCCAGGCTCCATCCGATAGCTCCCACCAGTAGCAGCATTGACGACCACAGAGGTATAAAAGCCACCCATCCATTAGAGCACTAGCAACACCATCGGCACCTCTAGCAACACCACCTCAGCGATAGCTTTTTGATACCTATTATAGATGTGATGGGATAGGACACTGTAGGTAAGAGCATCCCTGACCTCCGCAGTAGCAGCCAAGAGCACCACAGCAGCCTCTACAGTAGTAGCTGAGAGCACTGCAGCAGCCTCCGCAGTAGTAGTGACAGTAGATCCCACCACTGAGGCCCCCTCAACAGTAGCATCAGCACCAGCCTCAGAGACCTCATAGAAAAGGCAACAATTTCGAGCTTCTTAGTGACATTAGTAGCAGCAGCATCCTCCGAGGGGACATGCGCCTCCTCAACCAGCTCAGGCTAGGTTCTACGTTGCTCAGCAGGATCTGTAATCATCAGGAGGAGTCATGGATGATATTCTTCTCGTCTCTACATGCATCGCCCGAGTATTATTTGATTCTGGTGCTTCGCACTCATTCATATCTGAGGATTTTTACTAATTGATTGGATTGCCCATAGAGTCTACTAGTGAGGGATTGACCGTATCGACGCCCTTAGGAAAGACCATAGTATTGGGCCGTTTATGTTCATCTTGCCCTGTTCTGGTTAATGATATGTTTTTGCTCACTAACTTATTTGTGCTGCTGATGTCAGATTTTGATGTTATTTTGGACATGGATTAGCTTGCTGAGTACCACACCATCTTGGTCTATTCCGTGAGGACAGTCACGTTCTATATACTAGGCTTGCCACCATTTTAGTTCATTACAGATCCCCGAGGAGAGCCATTGTCTTGCTTGATGTCCTACGCCATTAAGGAGCCTGTTGCCACTTGTATTGATCAGTTGTTGATCGTCTGTGATTTCCATGACGTGTTCCATGAGATTCTGGGATTGTCGTCGCACCGTCATATTGAGTTCCAGATAGATCTAGTGCCCGGTATCGCACCTATCTCGAAGGCCCCGTACCATATGGCACCGATGGAGTTGCAAGAGCTACAACGACAGTTGGATGAGTTACGAGAGTTGGGATTATCCATCTAAGAATTTCTCCATAGGGAGCGCCAGTACTCTTCGTTATAAAGAAGGATGGCTCGTTAAGGCTCTACATGGATTACCACGAGCTTAACCGAGTCACGATCAAGAATAAGTACCCACTTCCAAGGATAGATGATTTGTTTAATCAACTGCAGGGTGCATAGTTCTTTTCAAAGATTGACTTACGTTCCCGTTATCATCAGATTCGAGTCTGAGAGGAGGACATCTTAAAGACGGCTTTCAGGACACATTAGGTCATTTTAAGTTTCAGGTTATGTCCTTCAGACTAACCAATGCACCCGTGGTCTTCATGCAGTTGAAGGATGAGGTCTTCCGTCCATATCTTGATCAATTTGTTGTGGTATACATCGACGACATTCTGATATATTCGAGGACCCGTGAAGAGCATATGCAGCATCTGGAGATCGCTTTACAGACCCTCCGTGCCCACCAGCTGTATGCGAAGCTGGAGAAGTACGAATTTTAGCAAGAGGAGGTGAAGTTTCTCAGTCACGTAGTGACGAGAGAGGGTGTCTCAATGGACCCCTCGAAGGCTGAGGCAGTGGGTTATTATTTTCATTTCATTGAGGGCTTCTCCCATATTGCAGCCCCATTGACTAGGTTGACTCGGAAGGGCATAAATTTTATTTAGATTAACATATATGAGCAGGAATTCATGGAGCTGAAGGACCGCCTCACGTCCACTCCTGTCCTCACTTTTTCCTCTGGGAGTGATGGATTTGTTGTATTTACTGATGTTTCACGTATTGGCTTGGGTGTTGTCCTGATGCAGCATAAGAGACCAATGGCTTATGCATCTTGTCAGCTTAAGGTCCATGAGCTGAACTACCCCAAGCACAATGTAGAGCTGTCAGCATTCATCTTCGCACTAAAGGTGTGGAGACATTATCTCAATGGGGTTAAGTTCTAGCTCTTTTCTGACCACAATAGCTTGAATTATCTATTCTCTCAGTCCGATCTAAACGTGAGGCAGAGACGCTAGATTTTGACCTCCAGTACCACCCAAGTAAGGCAAACGTAGTGGTGGATGCCCTCAATGGTCAGCCACAAGGCCTGGTGGCACACATGATGATTCATATAGGGAGGATGCTCAAGGATATTATAGATTACGACTTCAAGTTTGGTCTACAGTCTTCTATCATTCAGCTATCGAGCTTGTCGATTCAACCCTCTTTTGTCGCAAGGGTGATTGAGGCTCAACAGACAAACAAGTCATTACAAGATTACTGAGCAGAGGCAACATCTTAGAGTTAGACAGATTGAAAGATTGGTTCTGATGGTGGACTTCACTTAAGAGGCCGATTATGTGTCCCGAATATTCTTGACTTGCATAGAGATTTTATGACCAAGGAACATCGATCGTGATTTCCTATCCACCTTGGCTCAACGAAGATATATCATAATATGAGGAGACAGTATTATTGGGAGGGATGAAGTGCTAGATCACCAGTTTTGTAGCCGAGTGTGACACACGCCAGTGTATCAAGGCTGATCATCAGAGACCCTCTTGTCCATTACAGCCGTTGAGCATCCCGATATGGAAGTGGGAGCACATATCTACTATTTTTATCATGGGTTTGCCAAGGACTCAAAGTAGTCATGACGCCATCTAGGTTGTCGTGGACCGCTTGATGAAGTCGGTACACTTTCTTACGATTCGTGATACTTGGAATGCAGACCGGCTCACCAAGCTATTTGTTGATGAGATCGTGAAACTACACGGTGTTCCTACCTCAATCATTTTAGACCAAGATGCGAAGTTCACATCTTAGTTTTGGGAGAGCTTTCAGAGAGCAATGGGCACTGATTTGTAGCTCAACACCTTGTATCATCTGCAAACCGATGGCCAGATTGGGTTAACCAGATCCTTGAGGATATGCTTTGGGCCTGCACGATTAACTTTGAGGGTAGCGGGGATGGGCATCTACGATTGGCTGAGTTTGGATACAACAACAGCTATCAGGCAACCATTGTCATGGCTCCTTTTGAAGCATTGTATGGCAGACCGTGTAGATCTCTGAGTTGTTAGACCGAGGTCAGAGAGGGGCGTCTCCTAGGTCCTGAGCTCGTGTAACAGACGTCTAAGGCTATCGATATCATCAGGCAGAGGATGCGCATAGCTCATAGTTGATAGAAGAGTTTTACTGATCATCGACGTCGTCCCTTGGAGTTTGATGTTAGGGACAGAGTGTATCTTAAGGTCTCGCCCATGAAGGGTGTGGTTTGATTCAAAGTGAAGGGCAAGCTTGCCCCGAGATTTATTAGACCTTTTTGAGATTACTAGGCGCGTTGGCGCCATTGCCAATCAGCTTACCTTATCATCTCAATTGTCTGGCGTCCACAATATTTTTCACATCTCTATATTGAGGAAGTGTCTATTAGACGTAGTTCCTTTTATCGATTGATAACCGTTGGAGGTTCGTGAGGATACTTTTTACATTGAGCAGCCAGTTCGTATCCTTAATCGGAAGGAGTAGGTCATCCAGACCAAGGTTAGTCCCTTGGTGAAGGTTCAGTGGGGTCACCATTCTGTTGATGAGGTGTCTTGGGAGCACAAGGCTAAGATTCGAGAGCACTATCCCTATCTCTTTGATGATTGATTATGTGTTGTATCTTGTATGCTATCTCTGATTTTATATGGCAATGCTATGTTTCCTCTTTCTTTATGAGTTATGTCTAGATGCAATGATTTTATAAATTTTGAGGATGAAATTTTTTATTTGGAGGGGAGAGCAGTAAGACCCGTATCATAGTCCATACCATTCCATAGGCTTCTGTAGTCCTCCCGGTCGAATTCAGGCAACCCTCGACTTATATCCGACGTTTACGCGAGATCCTAAGACCCTCGAATTCAGGCATATCGAAGTTGGCTCGACCTGAAACTTGTATCTTAACGACCGCGTCGTCACCGGGGTTCCAACGCCGCAACTCGCACACTGATCTGATACCCATGTTAGGTGTTGTACGCCCACATTCATTCGGAAGAAATGTCACACATAGGTAACGTTAGGCAGTAGCAGTTTAAGAGCAGGAGCATGCTGCAGAGCTTCTAGCATTTTGGCTTTATTATCTTATATTTCCCTTCATACACATTTTACCTTAAAGTTTTTTATTATAGTGGATTTTGTGATAGTGTTCTTGTGGTTATTGTTCGTGGGTAATACTCATGGTTATGCTTATTACGAATTAAAAATCATGTTTGAAATCCTCCTTCTAGAATCCCAGGATCGAAATGTGGTGTATGGGTGCCTAGAGCCGAGAATGGGGTAGTGTAGAGGCTGTCAATGCCAGATTCGGTGATTGGGAATTTTGTGAGCCCACTTTCTGAGTTTGGGGTATGATATTACGTGACTGAGAAAATCTGGATAAATTTGACACCAAAAGTGATGAAGGGATATTTTTAGGGTATGATCTAAATAGTCGAGCGTATCAGGTTCTTTGTAAGAGGACTAGTGTAATTCAAGAGTCCATTAATGTGGTTATAAATGATCACTTCAATACACCTATCTCAAGTTCAGAAGATGATGAAGTCCTTTCGTTTGATAAACCAGACTCTTCATCTAGTCAAAATAACACTGAACTACGGACATTTAAAAACCATCCATCTGATCAAATCCTTGAAAACCCTCTAACTGTTGTGTGCACTCGTAAACAACTAAAAGATATGTGCAACTTCGTGTGCTTTACATCTCAGATAGAACCAGCTAACGTAAAAGAAGCCCTTACTGACAAAAACTCGCTTGTAGTAATGCAAGAAGAGCTCAATCAGTTTGTTAAAAATGATGTCTGGTACACAATCCAAGACCTAAAGATAACACATTATTGGAAAAAAATCAATTTTCAAAAATAAGTATGATAAACTTGGTAATATTATTAAAAATAAGGCTTGGCTGGTTGTACAAGGGCATACTTGTCTATGGTTTGAAATAGGCTCCCAGGGCATGGTACGAGAAATTGACTAAATTCTTATTAAGTCATTACTTTGTTATTGGGAGTGTAGATAAAACATTATTTGTTAAGAAACATAATGATATATACTAATAGCATAAATCTATGTTGATGACATTATTTATGGATCTACCTGTGCGAACATGACTGTTGAGCTTGCAGATCTTATGAAATCTAAATTTGAAATGAGCATGGTTGGAGAACTAAACTATTTCCTAGGGTTGCAAGTCAAATAGCTCCCTGATGGATTCTTTATCTCTCAAGCCAAATATGCTTTAAACTTAGTTAAAAAGTTCGGATTTGAGAGTGGAAAAAATTTTGATACTCCAATGAGTACTACTCTAAAACTCTCTAAGGATTCAACAGGTAAGAGTGTGGATCTAAAGTTGTATCGTAGTATGATAGGTAGTTTATTTAACTGTGAACCAACCTGATATTACTTTTAGTGTAGGAATTTGTGCTAGATATCAATCTGACCCTAAAGAGTCCCACCTGATTGCTGTTAAGCGCAATCTGTGATATGTCGTTAGCTCAACTAATCTTAGTCTTTGGTATCCACTTGATATTAGTATGTAATTAGTTGGTTACACAGATGTTGATTGGGCTGGTAACATTGATAGTCATAAATCGACTAACGGTGGTTATTTTTATGTCGGGAACTGTTTGGTTTCTTGGCTAGGTAAAAAAAAAGTTTCGTATCACTCTTCACAACCGAGGCTAAATATATTGCTGCTGGTAATGCATGCACTCAACTTGTGTGGAAGAAGAGAATGCTACGTGATTATGGATTTACGAAAGAATCTATGGTTTTATATTGTGACAATTCAAGCATAATTAATATTTCTAAAAATCTAATTCAACATTCATGAACTAAGCATATTGACATTAGATATCATTATATTCGTGAACTGGTGGAAGATAAAATTATTTCATTAGAATATATTTAGATTGAGAATTAACCTATAGACATATTCACAAAACCGCTCGATAAAAAATAGGTTTGAAAAATTAAAATTTGATCTTGGTATGCGCAATATGAACTGATGGTTTGTGCCTATTTGTATCATAATGTATATATTTATTATTTTGAAAATTTTAAAATTCAAACAGATGCAAAATTACATATTTTCAGTGGTGCATGACCAGTCAAGTACACACTCGACCATTAGTAGCTCGACCAGTCGAGTATATACACGACCTGTTGTGAAACTTGAATTTTTCCTTTTATTTGGGAAAAACACCTTTTTCTTCACTTGGTTCTTCTTCTCCAACAAGTCGTACCACAAACGGTCGAACTCATCTTCAATTCCTCTTCGGTTAGTGCTTCATTTTCAAATTCCTTGTAGACTTGAGTTCATTGATTCTCCTCTATCTTGATTTTATAACTTGTTTCAAGTTTTATGGTGGTTTGAAAGGGTTTCTTCACAAAAATCCAATTTCCTTGGAATCCTTTCTCTCCTTTTTGCAATCCCCATTTTCCTTGAATTGTTATTGCTATGGAAGGGTGTAATAGGAAGAGAACCGTTCATGGTCCCTCTTCATCTAGTTTCACACCCATTTCAGTGCGTCATCTTCAGTCACCTGAAGAGGACCCCAAGTATGTGTAGGATATTCGACATAAGAATGTCATTGTTGAGTGTGTTATTAATGTTGATCATATCGAATGTTTCAATATTGTCCCCCTCCTTCAAGCTGTAGGATGGAAGAACATATTATCTTAGGGCGGTTCGGCATACCGGTCCATTGCGCAGGCTATGTATGCGTGTATTATTGGGTTTTCTCAAGAGAATTTGACATTTATTGTGTCAATGAGAGAAGGTCCAATCAAAGTAGACCGTCTTTTGATTTCTTCTATCATGAATATACCTGTTGTTGATAATGGAGTTTCCATATCTACATTGACCACTAGACCTTCTGAGAAGGAAAAACATTTGATTACAAGAGTTCTTTGCAATATGGATATAGAGTGAAACAACGATATTATACTCAGTTCCAAATTTATGTTACCCACATACAGGGTCCTTCATCACATTTTTATTTCAAATGTATATCCTCACTCAAGTATTAAGACTAAGTTGACTTATTTCATGGCTCGTATTATGCATTCTGTCGTGCCTGGTATCCATATATGTGTCCTTCTCTTATCTGTCATCTTATCATTCAGTTTCATCTCCATTTCGGTTATAGCGATATTCCTTTTACTTTTCTTATGACTACCCTAGCTACCCATGCTTTGGTAGTTATGCCTGTTGGAGAAGGTGTAAATGCTATGTTTTCTAGCTTTTATGATTGTCAAATTTTTGTATTGCCAAAACCTCTTGAAATCTATATTTTGTGTAGCTCATCTACATATTCAAGATCATGCATCTCATGTACAAGAACAAAGGTCTTTACCTCAAGAACTTCAAATGCAAGATCAAGAGATATAAAAGTTCAAGTACAACACCAAGTGATAGTTCATTCTTTCAAGCTTCAATAGTTCAAGGTGAAATGCAACTAAAGCTCAAGCTTTAAAGTGTTTCAAATTCAAGCTTCGAAACTACTTCAAGTTCAAATTCAAAATACATCAAGATATCAAGCTTCGTGTACTCCATGATCAACATCAACCTAAGCAAAAGAAATTTTCAATTTTCAATATCACTAATAAGGTATGAATAACCCTAGATTGACCATAGGTTAGGTCATTTTAATTGCATACTTTAATTAGGCCACTACATAAGTGTATATACTGTTTTCTCGAATATTCTTAGCCTATGTTCGACTAGTCCTAGTACTGGCTCGACTAGTCTTAGAAATTCCTCGACCAATCCAAGATTTGATACTAATTTTTAAAATTTTCTATTATAGCCTTGACGAATCCTAGAGACTGTGACCACTAAAGTGAACAATGCTTGACCAATAGAGCAGGCTCGACTCAAATTCCAGCAACCAAATTGGGTCCCACACGACTAGTCGTGGGCATGGCTCAACCGGTTGTGAAGGCCACTTGACCAGTCATGGAATGACTTTATCTTATCGTGCCCAAATTTTTAGAAGTTTATTAGTCCTTCAACTAGTCGAGCTGATCTCTGGGCCAGTCAAGTGAGCAGTATTTGTACTTATAAATAGAGCACGATTTTTAAAGTTTTTTATTCAATTCAAGAAAAATTAAGACACCACTATGAAAGATAAGTTTGTGATATTCTTAAGTTATTTAGTGCTTATTTAATATTCTCTTTAATTAGATTTTTCGCATTTGATTTTTTATTCTACATTCCAATCCTATTTGAAGAAGGGATTGAAGTTTCCCCATTTCTTAGAATAAAAAACAAATCAAGTTAGCCCAAAGTGATTTAATATAAAAATCATTTAGAACTTAGAACCTTTTCATAAGTGATTGTGGACATTGAACATCTACGTTGAACTTCTACTCCAAATTGGTTCTACTAGGCTTCATCAAAGGAGAATATCCAGATAAGTATTTTATATTTCAGTAAATATATTTTTTTAATTTCTTTAAGATTGTGCTAGGAAAAATCTCTGCTTTCTTTTGGATTGTCTGAGGTGATCCAGAAAACTCAAAGTGTAGAGTTTTTGAATTATGTAAGCCCACTTGAAAGACACAATTGTGAAGGTTTTAGGTGAACCTTGAAAAACCTATTTCATGGTGAACACTGATATCCACTGTGTGAGGATATTGGGAGTGGAGTAGTGTGGTTATTTTTCTAAACAGTTGGTGTACACACAAGAGAACCACTATAATTTATGGACTTGTGGTGAATGATTGATTATGACATTGTGTGGATGTTGTAATTTCCTTTTAAGCATTTGTGGAGAATGTTGTAAACTTTTTATGCAAGTGTGGGAATGTTGTAATAACTTCTTTTTTTCTTTGTTATTCTATTCTTTATTCCACTTTATCAGTTTAAGATTTTGATACACAAATCATTCTAGGAATCAGGTTGTCTTACCATAAGCCATTAGTTTTTGGTGTAAGGTTGTCCTTAGAACAACATTTGTATTAACCTCTCAATACTTGTACGTTTGAGGTTATTATTCATTTCTGCATTGTGAGATTATTTAAGAGCTATCTTTGTTTACATTTATTTATTTCTGCATTTAATTTTTAATTTGGCATTGTCCTATTCACCCCCCTCCCCCCTCCCCCCCTCTAGGACTCTTAGCTCGGCCTTTTCAAGTGGTATTAGAGCCTAATAACTTACCTTATTTACTTTGGATTTATTTCCTGAGCTAATCGATCTATGCTTTTTAAGATGTGAAATTTTGATAGCCTTTCAGTCACTAGGCCTCCATCATTTGATGGCTCCAATTATGCTTATTGGAAAGCCAAAATGAGAATTTTCTTATAATTCATGAATGAGAGTATATCGTAAGCCACGGTGATCAATTGGACCCCTCCTACCACTGAAGTGACTGGTACTGATGGATCTATATCTGTAAAAGTAACATCTTATTTTACTTGGACCAATCTTCAAAAAAGTGAGAGTAGTGCCAATGCAAAGGCTCTAAATGTTATTACTTGCGCACTATCATCGGATGAATTCAAGAGAATTATATCTTGTGATACTGCAAAGTAAGCCTGGGATATTTTGGAAATGAGACACGAGGGAACAACAATTGTCAAGAAATCTATAATTCAAATCCTCACAACTAAATTTGAGGAAATACATATGGAAGAAAGGGAAACTTTCATGGACTTCTATACAAGATTGAATGACATTGTCAACTCTATGTGGGGTCTTGGTGATAGAATCCTAGAAAATAAAGTCTGTGTAAAGATACTACTCTCACTACCTGAACGGTTCAATTCAAAGGTGACTGTGATCCAGGAACTTCGTGATATGAAAAAAATTTCTCCAGAAAATAGTAACAATTCTGATTTAGAAAATTTTAAAGATGATATAGCTCTTTTGGCTAAAAAGTTTTATAAGATTTTCAAAAGTAAAAAAGAGGGTTGATTTGTAAAAAAGCCTATTGAAAAGAAAAGATCTAAATCTAAAACCTGAAAATCTTTAAAAGACAGTCAATGTTACAACTAACATGTATATGGGCATCTAGCGAATAAATGTCCTAAAAAGGACATATCTAAAAAGAAAGGAATGTTGGCTACTTAGGATGAATCTTCCTTCTCTGAAGCCTCTTCTGAGTCAGAAGATTCTGAAACCAAGTTGGGTAATGAAGTTAAAGCCCTTATGACTCTAGCCAAGTTCACTTTTTCAGATAATGATGATTCAACTAATGAAGAAAATTGAATACTGACCATGAAAATGAAGAAGATCTTCAAGATGCTTATAATGCCCTATATAAGGAAAGTTATAAAATTGGCGTGAAACGAAAACTTCAAAAAGAGAAGTTTTCAAAATTAAAAGAAAGTTTTGATAATCTAGTCTTAGAAAAATCATATATTTCAGATTGCTTTGAAAAAACTAAGCGTGCCTTAGATTTCAACAAACCTCGCAAGTGAAAACTTAAAATCTAAAAATGAAAAGCTTAAAACTAGAAGTCTCTTCACTTTTGAGTTTAAAAGACACATGGAAGTATGCCCAAGGCGATCCTAAGTTAGAAAACTCTTATCTAGATCTAAAAAATGTGGGGATCGATTTGGATTGGGCTACGATAAAAGTATTCCTACCAAACATAAGAATACTCCACCCAAATTTGTGAAAGGGGGGTCTTCTAACTCAAAAGAGAAAAGTCTGAATCAATATTAATCTAAAAATGGTAAGACTTTTCAAAACTTAAGACCTAAAAGCAAGCATACCAACTATAAAAATCAAAATCGTAATCCTTTAGCTGAGAAAATTGTTGATTTACATAAGGAGCTCTTAAAATCTAACTCAATGGGTCAGTCTTATAATAACTATAAATATAAGAAGACCAATTATACTCCTAAACCCAAAATTATAATGAAATGGGTCCTTAAGGTTACGTGTTTGGTTGCCCACCCCGCTTTCAAAGCTTCAAGCCATTCAAAGTGGTACCTACATAGTGGATGCTTCGGACACATGACAAGTGACAAAGGTCTGTTCACCAATCTTAAAGACATGACTAATGGTTCAGTCACATTCGGTGATGGTAGCAACTGTAGAATTATTAGATAAGGTACGGTTCAGCACTTTAACTCCCTCTATTTGAGAATGTTTAATATGTGGAAGGATTAAAACATAATTTATTAAGCATCTCTCAAATATGCGATAATAATCATATTGTAAAATTCACCACGCAAGGGTATGAAATTTTAAATAAAAATGGTTCTGTACTATTAACTGGTCGTAGGACTTCTAAAAACTACTACATTGTGAGTGATTTAAGCTCATCTAATCTATGGTATTACATGGTCTATACTAATGTAACCAAATTATGGCATAAACGCCTTGGACATGTACACTACCACAACTTGTATAGATTGAGCATAAGAGAGTTGGTAAGAGGTTTACCTAAATTACAAAAAATAGATAAAATTTATGGCGGATGCCAAATTGGCAAACAAACCCAGAGTATTTATTAAAAGGTGAACTCCAATGCCACATCTAAACCACTCGAACGGAGAGTCGAGGAGGAAAGAAGTACATTCTGGTAATTATTAATGACTACCAGGTACACTTGGGTAGTCTTCTTAAGAGACAAATCAGAAACTCTTGATAAAGTAAAAAAGGTACTTAAACGTATCCAAGCCGAAAAAGAATCACAAGTCTCTAAGATCCTGTAACGACTTAGAAAATTCCGTACCAAGACCCGAGTACCACCTCGATCACTTAGAATTAATCTCTCAAAAATCAAGCATAAGTTAACTAGCGCTAAGTTAGACTGGCTGTGAAATTAGTACTGTTCGCTTTAAATACGTTATGCGAGACTTAAAGCTTACAGAATCAATGACGTTATAATACCTTGAAATCTAGGATCCAACACTAAACCCAGTTGTTCTAGGGAATGTTTGGTAACTTTGTATTGATTATAGACCGTGCGTCGAGAGTCTGATATCTATAATCATAGACCATTATGACCGTTTAGTTGGACTTGACAATCGCCTAGAAAATTAAGCCCAACCGATGTCCTGACACCATTTTATTGAGTACGGAGTGAAGAGAGTGAGAAAAGGAAAATATTTAGAAAATTAATTACATTTTTAAGTAATCTGACACGTGTCGCTTGTGCGACATTTCTAAGCATTCTGACTGTTAGAATTCAACCAAATTTCACCCTCGGATCAAGAAAGTTGGCCCTTACATGTCCAAGTACTTGTGGCCTTGAACGAAGTTCGGTGACCGTTGAATTGAAACTGGGTCGCCACGGACGATCTGGAAATCCGATTGGACTGAAAACTTAACTTGCTAAAGATCCGATGCTAGTGAGCTTAAGTCCGACCGCATCTGATCAGAGGACCTCCAGAAATGCTCCGTTGGATCAGAAAGATCCCGATTTGGTTATAACCTAGGATACCTTGACTTAAAGTCCGTTTTTGTTATGTTTGGGCTTATAAAAGGGCCTTAAACCCTTAGCTTTCTAACCTATACGAATTTCCCAAACCCTAGAGATTTAAGAGAAAGAAAAGGGAGAGAAAGTGTGAGAGAATCAGGTGAAACTTCGTAGGATTCTTCCTAACCCATCTTTACTTTGAACTGGCATTTCTGAATCGTTCTTCCGGCAATTCTGATTCCATTTTTGGGTAAGTTAAGCTAATCCTAACCTGGTTTGAAGCTTAGACTAGATGTAGTAGAGTTCTAGCTAACCTGTTTCTTACTATAGGTAGTGTATCCACCGTTGACGAAGACACATCGTCTGAATCATCTTAAATACATCTTTTCTGGTTTAAGGTGCAGACTATATGCGCTTAGGTTGTGGTTTTCAACACTTTCAATGATAGTTAATGATTTATTCATGTTGTGAATGCAATTACACATAGCAAAGGTATTATCTGTTTTGTCTTCCACATACGTACACTTTGTATTATAAATACCGTATTTCATGTATATGTTAGAATACACGTATGCGTATGGAATATGCTGATTTGCTTGCCATGATAAATTGTCATTGTGATATGCCTAATATGTATGCTGCAACTCCTTGGTGAGAGGACTTTCCCTAATTTGCAACAGTGTCGACATACGTGATGTATGTTGAATAGTGTAAGCTAAGTGTTTGTTTAAATGTCTAAATGAGATAATGGTTAGAAAATGTGTTTGCTAAGATGGTTGAGATATGGATTTCAACCATAATGTTTGTGTGCATGATTTCCTTCATGAATCATGTGACTTAAAATATCGATGCTACATTTGTGTATGAATTCCTGCATGTACTATTTACATTTCAAGCTATACTTCATTATTACTCATGTGAATGTAGGATATGAATCATATGCTAGTTATTGTATGTGTATGTGAGTGAGGCTGTGCTATAGTCCAGGCAATCAAAAATCGTTCCATAAATAGTGGTCGAGTTTGTCATCGCCACATAGGATGAGTTTAGCAAATCTGAGTCATGCTTGGGGTGTTCGGCAGTGGTTAGGCCACACTGAGTCCTTATGCATTCCATGTCGTTCAACTCAGCGTGCGCTTGGCCTAGTTGAGCTTATCAACTAACCCGATTGACCGATGCTTGTTCACTATATTTGGTCGCTACTATTTCAATCTAAGGCACTGAGCTTACTAGTGAAACTCCCGTTAACCATGGTACCAAGATCCACTAAGACTCATGAGCCGGGCATGGTAGTATGGGACACCGTGGTCGTGCTGTCGGCCTACGCTGGGGCCACAAACCTCCCCGTAGTGACCAGTGAGCAGCCTACTCTGAGCAGATTATGGTGGTATGGGACACTATATTCTTGTTGTCGGCCTACACTGATTAGTGACGAACCCTCTGTAGTGACCTTGAGTTTATCCTGACACTGCATAGGGGCGACGAGTCCTGTTATAGTCATAAGGATATAAATATGCCTGTATTGATATGGTGATGGGGGAGTGGTGAAACGATTGTGCGCAACAGCCTTGACAGCCCTTGCAGCGACCTAGAACCATAACATCGTATGAAATATCCTAGGATTGACGACCCTAGAAAGGATCAATGTTGGGAAACGATACAAGGGAGGTTTCTTAGCTTCCCAATACTGTTGTATGAAAATGACTAATAAGAACCTGGTAATCATATTCATGACATCGCACTGCATGTGCCATTAGCGTTGGTGTGAGAGCACAGTGGTAGTGATTCATGCCGCGATCATTAGATGATATCGCATGAGGGAGATTATGGTGAGGGCATGCATCATTCTTTATATCATCCTTGCATTAACAAGAGTATCTAGGACATGTTTGATTGTACTGCCTTATCATTACTGCTTGATTGGATTGATAACATGTTAACCTTTGTTATATAGTACCACTGAGTTGATCACTCACTCCTACATTCTGGGACAGTTTTTAAACACCAACCAGACCCTGACTTAGCTACAGGTGATGGCGATGCTTGCGAGGCGGAGCCAGACTTCAACGAGGATGAGGAGGCGCTCTCATACATGCAGTTCTCAGGCGGGTTCATGTGAGCCTTGTCCTGACCAGCGGGGATTATGTATGGGATATGTATTGGATCATTTTGAATAGTTCATGCATGTATTTCGAGACACGAATGTATGTATATTGCCCTGGGCAGAGCACGCATCATTTGGGGATTTATTTTAAATTACATATGTATTTAAGTCTTTTGCTTGCATTTTCTCAATATCCCTGAATTATATCTGCTTATCTGGCTTGATCTATTTCATGTTTTATGCATTAATACAGACAACATACAATTTGTATCAAATATGTCGCATAAGTGATGTTTTGGAACTCGGGAGTTGAGTTGTGCTCGACCCCCGAATTTCAGGGCGTTACAGATCCATAGTGATCATAGTTCAGAATTTGAAAATAGCGGTTTTGAGAAATTTTACAGTGATCAGGGAATATCACATGAATTTTCTGCACCCAAAATTTCATAACAAAATGGTGTAGTAGAAAGAAAAAATAGAGTGCTTCAAGAAATGGCAAATGTAATGCTAAATAGTATAAAGCTTCCTAAAAATCTTTAGGCCAAATCCGCAAATACTGGTTTTTATATAATTAACCGCGTTTATACTAGAAAATCAAAAGGTAAAATGGCTTATGAAATGTGGTTTGATAAGAAGCCTACTGTCAAATACTTTCAAGTTTTTGACAGCAAGTGCTACATTTTACGTGACCGAGAACATCTGGGTACATTTGACACCAAAAGTGATGAAAGGATATTTTTAGGGTATGCTCTAAATAGTCGAGCGTATTGAGTTCTTAACAAGAGGACTGGTGTTATTCAAGCATCCATTAATGTGGTTATTGACGATCACTTGAATACACCTGTCTTAAGTTTAGAAAATGATGAAGTTCTTTTAATTGATAAATCAGACTCTTCATCAAGTCAAAATAATACTGAACTAAGGACAATTAAAGGCCATCCATCTAATCAAATTCTTGGAAACCCTCTCACTAATGTACGCATGCGTAGACAACTTGAAGACATGTGTAACTAAGTGTGTTTTACATCTCAGATAGAACCGGCTAATGTAAAAGGAGATCTTACTGACGAAAACTTGATTGTAGCAATGTAAGAAGAGCTCAATCAATTTGTTAGAAATGATGTTTGGTACTTAGTTCCAAGATCGAATGATAAACACATTAGCGGAACAAAGTGGATTTTCAAAAATAAGTCTGAAGAACTTGGTAATATTATTAGAAACAAGGCTAAGCTAGTTTTACAAGGGTATACTCAAATTGAAGGCATCGATTATGATGTGACCTTTGTCCCAGTAGCTTATCTTGAATCAATCAGACTATTTATATCTATTACGTGTTTTAAAAAGTTTAAAATACACTAAATGGATGTAAAGAGTGCATTCTTAAATGACGATTTGCATGAAGAAGTGTATGTTGAATAGCCTTCGGGTTTTGAAGACCCTAAACATGCTAGTCATGTCTATCGCTTAAAAAAAGGTACTCTACGGTTTAAAATAAGCTCCTAGGGCATGGTATGAATGACTAAGTTTATACTAAGTCATAACTTTATAATGGGAAGTGTTGATAAGATATTATTTGTAAAGAAACATAATGATCACATTTTAATAGTACAAATCTACGTTGATGATATTATCTATGGATCTACTTGTGCTAACATGACTGTTGAGTTTGCAGATCTTATGAAGTCAAAATTTAAAATGAGCATGGTTGGAGAACTAAACTATTTTCTAGGGTTACAAGTCAAACAGCTACCTGATGGTTTCTTTATTTTTTAAACTAAATATGCTCTGAACTTAGTTAAAAAGTTTAAATTTGAGAGTGGGAGAAATTTTGATACTCCAATGAGTACTACTTTATAACTCTCAAAGGACTTTATAGGTAAGAGTGTGGATCCTAAGTTGTAACATAGTATGGTAGGTAGTTTACTTTATCTAACTGCAACCGACCTGATATTATATTTAAGTTTGAAATTTGTACTAGATATTAATCTGACCCTAAAGAATCACATCTAATTATTATTAAAAAGATTATGTGATGTGTCACTACTTAAGCAAATCTTAGTCTCTGGTATCCACATAATACTAGTGTGCAATTAGCGGATTACACGGATGCTGATTGGGCTGGTAATATAGATGATCGAAAATCAACCAGTGGTGGTTGTTTCTATGTGGGGAATTGTTTAGTTTCTTAGTTACATAAGAAAAAAAGTTTCTTACTACTCTTAACAGCTGAGGCTGAATACATTACTGCAGGTAATGCATGTACTCAGCTTGTATGGATAAAAAGAATGCTAAGCAATTATGGAATTGAGCAAGATACTATGGTTTTATATTATGATAATTCAAGCACAATTAATATCTCTAAAAACCCAATTTAGTATTCACGAACCAAGCATATTAACATTAGATATCACTATATTCATGAATTAGTGGAAGACAAGATAATTTCTTTGGATTATATTCCAACTGAGACTCAACTTGCTGACATATTCACAAAACCACTCGACAAAAGCAGGTTTACTAAATTGAAAATTGATCTTGGCATGTGCAATTTGAATTAATGATTCATGTCTTTCTGTATCGTAATGTATATATTAGTTATTTTGAATTTTTTTAAAATTTTTAAATTTTATGAAAAATTATACATTTTGTGTTGTGCACGACCAGTTGAGTACATACTTGACCAGTCGTAGCATGACCGGTTGAGCATGTGCTCAACCTGTCGTGAAACACAGGTTTACCAATTTATTTGGAGAAAAATCACTTTTTCTTCATTGGAGACTTCTTCTCCAACAAGCCCTACCTCGATTGGTCAAACCCATCTTCGATTCCTCTATGATTAGTGCATTGTTTTCAATTTTCTTATAGATTCAAGTCCTTTACACTTCCTTTTCTTCATTTATGTGGTTTATTTCATGTTTTGTGTTGGTTTTTGGGGTTTTCTATTAAAAAATCTAATCTACTAGAAACCCATTTTACATCTTTTACAATCTCCTTATTCCTTGCTTTCTTAATTGCAAATGGAGGGTATAACGAAGAAGAAAGGATCTCGTGGTCCCTCTTCATCTTGTTCGACTCCTATCACGGTGCGCCACCTTCGGTCGCCCGAGGATGATCCCCATTATGTGCAGGATATTCGTGTGCACAATGTGATAGTAGAACGTCCTATTAATGTTGATAATTTGGCTGTGTTTGATATCCTTCCTCTCTTTTAGTCTATAGGATGGGATAACATACTTCATTGGGGTAGGTCAGCATATCGCTCCAATGTGCAGGCTATGTATGCTTGCATTACTGACTTTTCTTCTAAAAATCTGACATTTATGATTACGACCAGAGAAGGTCCAATTGATGTGGACCGTCATCTTATTTCTGGTTTAATGGACCTTCCAGTTAATGACGAAGGTATTCTCATTAGTTCTTTAGTGGCAAAACTATCTGAAACTGAGAAGCGAATGCTCACTGGAAATTTATGTAAAATAGATGCAGAATGGAATACTGGGAATGCGCTCACCTCCAAGTTTTTATTACCCAGATATAGAATCCTTAATAGTTTCATTTCAAATGTCTATTCATGATTTGGTAACAAAACCGAACTTACTACACTCATGGTTTGTATTCTACATTCTATCATTTCTGGAGTCTTTGTATGTCTTCCTTATTTGATTTGTCACAGCATTATTTAATTCTCAGGTCACAGTGACATACCCTTTTCTTATCTTATGACTGTGTTAGCCACCCATAGTTTAGTGGCTATGCCTATTAGAGAGACTCCCATTACCCAACTACCTTTTAACAGCTCTAATATTAACAAGATGAATTTGAAGTTGGCCCTAGGCCAAGTTGATGTGGGTTTCGGTGGAGCTACTACCGCAAATACAGAGGAAGGTGATTTGACTCCAGATGATAACAATATAAACGGCCTTTTTGATGAAATTGAATCCAATTACATTTCTAATCAAGATTATCAGCCATCTGACTTTGAAGTGCATTTGCACTCACTTGAGGAGAAGGTTGAAAGTATGAATGTGTCCCATGAAATGCAATTTAAATATATGCGCGAGTATCTAAAGCACATTAACAAGGGACTTCATCAAATTGATCCTTCCATACCTACTCCTTCATTAGGTCTAGATTAGTTTTTGATTTTTTGTTATGTAATAACTTTTAAACTACTTGAATTTCTTTTGTTGTATGGGCTTGGACATGCTTGAACATACTTACTTATGGATTTAGTTATCTTGCTTATCTTGTTCAAATATTCTATTATTCCTCATTATTCTTATATTTACTTCCTTATTTATCTACTTTCATTATCATTTATTAGTTCCTTCCTTTGTCATATTATGACAAAAGGGGGGAGAATTTTATCATGCTTGTGATACGTGGAATTGTGGATTGTGGATAGGTAGCAATTTTTATTTTTTATTTTTGTATGGAGTATGGTAGTAAGGGGGAGTATTGTTGAGTATTGTTGACTTGTGTATGTAACTAGGGCATGATTCTTTAACCAGGTTGTAACTGGTGCATGATTCTTTAACCAGGTTGTAACTGGTGCATGATTCTTTAACTAGGTTATAACTAGTGATTGTGACTAATGCTTATCTTATTGAAGTGTGTTTTGTCACAAATTTGACAAAGGGGGAGATTGTAACTGTTCTGTTTTCTAGCTCCTATGATTATCAAATGTTTGTAGTGTTAAAACCTCTTAGAATCTATAATTTGTGTAGCTTATCTACATATTCAAGATCATGCATCTCATGTACAAGAACAAAGGTCTTTACCTCAAGAACTTCAAATGCAAGATCAAGAGATATACAAGTTCAAGTACAACACCAAGTGATAGTTCATTCTTTCAAGCTTCAATAGTTTAAGGTGAAATGCAACTCAAGCTCAAGCTTCAAAGTGTTTAAAATTCAAGCTTTGAAAGTACTTCAAGTTTAAGATTCAAAGTACGACAAGATATCAAGCTTCCTGTACTCCATGATCAACATCAACCTAAGAAAAAGAAGTTTTCAATGTTCAATATCACTTTTAAGGTATGAACGACCCTAGATTGACTATAGGTTAAGTCATTTTGATTACATACTTTAATTGGGTCACTACATAAGTGTATAAACTGTTTTCTCGACTAGTCTTAGCCTATGTTCGACTAGTCGTAGTATTGGCTCGACTAGTCTAAGAAATTCCTTGACCATTCTAAGGTTTGTTACTAATTTTTGGGATTTTCTATTATAGCTTCGACTAGTCCTGGAGACTACTCGACTAGTCGAGTGAACAGTGCTCGACCAGTTGAGTAGTCTTGACTCAAGTTCTAGCAACCAAATTGGATCCCACATGACCAGTCGTGGGCATGGCTTGACTAGTCGTGGAGGCCACTCGACCGGTCATGAAGCCTATTTAACCATTCATATAATGTATTTATCTTATTGTGCCTAAAGTTTTAAAAGTTTGTTGGTCCTTTGACCAGTCGAGCTGATCTCTGGGCCAGTCGAGTGAGCAGTTTCTCTAAGACCTGTATCTTAGACTGTACCGTTCCGTAGACTTCCACGGTCTTTCCGGATGAATTTCGACAACCTTCGACCCTTAACCAGTATTTGCACGCGACCATGATTCGCGCGCCGTTATGAAAGGGCCTAACTATATGCCCTAGAGGGGGGGTGAATAGGGCAATGCCAAATAAAACTAAAAATAGTGGAATAATAAAAGAAATAAAGCACAATGCTCAATTAAAAGTAATCTCAATAACCTAGAATTAAGAGAATGATACTATATCAGTTCTAAGGACAACCTTACACCAAAAACCAGAGGTTTAAGGTAGGACAACCTTATTTCTAGAACGTCCTTTCTATCACAAACCAATGACAAATAAAAAGCAAGGAAACCAAAATAACTTGCAGAAATAAATCCTAAGTTATTACAACATTTCCACACTTGCTTGAAATAAAATGATTACAATATTCATCCACAAAACTGAATGAATAAAGGAATGAAAGAATAAAGTACATCCACAACACAACCATATATAGTGGTTCGCCTGTGTGTACACCAACTGTTATCCAACAGCCACACAAAATGCTACTCGACTCCTAATATCCTCACATAGGGGATATTAGCATGCATTATCAAAATAGGTTTCATAGGTTTACCTAAAACCTTCACAATTATGTCTTTTTATCTTGGGCTTACACAATCCAAAAACCCACACAATCTGAGTATTTTACATTTGTGTAATTTACATTCTTTAGTTTTGTTTGAGATTTAGCCTGGTAGAACCAATCAGAGTAGAAGTTCGATTCAACGTTCAAAGTCCAATACTCACTTTAAGAATGGTTCTAAGTCTAATTGATTTTAAATCAAAAGGGCTAGTTTTATTTGATTTTGAATCCAAGAAGAAGGAATATTAAAAATTCCCCTTTTCAAATAAGATTGGAATGTAGATCAAAATCAAATAATAAACAAGCTAGCTAAAGGAATATTAAATGAGCACAAAGTAGCTTAAAAACAAACATGAACTTATCTCAGAGTATAGCCTAAAGATTGCTTGAATTGAGTTGAATTGAATTGAAAAACTCTGAAGTTCGTGCTCTATTTATAACCTGAAAAATCCCATTTATGACTGGTCTTAGGATCCTACGACTGGTCGTAGCTTCAAAGATTTTCACGGGATAAGGATTAGTTGTTCCATGACTGGTCCTGGATAGCCTACGACCGGTCGTAGGCCACCTACGACTGGTCGTGGGTCACCTACGACTAGTCGTAGGACCCCCAGATTAGTTGCTGGAGTTTGAGTTATAGGGCTAAGACCGGTCGAAGGACAAGTCGTACAGCTCACAGGACTGGTCGAAGATGTCCAGGACTGGTCGTAGGACAACCAGAAAAATCCAAAAATCTTCAACAACCTACGACTAGTCCTGAAAAACTTAAGACTGGTCGTAGTAGAGCTAGGACTACTCTTGAAGTCCCTAGGACTGGTCTTAGAATAGGCCGAACAAGCATATTAAAATATACGAATTATATATCCAGAATGACCAACAATAAAGCCCATCCTAAGGTCAATCTAAGGTCAAATAAACCTTAAAAGTGAGATAGACATTGATAGTCTGTACACTCAGATGACCCTTAAGAGAAGCTTGAGAATTTACGAATCTTGTTGTAGGCCTTCTCGAGCTTGATCCTTTCTTGAGTTGACAAAGTCTTCTTCTATACTTGTACTTGTTTGAATCTTGAACATGCATACTTGGAGACTTCTATTCTTGAATTCTTCATCCATGACTTGAAACTTTCTTCATTTAAGTTCTTGTCTTGAAATACGATGTCTTGAACAATGAATAGTCTCAAACATGAAACACAAGATATACAAGACATAGATATAAGTTTTGGCACCATAAAATTTGACAACCAATGGGATCTGAAATCATAGCACTTACAATCTCCCCCTTTATCAAATTTGTGACAAAACACATATCATACAGATAAGAGTAACATCATACAAATTACTCTACTCCCCTTGAGAGATACGAGTACTACTCATGTAAACAATAAATATGAGTACTGCTCATGTAAACAATAAACAACATGTAAACATCAAGACTCCATATTCTCAATCCACATATCCTTCTCAATCAATCAATCCAAACAAATTACTCCCCCTTTCCACACTACTCCCCTTTACCATACTACTCCCCCTTTTTGTCACAAAATGACAAGGGAAAGGCACAATAGGAAAGTCACAACAACATAGAGAATAATAAAAAGTAGATAATGAGAAAGAAATATGGAAGGACAGCATATTTTAAAATATAAACCAGAATCATCAAGCCATAACCAAGTTAATACAATATCCAAAATAAAAGATAAGATAATGTTATACAATCCAAAAGATAATTTGCCTAATCAGATCCAGAGGAGGGATCAGGGATAGTAGGATCAATCTGATGTAAGCCCCTATTAATGCGACGAAGATATTTTTTCATATATTTAAACTGCATATTGTGGGCGACACTCATGTTATCAACCTTCTCCTCCAATGCACGAAGGCGTGCATCATAATTAGATGGAACGAAATCAAGATCATTTGGCAAATCAGTTTCTATCTCATCAAATAACTCATCCATATTAACATCCTGTTGAGGAAGATCGCCAGCTTCCCCTTCATTTTCGGCTTCACCACAATCACCACCAACACCACCTTCATCAACTTAACCAGGAAGCGAATCCAACTTCATCTTATTAAGATTGGAATTGTTAAAAATAAGATGATGAATGGATGCCTCATTAATAGGTGTATCGATAAGTATATGGGTGGCTAACACAGTCATAAGATAACTAAACGGAATATCACTATGACCTGGATGGAAACGAAACTGTATGATAAAGTGGCAGATCAATGAAGGAAGGCAGACCTTAGTACCAGAAGCAATAGAATGCAACACACGAACCATGAAAGAAGTTAACTCGATTTTATTACCGGACCGAGGATACAGATTTGAAATGAAAAAATGATGTAACACTCTATATCTAGGTAACAGATACTTTGAAGGGAGCGCATTCCCATTGTGTGTCCATTGCGCATTAATTTTGCATAAGTCTCTTATTAACATGAGTTTTTCTGATTCAGATGGTTTGATGTATAGAGTATGAATCAGAATACCTTCATCATTAACGAGTATATCCATAATACCCAATATTAAATGACGGTCTACTTCAAATTTCCCTTCTCTAGTATCAATTGAAAAAGTTAAGTTGTCAAGGGAGAATTCTGAGATACATGCAACCATTGATTGTGCAATAGATTGGTATGCAAGCCCACCCCAAAGAAAAATGTTAGCCCAGCCAACAGATTTAAGGAGAGGGATAATACCATATGGAGCAATGTGATTGAGATCAGCGGCATGTTCAACGATAACATTACGGATACATAAATCCCGTACATCTTGAGGATCATCTTCGGGTGACCGAAGGTGCCATTTTGTTATCGGTGTAGATCTAGATGAGGATGGACCACGGGATGTTTTCTTCTTCCCTCTAGCATCTATCTTCAACAAGATATACTAAGAGAAAGAGAAATACATAAAAAGAAGGATGAGTTTTCTCTAGATCAACAATTTGAGAAGAAACCCTTAAAAAACTAACAAAAGATAAAATCTAGTTACACAATGATCAAATCAAAGCATAGAGAGCATGAATCTTCATGAAAAATGAAGAAATAGGACTAACCTTGAAGAAATACAAGAAATCCTATGACAGGTCGAGCCACGACTCGTCATACGTCGGATTGGAAATGAAGAAGAAGGAGATTTTTCTCAAATTATATCATGTTCACGAGCTACACGACCGGTCGAGTGTGGTGCACGACCGGTCGTACCATGACTGGTTGTGTACAGCTACGACCGGTTGAGTATCGACCAAAAATATATTTTTAATGTATAAAATTGAAATTTAAACACAAATAATACTAAATATAATACACTATGATGTAAGCAAGAATACTCAATGTAAAATGCACATACCAAGATCAAATTTCAATTTATTAAACCTGCTTTTGTCGAGCGGTTTAGTAAATTATCAGCAAGTTGAGTTTCGGTTGGTTATATTCCAAGGAAATAACTTTTTCTTCAACCAACTCATGAATGTAATGATACCTAATGTCAATGTGCTTAGCACGTGAATGCTGGATTGAATTTTTAGAAATATTTATAGCACTGGAATTATCACAATGTAAGATCATTGAATTTTGATTAATTCCATAATCGCTTAGCATGCGTTTCATCCAAACTAGTTGAGTACATGCATATCCAGCTGCAATATACTCAGCCTCAGCAGTGGAGAGTGATATTGAGCTTTACTTCTTGCTGAACCAAGAAACTAAGTAATTTCCAATGTAAAAACAACCACCACTGGTTGATTTTCTATCATCGATATTACCGGCCCAATTAGCATCTGAGTACCCGGCTAATTGAACACTAGTATCAAAAGGATATCAAAGACCCAGATTTATAGTACTTGTGACATATCTAATAATCTATTTAATAGCAGTAAGATGTGATTCCTTAGAATTATACTGATATCTTACACAAATACCAACACTTAACGTGATATCAGTTCTACTAGCAATTAGATACAACAAACTACCAATCATACTACAATATAGTTTAGTATCTATATCTTTACCTGTAGAGTCTTTTGAGAGTCTTAACGTTGTACTCATAGGAATATCAAAGTTCTTACCATTCTTAAATCCAAACCTTTTAACCAAGTTTGAAGCATATTTGATCTGGGAAATGAAAATTCTATCAGGTTGTTATTTTACTTGCAACCCTAGGAAATAGTTTAGTTCTCCAACCATGCTCATTTCGAACCTTGATTTCATTAACTCTGCAAACTCAATAGACATGTTAGAGCAAGTTGATCCATAAATAATATCATCAACATAAATTTGAACCATCAAAATATCATTGTTATGTTTCTTAACAAAGAGCGTCTTATCAACACTTCCTACTTGAAAGCTATAACTAAGTAAGAATTTAGTCAATTTCTCATACCATGCCCTGGGCACTTGTTTTAAACCATAGAGAGCCTTTTTGAGACGAAATACATGGTTAGATAACTTGGGGTCTTCAAACCCTGAAGGTTGTTCAACATACACCTCTTCATGTAAATCGTCATTCAGGAAGGCACTCTTTACATCCATCTGATAAATCTTAAATTTTCTAAAGCATGCGATGGAAATAAAAAGTCTGATTAATTCAAGGTGAGCGACTGGAGCAAAAGTTTCATCGTAATCAATGCCTTCAATCTGAGTGTACCCTTGTACAACCAGTCTAGCCTTGTTTCGTATTATATTTCCAAGTTCATCAGACTTATTTTTAAAGATCCATTTTGTTCCAATAATGTGTTTATCTTTAGGTCTAGGAACAAGATACCAGACATCATTACGAACAAATTGATTAAGTTCATCCTGCATAGCAATTATCCAATTTTCGTCAGAAAGTGCTTCTTTCACATTGACCGGTTCTATTTGGGATATGAAACAAACATAATTACATATGTTCTCAAGTTGTTTACGAGTACGAACTCCAGTGAGAGGGTTTCCAAGTATTTGATTGGTTGGATGATCTTTGACAGTCCTTGGTTCAGACTCTTTTTGACTTAATGAGGTATCTTGATTGTCGATAATAAGAGCTTCTTCATCATCTGAACTCGAAGCTGGTGTATTCAAATGATCATCAATGACCACATTGATAGACTCTTAAATCATACTAGTTCTCTTATTTAGAACCTTATAAGCTTGACTGTTCAAAGAATAACCAAGAAAAATACCTTCATCACTCTTCGTATCAAACTTTCCCAAATTTTCACGATCACGTAAAATATAACACCTGTTGCCAAAAACCCGAAAGTATTTAACAGTAGGTTTCTTTTCAAACCATAATTCATAAGCAATCTTATTATCAGATTTACTGGTATAAACCCAATTAATAATATAACATGCGGTATTAACTGCATCAGCCCAATGATTTCTAGAGAGCTTCATGCTATTCAACATAACATTAGCCATATCCTGAAGCACTCTATTTTTACTTTCAACTAAACCATTTTGTTGCAGTGTTTCGGGCGCAGAGAATTCATGCGATATTCCCTGATCGCTACAGAATTTCTCAAAACTATTATTTTCAAATTCGGATCCATGATCACTACGGATCTTACTAACATGAGAACCTTTTTCATTTTAGATTCATTTAATGACCTTTTTCACTTCATCCAGGGTTTCAGTTTTGTCTGTTAAGAAAGATACCGAAGTGAATTTGGTATAGTCATCTACGATAACCAAGATGTATTTTTTGTCTCTTCGACTCTCCCATCTGGTTGGTCCAATAAGATCCATGTGGAGAAGCTCGAGTGGTCTAGATGTGGTATTGGAGTTCGCTTTCTTGTGAGAGCTCCTAGTCTGTTTGCCCAACTGGCATTCACCGCATATTTTGTCTACTCTTTGCAATTTGGGTAGACCTCTAATTAGTTCTCTTTTGCTCAATCTAAATAAGTTCCGATAGTGTACATGTCCAAGGCGTTTATGCCATAATTCAGTCTCATCGGTATGGACCATGTAACATGATTGAGTAGATGAGCTTGCATCACTAACGATGTAGCAGTTTTCAGAAGTTCTGCGACCAGTTAATATAACAGAACCCTTTTTATTAAGTATCTCACAACCTTGATTAGAAAGCTTCACACTATGGTTGTTATCGCATATCTGAGAAATGCTTAGTAGGTTGTGTTTCAAGCCCTCAACATATAAAACATTCTTAAATTAGGGAAGGTTATAAAGCTGAACCGTACCTTGGCCAATGATCTTGCAATTGCTTTCATCACCAAATGTGACTGACCCGTCAGTCATATCTTTTAGATCGGTGAATAAAGCCTTGTCGCCTGTCATATGCTTGGAGCAACCACTATCTAGGTACCACTTTGAATGGCTTGTAGCTTTGAAAGCAGTGTGGATAACCAAACAGGCAACTTTAGGAACCCATTTCAGAACTGATTTGGGTTTAGGAGTATAGATGGTCTTTTTCTGTCTGTTGTTATAGGAGAGACCTATAGAGTTAGACTTTAATAGCTCCTTGAGTAGATCAATTATTTTTTCAGCCAATGGATTTCAGTTTTGAAAATCAAAGTTGACATGGCTACCTTTAAGTTTTTGAAAAGTCCTTGAATTTTTGGAAAAACCTTGATAAGTATTCTTTTCTTTTAAGATTGAAGACTCTCCTTTTAAAAATTCTTTTGTTTAGGAGATGTATTCTTATCATAACCCAACCCGGATTGATCACCACATTTTCTTGATCCGAAAAATAATTTTTCCAATTTAGGTTCACCTTGGTCATATCTCCATGTGTCTTTCAAACTCAGAAGAGAAGCTACCTCATTTTTGAGTTTCTCATTTTCGGATCTCAAATCTTCAATTTTGGAGGTTTTGAAATCTAAATCACATTTGGTCTTTTCAAAAGAATTGGAAATATGAGACTTTTCTAAAACGAGAGACTCATAATCTTCCTTAAGCTTAGAAAATTTTTCTTTTTATAATTTAAGCTTGACGACAATTTAATAACTCTCCTTATAAAGGGCATTATAAGCATCCTGAAGATCATCTTCAATATTGCAATCACTATTCAGATTTTCTTCACTAGATATATCATCATTATCTAAAAAAGTGATCTTCGCTAGAGTCATAAGGGCTTTAACATCATCGCCCGACTCGGTTTCAGAATCTTCTGATTTAGAAGAGGATTCAGAATCAGACGATTCATCCCAAGTAGCCATCATGCTTTTCCTTTTTGATTTGTCCTTTTTAGGACATTTGTTAGCTAAGTGCCCATACTCCTGACAATGGTAACATTGACTATCTTTCAAAGATTTTCGAGCTTTAGGTTTAGATCATCTCTTATCATTTGACTTTTGAAAATCAACTTTTTTCATGCTTTTAAAAATTTTGTAAAGCTTTTTTGCTAAAAGTGCCATATCATCTTCAAAATTTTCTAAGTCCGAAGTGCTTTCTTGTGAAATATTTGATGATTGGAGATCAATTGATTTTCCTTTAGGAGATTTAAAGGACAACTCGTAGGTTTGTAGTGAACCAACTAGTTCCTCAACCCTCATGGTATCCGTATTACGAAGTTCCTGAATCGCGGTCACTTTAGAATTGAACAGTTCAGGAAGTGAGCGTAGTATCTTTACGCACACTTTACTTTCTAGGATTCTATCACCAATACCCCACATAGAGTTCACAATGTCATTCAATCTAGTGTAAAAGTCCATAAACATCTCATTCTCCTCCATATGAATTTCTTCAATTTTAGTTGTGAGGAGTTGGACTTTAGATTTCTTGACAATTGATGTACCCTCGTGTGTCATTTCTAATACATCCCATGCTTATTTTGCATTTTCACAAGAGATGATTCTTTTGAATTCATCTGGTGATAATGCACAAGTAATTGCATTTAGTGCCTTTGCATTGGCACTACTCTCACTTTTCTGAAGTGTGGTCCAAAGAGAATAAGCTGTTAGTTTCATTAATTTTGAACCATCGTCATTAGTTACTTCAGTGATAGGAGGGTTCCATTCATTCACTGTGGCCAGCCACACACTTTCATCCAAGGATTTGAGGAAGATCCTCATCCTGGCTTTCCAATAGGCATAGTTTGTGCCATTAAAGGGTGGTGGCCTAGTGACTGATAGGCTATCAAAATTTGACATCTTAATATAGCTTAGATCATTAGCTCAGGAAATAAATCCAATAAATAAACAATAAGCACGAGCTATTAGGCTCTGATACCACTTGAAAGGGCTTAGCTATATGCCCTAGAGGGGGGGTGAATATGCAATGCCAAATAAAACTAAAAATAGCAGAATAATAAAAGAAATAAAGCACAATGCCGAATTAAAAGTAATCTCAATAACCTAGAATTAAGAGAATGATACTGTATCAGTTCTAAGGTCAACCTTACACCAAAAAGTAAAGGTTTAAGGTAGGACAACCTTATTTCTAGAATGTCCTTTGTATCATAAACCAATGAAAAATAAAAAGCAAGGAAACCAAAATAACTTGCAGAAATAAATCCTAAGTTATTACAACATTCCCACACTTGCTTGAAATAAAATGATTACAACATTCATCCACAAATACAATCCACAAAACTGAATGAATAAAGGAATGAAAGAATAAAGCACATCCACAACACAACGATATATAGTGGTTTGCCTGTGTGTACACCAACTGTTATCCAACAGCCACACAAAATGCTACTCCACTCCTAATATCCTCACACAGGGGATATTAGCACGCACTATCAAAATAGGTTTCATAAGTTTACCTAAAACCTTCACAATTGTGTCTTTTTATCTCGGGCTTGCACAATCTAAAAACCCACACAATCTGAGTTTTCTGGCTCTCCTCAGATAACCAAAACAATGAGATTTTTTTGAAAAATCTCAAATAAAACCAAAGAATGTAAATTACACAAATGTAAAATACCTGAATCTCCTTTTGAAGTAGCCCGGTAGAACCAATCGGAGTAGAAGTTCGATTCAACGTTTAAAGTCCAATATTCACTTTAAGAATGGTTCTAAGTCTAATTGATTTTAAATCAAAAGGGATAATTCTATTTGATTTTGAATCCAAGAAGAAGGAATATCAGAAATTCTCCTTTTCAAATAAGATTGGAATGTAGATCAAAATCAAATAATAAACAAGCTAACAAAAGGAATATTAAATGAGCACAAAGTAGCTTAAAAATAAACACGAACTTATCTCAGAGTATAGCCTAAAGATTGCTTGAATTGAATTGAAAAACTCTGAAGTTCGTGCTCTATTTATAGCCTGAAAAATTCCATCTACGATTGGCCTTAGAATCCTAGGACTGGTCGTAGCTTTAAAGATTTTCAAAGATTTCCGCGGGATAAGTATTAATTATTCCACGACTGGTCCTGGGTAGCCTACGACTGGTCCTGGATAGCCTACGACCGGTCATGGGTCACCTACGACTGGTCGTAGGACCCCCAGATTAATTGCTGGAGTTTGAGTCGTAGGGCTAAGACCGGTCGAAGGACAAGTCGTACAGCTCACAGGACTAGTCGAAGGATGTCCAGGACTGGTCGTAGGACAACAAAAAAAATCTAAAAATCTTCAACAACCTATGACTGGTCCAGAAAAACTTAAGACTGGTCATGGCAAAGCTATGACTGGTCTTAGAATAGCCCGAACAAGCATATTAAAATATACAAATTATGTATCCAGAATGACCTATAGTAAAGCCCATCCTAAGGTCAATCTAAGGTCAAACAAACCTCAAAAGTGAGATGGACATTGGTAGTCTGTACACTCAGATGACCCTTAAGAGAAGCTTGAGAATTTATGAATCTTGTTGTAGGCCTTCTCGAGCTTGATCCTTTCTTGAGTTGACAAAGTCTTCTTCTATACTTGTACTTGTTTGAATCTTAAACATGCATACTTGGAGACTTCTATTCTTGAATTCTTCATCCATGACTTGAAACTTTCTTGATTTAAGTTCTTGTCTTGAAATACGATGTCTTGAAGTAATGAATAGTCTCAAACATGAAACACAAGATATACAAGACATAGATATAGGTTTTGGCACCACAAAATTTGACAACCAAAGGGATATAAAATCATAGCACATACACGTCAACCCGAGTCGACTCAACCCAAGACCTTTACCATAGCGACTGCGTCGTCGCCGCGGTTCTGATGTCGTGAATCGCGCGCCGAGGCAATACCCTGGTCAGGAGATGTGGGCCAACGTTCGGAGCAAGGAAGACGCCGTGCGTTGTGAAGCCCAAGAGAATCTCTATGACTTATCACATCAATATCATGTCAAGTACACATCACTTTTCACCCTTTCCCAAACAAGCCTCAAGATTCAAAAAGTCTCTTACACTCCCATGCCTTTCTTACACAAATGGCCAAAAAAGTCAAAAGTTCTTACAAAAGCCCATAGCTTTCTTAACATTTGCCACAAGAGTCAAAAATCTCTTTCACACCCATCACTCAACACATCCATCACCCATCCCTTTATCTCCCTTTACAACTCTCTCTCTCCTTCATTTTCACACACTTTCCCAAGCAAGAGAAAACCTCCATACGTCCCAAGCTCTCCAAGCTTTCTCAAACCACAAGTGTGGCCCACCTTTCCTACCCTTTCATCTCCCATCTCAACCATCTAACCATCATCTCCTCCGTTGGAATCGAAGCTAAGGAGCTAGAGAAGCCAAGGGAGCAAGAAGGAATGGTGGGTGATCTTAGATCTTTATTTTTCATTCATTTTGTTTGATTAAGGGTCCATATATGTGGGACCCACCTTGATGCATGTTTGTATGCAAGAGGGGCCTCGGGGCCTATAGTGGCGGGGCCCCTCCATCCTTGTCGATCTCTCTCTCTCTCTCTCTCTCTCTCTCTCTCTTTTTATGATCATGGCCCACTTATGATGAGTGTATTTCATCCATGCCATCTACCGATAGACCCCATCTATGTGGGACACCATGATATTTATATGCCATCCTAACCGTCCATAGAGGGGGGCCCACCTTGTTATGGCTAACAGTGGGGTGTGGCCGCTAGTGAAGCGTGATCTGACGTGGGCCCCACCTCCATAACTCATGTGGGAGATCGAGTGAAAGATACCTCGTTCAACACTGGAGGTCTTTATATCGATCTTTGGAGGTGGCTAACATGCAGTATGTGTGCTGACGTGGGAGTACTCATGTCAGTAGTAAAAAAAAGAGAGGTTTTTGGTGGGCCGGCTCATGCAAGCCCCCCCTTGATATATGTGTTCAATCCATGTCGTTCATCCCTTTTTCCAACTCATTTTAGGCGTTGAGCTAAAAAATTAGGCTGATCTGTTAATCAGGCGGGCCATACCATAGAAAACTCTGTTTCTTACCATTCAAAGTTATTAGGACCCACCTTGTTGTATCTACCTACTAAAAATACCGAACATTGAACTTGTTCAGTGTGTTTTGATCCCTAGAATCCATTGGACGGAGTAGATTTTCAAGGAGTGGGCCCCACATGTAAAATTTTTCAAGAAGATAAAAAAAAGAAGAAGAAAGGAAGTAGCAATGCAGCCGCTGCTGGCGTCAGACAGCGCAGGCAGCCCTTGCGCTATTGCTAAGAGGGCGGGTAGACGACAGGGACCTATGGCCTCCAGTCGTGGACTCCACCTTGATATGTATTTGCCATCTAATCCATTCATACGGTGGACCCCCTCCTCAGGTGGGTCCCCTCCAAAAATGAACCACATCCAACGCTCAGGTGGCCCACACTGCAGAAAATAGTGGGATTGAACCTCTGCCATTAAAACCCTTCTATGGGCCACAAAAGTTTTGGATCAAGATGAAAATTTTATTTTCCTTTCACTCAGGTCCGTGTGACCTTGTCAACGGGTTGGATGGCATATAAACATTGTGGTGGGCCTCACTTGGGACGCACAGTGATATATGGGTTTTATTCCCACTGTCCAGGCGGACGGTGGAGCCCACATGATATATCTATTTAATTACCACCGTCCAGCGAACGGTGGTGCCCTAGTGCATGTGTTTTATTCACACTGTCCAGTGATAGTGGGGCCCTCCATGATGCATGTGTTGCATCCAATCCGTCCATCCATTTTGAAAGCTCATTTTGGGCATGAGCTTAAGAATGAGCCAGATCCATAGTCCAAGTGGACCCCACCTTGGTATGTTTTGAGGTCCATCTTAATGTATTTGTGGTAGTTCATTGGGGCCCACTTTGATGTGGATGTAAGGCCCATGTCATGGGACCATTTGATGTATTCTAAGGCCCATGGAATTAGGCCATTTGATGTATTCTAAGGCCCATGGAATTAGGCCATTTGATGTATTCTAAGGCTCATGGAATTAGGCCATTTGATGTATTCTAAGGCCCATAGGATTAGGCCCATTTGATGTTTTATGGGCCCATGGGTTAAGGCCCATTGAGATGTATTAGGGCCTTTGGGTTGAGGCCCAATTGGTGCGGCCCATTTGTAACATATAAGACCCATGAGACTAGGCCCATTTGATGCAATCTAAGGCCCACGGGTTATGACCCATATCAATGCGCATAAGGCCCATTGGTGCGGCCCATTGATGTGGCCCACTTGACGAATGAAAGGCCCATATGATATGGCCTATTTGATGTATTTAAGGCCCATTGCAATGTGTGATCCTAACCTAGTTCATGTAATGATATTCACTACAAGCTACGCCTTGGGAGCAATGTTGGTTTAATGTCCACATTGTAATTTTAATGTTGGTTAAATGTCCGTATTACGACTCTCCCTAGGGCCCATTAATAGGCCCGTACTTGTTACATGTAGGCCATCTAGACCCATCTGCATTGTAAAGATAGTTCATTACTTTATTACATGTTTAGTATAGTTCCATGACTCATGATCATACGCATCATATATATGCTTGATAAGAGAGGTGACTGATCATAGCATATGCCTTCGGATAGGTTATTTATGCGCTCCCGGTTAGGTGATGTTGCCCTACATAAACGCACGATACGCGCAGGATTTGCTGCATGACTGGATAGCATGATTCATGCATTTCGCATTGTGTGATATGGTTACTTTACACCCTAGCGACATCAGGGTTGTAGCCTTCACAGGCATATCGTGGATGGAAAGATTAGATATCGAAAATCTTGTTCTACATGGGGTGCTATAGATATCCCTGATTGTAAGTCCCTAAACCCTTATGGTACCAAGAGGTTGCTCCAACGTCTAGACCGAGTGAGTGCATGAGCATCGAGTGCCGATTACCAGACGGTCGTGATTTCTACTGTGTCGTGGTTGGTTGGAAGGGGGTGCGGCCTTACCCGCCCAAGAGTAGGGGGCAAAGCTAGGCTTAGTTTGTTTAACTTGAGGAATGGGTCCACTATCGATGAGCCAAGCCCGATATTGGCAGGCGGATAGTGAGATCTCTTCCACTTATCTTATTACGGGCAATGGGACGGCGATCTGGTTTAGAGTGTACTAGACTCTGGTGATATCCTAGATTTGAGCTGTATTGATATATGGATTAGATGAGGATTCGTATACTTGAGTTGCACTTGGCATCGCATGGCCTTGGTATGGCCGACATCATTCATGTTTGCGCCGCATGGCCTTGGTATGGCTAATGGTATTCATGGATCCACCTGCATATTCCGTATTACTCTAATATTGCATGATCATATTACTACCTTGCGCACACACTTTCACCACTCTCTACACTTTCTATAAGCTTATGCATGACCGTTGCATGCAGGTGACGTTGGGGCGTAGCAGTGCTGAGGCAGGAGTGCTTTGCAGATCATCTTAGAGTTTTTGTTCATCATCATTGTATTTCCCTTTATGCTCATTGTACTTGAAAAGATTTTGATCATAGTGGAAATGAAATGAAGTTTTTGATTGTTGTTTGTGGGTTATGCCTTTGCTTATGCCTATTACGAATCAAACTGATGTTGAAAATCCTCCTCGTAGCATCCCAGGATCGAAACCTGGTGAATGGGCGCTTGGAGCAGAGAATGGGGTTCTGTGGAGGCTGTCGGCGCTAGATTCGGTGATCGGGAATTTTGTAAGCCCAGTTTTTGAGTTTGGGGCATGACAGAAGTTGGTATCAAAGCATAACTTGGGAATAACTAAAAACAACATTACATATCTTTTATGAATGACTAAGTCCTAAAGTTCAGATAGCCTAGCGATCTTTTATTATCGACCCTTAACATGCGTGCCTTTGGGAGCTTTCAAAAGTTAATAGGCACCTTCGCTCTTTCCTGTAGGACATGGTGCTTGGGAGAGTGACCCGATCGACTCCCGCACCACCACCTGAGACTCTTGCTCCACCACTTGTGGCTCCTGCCCTACCACCTACATGCCCGTTCCACCACCAAAGGTTCCTACTGCCCATCCTGAGGATGCTGCTCCTCCACCAGAGACCAGTGCGGACCCGACCGTATCCGTGAGTGCCTCCCAGTTATAGCAGATGTTAAAGGCTGTGACGACTACACTTCAGGGACAGGGCGGGCACCCCGTTGTTTCACCGACCCATGCAGAGAAGGAGCACGCGAGCGTCCTCCTTCATGAGTTTTAACGGCTCGATCCCTCATGTTTTCAGGGTGAGACAGACCCGACGGTAGCTGAGAGATGGCGCACTGATGTAGAGAAGATATTCAAGACGATGGGATGTACGACTAAGCAACGAGTTTGATTATCCGTATTTCTTCTACATGGTGAGGCTGAGCACTGGTGGACATTAATAGCTCGAGCAGTAGGCACCGATTTTATATGGACTTGGGAGGATTTTGTGGATCGGTTTGACCGACAATATTTTCCTGATCACATCTGACGACAGAGAGCGTTGGAGTTCGAGGCCCTGGTGCAGGGTGATATGACAGTGGCTCAATACGCAGCTCGCTTTGTAGCACTGTCCAGATTCGCACCTTACTTGGTAGATGATGAGGAGAGGAGAGCCCACCTATTCGAGGACGGCTTGCGTTACGGTCTTCGAGGCCATGTTATTGGGCATGAGCTCCCAACTTTTGAGGGAGTGGTACGGAAGGCCCAGATTTTTGAGGTTGAGTGGGCCGGTTCTCAGACTGATCGCCATCAGAGGAGAGACCGGAAGAGGCATCCTTCTAGTGACTCTCAGTAGCTTCGACCACATCAGTAGAGGCGCACAGGTCTCCCAGCCTTCCGAGCACCAGCAGCACCTCTAGCACCACCTCCGAGGCAATTCACCGGTACCTGTTTTAGTTGCGGTGCGATGAGACACCGTATGTGGGAGTGTCCTGGCCCCCAGCAGTAGTAGAGAGGTCCACATAAGCCTCCACCGCAGCAGCAGAGACCCCCACAGCAGTAGCGACAGCAGCCCCCACCACTGAGGCCACCTCAACAGTAGCATCAGCATCAGCCTTCGAGGCCTTGACAGCAGAGGTAACAGTCTCAACTACCTCAGAGACCCCAGTAGCAGCAGCACATTCAGAGGGGATAGGCACTTCCCCATCTAGCTTAGGTTAGGTTCTAAGCGGCTCAATAGGATCCGTAGTCATCTGGAGGAGTTATTGAGGGTATACTTCTAGTCTCTGCATGGATCACTTGGTTTTTATTTGATTCTGGTGCTTCGCACTCGTTTATGTCTGAGGGATTCTGTCGTTCAACTGGACTACCGACAGAGTTTGCTCGAGAGGGGTTGACCGTATCGACGCCCTTGGGGAAGACTACAGTATTAGGTCGCTTCTGTCCGTCTTGCCCCGTATTAGTAGGAGAGACCTTCTTGCCAGTCAACTTGTACGGACTTCTGATGTCAGATTTCGATGTTATCCTAGGCATGGATTGGCATGCGAGTACTATGCCATATTGGACTCTTCCGCGAGGACAGTCACATTCTATATACCCAGCGTGCCGTAGTTAGAGTTCATTGCAAAGCCCAGAGGAGAGCCGTTGTCTTGTTTGATGTCCTGCGCCGTTGAGGAGCCTGTTGCCTCTTGTATCGACCATTTTCCCATGGTTTACAATTTTCCCGATGTGTTTCAAGAGATTTCGAGATTACCAACTCACCAAGTTTTAGATTGATCTTATGCCTGGTACCGCGCATATTTCGAAGGCCCCATATTGCATGACACCGTTGGAGTTATGGGAACTGCAGAATCAATTGGATGAGTTGTGCGAGTTAGGCTTTATCCGTCCGAGCAGTTCGCCATGGGGGGCGCCGGTACTCTTTGTGAAGAAGAAGGATGGCTCGTTGAGGCTCTGCGTAGATTACCGCGAGATCAACAAAGTCACGATCAAGAACAAGTACCTGCTCCTGAGGATTGATGATTTGTTCGATCAGTTGTAGGGTGCACAGTTCTTTTTGAAGATCAACCTGCGTTCCAGTTATCATCAGATTCGTGTCCGAGATGAAGACATTCTGAAGACAGCATTCTGGACGTGTTATGGTCATTTTGAGTTTCAGGTCATGTCCTTCGGGCTGACCAATGCACCAGCGGTCTTCATGCAGCTGATGAACGAGGCTTCTGTCCATATCTAGATTAGTTTGTTGTAGTCTTCATCGATGACATTCTGATCTATTCGAGGACCCATGAGGAGAATGAGCAGCATTTGAAGATTACTTTACAGACGCTCCGTGCACACCAGCTGTATGCGAAGCTGGAGAAGTGCAAGTTCTGGCAGGAGAAGGTAAAGTTTCTCGGTCATGTGGTGACGAGGGAGGGAGTCGCAGTGGACCCCTCGAAGGTTGAGGCAGTGCGTCAGTGGGGCCAGCCCACGACCACGTCTGAGATCCGCAGTTTCCTTGGTTTGACGGGCTATTACTGGCATTTCATTGAGGGCTTCTCTTGTATTGCAACCCCGCTGACCAGATTGACTCGGAAGGGCATAGAGTTTATTTAGAATGACTCCTGCGATCGAGCATTTATGGAGTTGAAGGACCGTCTGACGTCCACTCCTGTCCTCACTCTTAACTCTGAGAGTAATGGATTTATCCTATTTACCGATGCCTAGCATATTAGTTTGGGTGTTGTCCTGATTCAGCACGGGAGACCAGTGGCCTTCGCGTCTAGTTAATTCAAGGTCTATGAGCTGAACTATCCGACACATGATTTGGAGCTGGCTACAGTTGTCTTCGCATTGAAGGTGTGGAGACACTATCTTTATGGGGTAAGGTTCGAGCTCTTCTCTAACCACAAGAGCTTGAAGTACCTCTTCTCGCAGTCTGAGTTAAATATGAGGTAGAGGTGCTGAATGGAGCTCCTGAAAGACTATGATTTCGATCTTCAGTACCACCCGGGTAAGGCAAACGTGGTGACAGATGCCCTCAGCCGTCAGCCACGAGGCCTAGTGGCGCATATGATGATTCAAGAGTGGCGGATGCTTGAGGATGTAGCAGAGTATAATTTTGAGTTCGGCCTGAAGTCTTCTATCATGCAGTTATCGAGTCTGTTGATTCAACCCTCTCTTGTCGCAAGGGTGATCAAGGCTCAGTAGGCTAATGAGTCATTGCAGAGTTATATGGCTGAGGCTACATCTGAGAGTCAGGTAGATTGGCAGATTGGTGCAGACGGTGGACTTCCCTTCAAAGGCCGATTATGTGTCCCAAATATTTTAAAGTTGCACAGAGGTCTTATGACCGAGGCACATCGATCGCGATTTTCTATCCACCCTGGCTCGATGAAGATGTACCGTGACATGAGGCGACAATATTTTTGGGGGGGGATGAAGCGCCAGATTGCTAGTTTTGTGGCTGAGTGTGACACGTGCCAGCATGTCAAGGCCGATCATCATAGACCCCCTGGTGTATTGCAGCCATTGAGCGTCCCGATGTGGAAGTGGGAGCATGTTTCGACAGATTTCATTATGGGCTTGTCAAGGACTCAGCGCGGTCATGACGCCATTTGGGTTATTGTGGATCATCTGACGAAGTCGGCAATTTTCTTGTGATACGTGCGACTTGGTCTATGGACCAGCCTGCGAGGTTATTTATCAAGGAGATTGTGAGACTGCATGACGTTCCGGTCTCGATCATTTCTGACCGAGATTCGAGTTTCACGTCTTAATTTTGGGGGAGCTTCTAGAGAGTGATGAGGACTAATTTGTAGTTCAACACCGTGTACCATCTGCAGACCGATGGCCAGACCGAGAGGGTCAACTAGATCCCTGAGGATATGCTTTGGGCTTGTGCGATTGATTTAGGGCGTATTTGGGATGAGCATCTATGATTGGCCGAGTTCGCATACAACAACAGCTATCAGGCGACCGTCGGCATGGCTCCTTTTAAAGCACTATATGGCAGGCCATGCAGATCACTGAGTTGATGGACTGAGGTTGGAGAGCATCGTCTCCTAGGTCTTGAGCTTGTGAAGGAGACGTCAGAGGCTATTGATATCATCAGGTAGAGGATGCGCACAGCTCAGAGCCGACAGAAGAGTTTTTGCTGATCGTCGGTGTTGTCCCTTAGAGTTTGATATAAGAGACCATGTATATCTCAAGGTCTCGTCCATGAAGGGCGTAGTTCAATTTAGAGCGAAGGGCAAGCTTGCCCCGAGATTCATAGGACCTTTTGAGATCACCAGGCGCGTTGGCGCCTTGGCCTATCGGCTTGCCTTGCCATCTCAGTTGTCTGGCGTCCACAATGTTTTTCATGTTTTTATGTTAAGGAAGTTTGGGTCAGACATCGTTCCCATTATTGATTGGCAGCCATTAGAGGTTCGGGAGGACGCTTCCTATATTGAGCAGCCAGTCCTATCCTTGATCGGAAGGAGCAGGTCCTCCGGACCAAGTCATTCCATTGGTGAAGGTTCAGTAGGGTCACCATTCTGTAGAGGAGGCTTCTTGGGAGCGCGAGGCCGAGATTCAAGAGCGATATCCCCATCTCTTTGATGGTTGATCATGTGTTGTATTTTGTATGTTATCCTTGATGTTATATGATGATGACTATGTTTCTTCTTCCTTGTAAGTTATGCTTAGTCGTGATGATTGTGTAAATTTTGAGGACAAAATTTTTATTAGGAGGGGAGAGCTGTAAGACCCATATCTTAGACCGTACCACTATTAGACTTCTTCGTTCTTTTCGGACGAATTCCGACAACCTTCAACCCTGATTCGCATGCCGTCAACTGAAGTCGACTCAACCCAAGACCTTTACCATAGCGACAGCATCGTGGCCTTAGTTCTGATGCCGCGACTGGCGAGCCGAGGCGATACCCTGGTCAGGAGATGTGGGCTAACGTTTGGTGTGAGGAAAACGCTGCGCTTTGCGAAACCCAATAGAATCTCTACGACTTGTCACATCAATATCATGTCAAGTACACATCACTTTTCACCCTTTCCCAAGCAAGCCTCAAAATTTAAAAAGTCTCTTACACTCCCATGCTTTTCTTATACAAATGGCCACAAAAGTCAAAAGTTCTTACAAAAGCCCATAACTTTCTTAACATTTGCCACAAAAGTCAAAAATCTCTTACACACCCATCACTCAACACATCCATCACCCATCTCTCTATCTCCCTTTACAACTCTCTCTCTCCTTCATTTTCAAACACTTTCCCAAGTAAGAGAAAACCTCCATACGTCCCAAGCTCTCCAAGCTTTCTCAAACCACAAGTGTGGTCCACCTTTCCTACCCTTTCATCTCTCATCTCAACCATCCAACCATCATCTCCTCCGTTGGAATCGAAGCTAAGGAGCTAGAGAAGCCTAGGAAGCAAGAAGGAACGGTGGGTGATCTTAGATTTTTATTTTTCATTCATTTTATTTGATTAAGGGTCCATATATGTGGGACTGAAATGGCAAAGCTATATGTCCTAAAGGAGGGGGGGGGGGGGGGGGGGGGGGAGGTGAATAGGACTATGCCAAATTAAAATTAAATACAACGGGATAAAATAAAGAAATAGCCTTGCAATAATAGATCAATTCACAATGCTGAAATTAAATCAATCTCATTAAACAAGCATTGAGCGGTTGATACAAATTCAGTTCTAAGGACAACCTTACACCATAATAAATAAGGGCTTACGGTAAGACAACCTTATTTCTAGAACATTTTTTGAATCAAGAACTCAATTTGAATAGAAATAAATAAATAGCAAGGAATTGAAATAAATTGTAGAAATTTAAATCTAATTTATTACAACATCCTCCACACTTGCTTGAAATGTAAATTGTTACAGCATTCACATCCACATGTGCATTCCACAAAACTGAATGATGAAAGATAAAGAATTAAGCAAGCATTCAATCCACAAGACAAAGAGTTATAGTGTCGCCTGTGTGTACACCAACTGTTTCACAACAACCACACAGAATGCTACTCCACTCCTAGTATCCTCACACAGGGATATTAGCGTTCACTATCAAAATAGGTTTCACAGGTTCACCTAAAACCTTCACAATTGTGTCTTTTTAACTTGGGCTTACACAATTAAAAAAACCCCTCTTTTCTGAGTTTTCTAGCTCTCCTCAGACAATCACACAAATTGAGATTTTTCTGGTGAATCCCAAATAAAAACCAAAAGAATAGAAATTTTATAGAATTGTAAAATACCTGGATTTCTCCTCTTGTACTAGGCCGGAAGAACCAATTGAAATAGATTTCGAATATGAAAGTTCAATGTCCAATACTCACTTTACAATGATTCTAAGTTCTAATTGATTTTAAATTAAATCAAATTGGGCTAGCTCTATTTGATTTTAATTCCAAGAAGAAGGAAAACAATATTTCCTCTTTTCAAATCAGATTGGAATATAGAATAAAATCAAATAGTACAAAGCTAACAAAAGGAAATAGAATTATGCACAATTAGCTTAAGAACAAACACAAACTTATCTCAGAGTGGGGCTTCGAATTTACTTAATTTTCGATGAATAACTATAAAATTCGTGTGCTATTTATAGCTGCAGAAATTTATCTACGACCGGTCCTAGGGTCACCACGACTGGTCGAAGAAGAAACAGATTTTTGAATTTTCGAGCGCAATCGGATAAAACTATTACCCGACCGGTCGTAGGTAGTCCACGACTGGTCAAAGGCAGTCCATGACCGGTTGAGACCCTTACACAACTGGTCGTGCGACACTTGATTTAGTCGCTGGAGTTTGATTTGAAGTTGTACGACTGGTCGAAGGTCGAGTCGAGACCATCCCACGACCGGTCGAGTAGACTCTAGGACTGGTCGTAGCCGAACAGAAAAAATTTGATAATTTGCAACAAAACTACGACTAGTCCTGAAATTTCATGGACTAGTCGAACCAATGCTTGGACTAGTCGAATAAGGTCCAGGACTAGTCTTAGAACAAACTAAAATCACTTGTAAAAGATATATGAATTATGTATCCAAAGTGACCTACTCTAAAGGTCAACCTAAGGTCAATCAAACCTCAATAAGTAAGGACTTTGAACCTTCATTTGCTTAGACTTTGAACTTTACGAAGCTTGAGTTCTTCCTGATGTAGCTTGAACACTTCACGAGCTTTGAAGTCAATGTCAATTTGAGTTGCGCTCAGTTCCCTAACTTTGCTTGAGTCTTGATCTTGAATATATGTGAACTTTAAGTCTTGAACTCGAACTTGAGTTAGAGTCTTCAACTTGAACTCTTCTTTAATATCGTCAATATTGTAGCTTGAACTAGCTTGAGGAGTCATCTTCTTGTCTCAAAGTGTTGACGTGGTGTCTCGAACATATTTAACAAGATACAAACACAAGACACATATAGAGATTTTAACACACAAAATTTGACAACCAAAGAGGATTCAAACCATAGCACTTACAATCTCCCCCTTTGTCAAATTTGTGACAAAACACACTCCTATAGTTCAATGCACAAAATACAATAAGAGAAGCATCATAAGCATCAATAAAGAATCATGTACCAGTTGTCATGAGATAACCATCAATCATAATATGTGTATGTGTACCAATCATACATAATAGGATGAGCAATCATGTGTCTGACTTTTGTGTACCAATCATACATATTTGTACCAATCATACATAATATGATGACCAATCATACATAATATGTGTACCAATCATAATCAATCCCACAATTCTCCCCTTTTTGTCAAAAAGATGACAAAGGAAGAATAAAAAATAGGATAACTAATAAAGGAGTCAGAATACATATCATATCATAAAACATTATCAAGTCAAGTCAAAGAAACTCAGTCACACAAACAAAGATAAAGCAAAGTCTTATAGTTATTACAAACTAAAGAGTGAAATCCTCAATCTGATCCAGAAGAAGGAGCAGGTATGGTAGGATCAATTTGATGAAGGCCTTTTTATAAGCGCCTAAAATACTTGCGAATATTTTTAAACTGCAGATTATGGCCAACATTCATACTCTCCACCTTCTCCTCTAATGCACTTAGACGTGCGCCAAAACCAGATAATTCATAGTCAGGATCATTCCCAGAGTCAGAATCAATTTCATTAAAAATATCGTCCATATTGATATCATCAGGAGGTAGTGCATCACCCTCTTCATCGTTCCTGGCTTCAGCAGCAGCTCCACCCGCACCAATATCAACTTGTCCTCGAGCCAACTCCAACTTCATTTTTTTTATGTTGGAGTTGTTGAATATAAGGTGTTGGATAGGAGCATCTCCAAAGGGCATAGCTACTAACATGTGAGTGACTAACACTTTCATCAGATACCCAAATGGAATATCACTATGACCAGGATGAATACGAAATTGAATGATAAAGTAACAAATCAAAGAGGGAAAACAGATATTAGCACTAGTAACGATTAAATATAAAATACGAACCAGAAGCGGAGTCAACTCAGTCTTGTTTCCAGAGCGGGGATATAGATTAGGGGTGAATATACGACGTAAAACTCTATATCTGGGCAACAAATATCTGGTTGTGAGGGCATTCCCAGTTTGATTCCATGGTGCATCCATGTTACACAATGCTCTAGTATAAACGCATTTTTCAAATTTTGACACTTTCTCAGCAAGTGTGATAGGATGAATACCACCATCATTTACTGATATGTCCATAAGGCCTGAGATTAAATGTCAATCAATAGGAAAAGGCCCTTCTCTAGTAGCAATAGAGAAAGTTAGTTACTCAGTAGAAAATTTAGTAATACACACAACCATGGCCTACGCTATGGACTGGTATGCTGGCCTGCCCCAGCGTAAAATGTTTTCCCAACCTACAGATTGAAGGAGAGAAAAAAGATTGAAAGGAGCGATATGGTTGAAATCAACGGCCTTTTCAACAATCACATTATGCATACGCAAATCATGAATATACGGTGGATCATCTTCGGGAGCCCTAAGATGGTGTCTAGTGATAACATTTGATCTAGAAGAAGAAGCACCTCTAGGATTTTTTCTTTTAGCTCTAGGGTCCATTTTCTTGAAGAAATACAAGAAATTTTACGAAAATAGAGATGGGTTTGTCTAGATTTAGAAAACGAGGAAGGCAACCCTAATATCTAGAAGAAAGAGTTGAAATAGAGAGCTACAATCAAGAAATTTAAGAGAAAAGACTATGATTCTTCAAGAAAAATAAGAAAAATGCTCTAACCTGAAGGAATCGAATACAAAGGTTCGACTAGTCATAGCTCGACTCGTTGCTGAGGAGGGATAGAATGAAGAAGATGAGATTTTCCCCCAAATAAAATAATCAACGCGCTACACGACTGGTCGTGGGTCTTCCTCGACCGGTCATGACACGACTGGTCGAGTACGTCCTTGACTGGTCGTGTACCATAAAAAATATGTAATTTTCTTTAAAATTTGAAATATAATGAATTAAAGTATTTAATATATATACACTTTGATACAAAGATGCATGATCAATCATTTTAAATTGCACATACCAAGATCAAATTTCAATTTATTAAACCTGCTTTTGTCGAGCGGTTTAGTGAATATGTCAGCAAGCTGAGTCTCAATAGGTATGTGTTCTAAGGATATTACTTTTTCTTCCACTAATTCACAAATATAATGAAATCTAATGTCAATGTGCTTAGTACGTGAATGCTGGATTAGGTTTTTTAAAATATTTATCACATTGGAATTATCACAGTATAAAACCATTGAATCCTGTGCAATACCATAATCACTCAACATACGTTTCATCCAAACCCGCTGTGTACATATATTTTCTGCTGCAATGTATTCAGCCTCAGCAGTTGAGAGCGATATGGAACTTTACTTCTTGCTAAACTAAGAAACCAAGCAGTTTCCAATGTAAAAACAACCACCACTGTGTGATTTTTTATCATCGATATTACCAGCCCAATCAGCATCTGAATACCCAGCCAATTGAACACTAGTATCATAAGGATACAAAAGACCCAAATTAACTGAACTTGCAACATATCTAATAATTCGCTTAATGGCAGCTACGTGAGATTCTTTAGGATTAGACTGATATCTAGCCAAAATTCCAACACTTAAAGCAATATCGGGTCTACTAGCAGTTAAGTAAAGCAAACTACCAATCATGCTACGATACAATTTAGGATCTACATCTTTATCTGTAGAGTCTTTTAACAGTCTTAGAGTTGTACTCATAGGTGTATCAAAATTCTTACCATTCTCAAATCTGAACCTCTTAATCAAGTTCAAAGCATACTTGGTTTGAGAAATAAAAATTTCATCAGGTTGTTGTTTTACTTGCAACCCTAGGAAGTAATTTAATTCCCCAACCATGCTCATTTCAAATTTAGATTTCATTAACTCTGCAAACTCAATAGTCATGTTAGTACACGTTGATCTATAAATAATATCATCTACATAAATCTGAACCATCAGAATATCATCGTTATGCTTCTTAACAAAGAGCGTCTTATTGACGCTACCCATTTGAAAATTGTGACTAAGTAAAAACTTTGTCAATTTTTTGTACCGTGCCCTGGGAGCTTGTTTTAAGCCACAAAGAGCTTTTTAAAGGCGATATACATGATTAATAAGCTTAGGATCTTCAAACCCTGTAGGTTGTTCAACATATACCTTTTCACGTAAATCACCATTTAAAAAGGCACTCTTTACATCCATTTGAAAAATTTTAAACTTCCTAAAACATGCGATGGATATAAAAAGTCTAATCGATTCAAGGTGAGCAACTGGGGCAAACGTTTCATCGTAATCAATGCCTTGAATTTGAGTGTAGCCTTGTACAACCAGTCTTGCCTTGTTTCGAATTATATTTTCCAGTTCATCAGACTTATTTTTGAAAATTCACTTTGTTCCAATAATATGTTTATCTTTAGGTCTAGGAACAAGATACCAGACATCATTACGAACAAATTGATTAAGTTCTTCCTGCATCGCGACTATCCAATTTTCATCAGAAAGTGCTTCTTTTACGTTTATCGGTACAATCTGGGATGTAAAACATATGTAATTACATGTCTTCTAATTTTCTACGAGTGCGCACACCAATGAGAGGGTTTCCAAGAATTTGAGTAGTTGGATGATCTTTAACAGTCTTTAATTCAGAATTAATTTCACTTGATGAAGTATCTAGTTTTTCAATTACATGAACTTCATCATTGTCTGAACTAGGGGCAGGTGTATTCAAGTGATCATCAATGACCACATTAATTGACTCTTGAATCACCCCAGTCCAGTTGTTCAATATACGATAAGCACGACTGTTTAAAGAATATCCTAAAAAGATCCCTTCGTCACTTTTAGTGTCGAACTTTCTCAAGTTTTCACGGTCATGCAAAATGTAGCACTTGCTGCCAAAAACACGAAAGTATTTGATGGTAGGATTTTTGTTAAACTACATTTCATAAGCCATTTTATTATTTGATTTACAAGTATAAACACGGTTAATAATGTAGCAGGCAGTATTCACTGCTTCAGCCCATAGATTTCTAGGGAGCTTCATGCTATTCAACATAATATTTCCCATTTCTTAAAGCACTCTATTTTTCTTTACTATATAGCAGTATTCAAAAGTTCTGCAAGAAGTTAATATTACAGAACCCTTTTTGTTTATGATCTCATAACCTTGATTGAAAAATTTCACACTATGGTTGTTATCACATATTTGAGATATGCTTAACAGGTTGTGTTTTAGCCCCTCAACATATAAAACATCTTTAAATAAAGGAAGGTTGTAAAGTTGAACAGTACCTTTGCCAATAATCTTGCAATTACTTCCATCACCAAATGTGACTGACCCATCAGTCATATCTTTAAGATCAGTGAATAAAGCTTTATCTCCTGCCATATGCCTGGATCATCCACTATCTAGGTACTACTTTGAATGGCTTATTGCTTTAAAAGCAGTGTGGGCAACCAAGTAGGAACCCTTAGGAACCCATTTCAGAATAGTTTTGGGTTTAGGAGTATAGTTAGTCTTCTTTTGATTGTAGTTGTAAGAATGACCTATTGAGTTAGATTTTAAGAGCTCCTTAAGTAAATCAACTATCTTGTTAGCTAGTGGATTTCTGATCTGATTTTTGAAATTGACATAGCTGCTTTTAGGTTTTTGAAAAGTTTTTGTATTTTTAGAAAAACCTCGATAAGTACTTTTCTCTTTTGAGTTTGAGGCTTCTCCTTTCCCAAATTTGAGAGGAGTATCCTTCTATTTAGGAGGTATATTCTTATCATAGCCCAACCCGGATCGATCGCCACATTTTCTTGATCCGGATAATAATTTTTCTAACTTTGGATCACCTTGGGCATATCTTCATGTGTCCTTCAAACTCAAAAGAGAAGATACTTCATTTTTAAGTTTCTCATTTTTAGATTTCAAATCTTCCATCAGGGAGGTTTTGAATTCCAAATCACATTTTGATTTTTCAAAGCAATCTGAAATTTGGAATTTTTCTAAAACAAGAGTTTCAAAACATTCTTTGAGTTTAAAATACTTTTCTTTTTAAAGTTTAAGTTTGACAACAATTTTATAACTTTCCATATATAAGGCATTATAAGCATCTTGAAGATCTTCTTCATTTTCATGATCACTATGCAAATTCTCTTCACTAGTTGAATCATCGTGATCTGAAAATGTGAACTTGGCTAGAGTCATAAGAGCTTTTACTTCATTGCCTGACTCGATTTCAGAATCTTTTGATTCAGAAGAAGCTTCAGAATCAGACGATTCGTCCCAAGTAGCTAACAAACCCTTCTTCTTGGGTTTGTCCTTTTTAGGACATTTGTTTGTTAAATGCCCATATTCTTGGCATTTGTAACATTGACTATCTTTCAAAGACTTCCAAGTTCTAGACTTTGGTTTAGATCGTTTCTTTTCGTTTGTCTTTTAAAAATCGACCATTTTCTTACTTTTCAAAATCTTGTAAAACTTTTTTGCTAAAAGTGCCATATCATCTTCTGAATTTTCTAAATCCGAGTTATCTTGAGAAATACCATTGGAAGATTTTAAAGCGATAGATTTACGTTTAGGAGCTTTAAAATTTAATTCATAGCTTTGTAAAGAACCAACTAGTTCTTCTACCCTCATGTTATCCATATCACGAAGTTCCTCGATCGTGGTTACTTTAGAGTTGAACCGTTCAGGAAGAGAGCATAGTATCTTTGCACACACTTTACTTTCTGAGATTTTATCGCCAAGACCCCACATTGAGTTTACAATGTCATTCAATCTAGTGTAAAAGTCCATAAACATTTCATTTTCTGTAACACCCTGAAAATCGGGGGTCGTGTATAAATTCAACTCCCGAGTTCCAGACCGTCACTTATGCAACAAAAATGGTTATGATTCGATGTTGTCTGATTTAAAGCATTCACATGAGTAAAAGTATACCAAAACTGCAATTCATACTTCAGATCCAGTGATAAAAGCAAGCGGAAGACTAAACAATATATATATCACTGTATGGAAAAACAAAGTAATCTCAACTGTCTCCAAAGTATGACTACATCTCTGAGTCTCATATACATGTAAATAAACAAAAGAATAAGTTCAAAATAGTCCCACTGAAGTCTCCCTCGATCCAGGTCACCTACGGGAAGCCGTCGTGATACTGCATATACGAGAACTCATCCTGGTCCTCGTCAATCTCCGGCTCCACCTCCTGGATCTCGTCGTCACCTGCAACTACAACAGGGTCTGGTGGGTGTTACAAACACCATCCCGTAACGTGGGAATGAGTGATCAACTCAGTGGAATCATAGAGCAAAGATTAGCATGTTCACAATTCAATCACGCGATAATAGTAAAGCAGTAAATCAGACAAGTCCTAATACTGATGTTAATGCAAGATGATATGACGTGATGTATGCCCTCACCGACGATCACCCTCATACGGCAACATCTTACGACCGCGGCATGCCACACTCCCTAGAGTGCTCCACATCTTCCAGGCACATGCAATGCTATGGTGATATGATTACCAAGTTGTTATTAGTCCATTCAAACAGCAGGATTGGGAAACTAAGGTACCTCCCTTGTATCAATCCCAACACGGATCCTGTCTAGGGTCGTCACTCCTAGTAATCTCATACGATGTACATTTCGTAGGTCACTGCAAGGGCTGCCAGGGCTGTTGCTCGCACTCGTTGCACCGCTCCCCCATCACCTTATCAATACAGGCCTACTGTACTCTACTGCACGGAAGGGTCGTCGCCTCCCGTGAACTCAGAATACGCTCGCGGTCACTACAAAGGGCTCGTCGCCTGATCAGTGTAGGCCGACAGCTAGAATATAGTGTCCCATACCACCATAATCTGCTCACGAGTCAAGGTGCTCACTGGTCACTACGGGGAGGTTTGTGGCCCCAGCGTAGGCCGACAGCTCGACCACGGTGTCCCATACCACCATGCCCGGCTCATGAGTCTTCGTGGATCAAGGTACCACGGTTAATAGGGTTTACAATGGTAAGTTCAGTACCCTAGGTTCAAGCAGTTACGATACATACAAGGTGAACAAACATCGGCCAGTCGGGTTACTTGACGGGCTCGACTAGCGCGATCGCATCTCGAATTGAACGACATGAAGTGCGTAAAACACTTCGCGTGGCCTAACCACTGCCGCCAACTCTCAACACGAATCACATTCATCGACGCGTCGTTCGTGGCTATGACCAATCAGCCACGAATTCGCTCGGCTACCGACTGCCTGGACTAAGTCAAGTCCCACACATCTATGGAATTACATTAACACTATAAAAAGGTATTGGAATTGAAATACATCATGTGAGCATGTTAGCACATGTTATAACATTCAACTTAAGCAAATCTTCAAGGCATACTTCCCATGCATATTCAACTTAAGCAAATCCTCAAGTACATACATTCCATGCATGTAATGAAATCATGCATTTTGTCGACATGTAGAAAATCATTTAGGTCAGCATAATAATTGAAAAATCACTCACAAACTATCAAATAACATCATTTAATTCAATACATACTAATACAAGCATTTATACAAACACATACACTACGCACTTAGGTCTACATATAGCATGTCGAACCAAAGTGTGCAACTAGGCGAATCTCTTCGCCAAACTAATTATGCACGCATTCCTAACTTCCTAATGCGACACCAAACCATGTCAATCACATCAGCAAAATATGAATGTAAACAGTACTTCCTACAAATGACTAAAATGCCCTAAATCTCATATTCTTCGTTAGCTTACGAAACGGGAAACGGAGAGCATTTTGTACATGTCAAACGGCGATGCCGTCAAGAATCTACTACTAAACGACATTGAAAGCATTGGGAACCGTCAATCAAAGCGTCTAAAATCCTCACCTAGTGTCTTGTAGACTCGGGAATTGAAGCGGAGTGTATATGGTTCGTCTACGGCGAGTAAGGAGCCTAATACATAAGATCCATAAGCTACATCGCTATGGAAACAAGGAAAACTCAAATCAATATCTATTTAGGGTTTTTACTTACCTAGGATTGCGGTGGAATCACCGGGAAAGCGGTAGAGGAGTGTTGCTTAAGCACGTGCAACACGTAGCACAAGTGGTGGGAAGAACTCTCCCACTCTCTCACAATCTCTCACTCTTTTTCTCTCTCCCAAGCTAGGGCTTCTCTCAAATTCGGATGGGAGAGAGGAGTGAGGGTTTCAACCCCTTTTATAGCCTAAAACATTCCCAAAATAGGCTTGGGAACAATGTTTACTTGGTGCCTAACCAAATCGGGGCCGTTTCGGTCCAAAAGAGCATTTCTGGAGGTCCCCTGGCCAAGTACGGTCGAACTTAAGCTCATGCATACTGGACCTAGTACGCATCCAGTTTTCAGACCGGTTGGGTTCCCAGATCGCACGTGGCGGCCCAGTTTTAGTTTAACGGTCACCGCACCAAGATCAGGCCTATAAGTCTCGTGATATATAATAGATATTTTTCTTGATCCAAGGGTGTAATTTGGCTGTATTCTGACGGTCAGAATGCTCAATACTGATGCGTCAAATTTGTGTGCCAGATTTGAATTTGAAATTCCAACTATGTCCCTATTCACGCTCTCTTCGGTCCGGGCTCAATGAAATAGCCTGTGATCATCGGTTTGACTTGATTTTTGGAATGAGTGTCAAGCCCAGCTAGACGGTCCTAACGGTCTAAGATAGGAGGTATCGGACTTTCAACGTGCGGTCTAGATCCAATACAAAGATTCAAAGTGGTCCAGAGAACAAACCGGTTTAGAGTTTGATCCGAGGCTTTAGAGCATTATAGCACCCTTGGTTCCACTCGCTTCGGGCCTTGTAGAACGTATTTAAAGTGATCAGGGACCATTTCCCAGCTATTCTAACGTTGCACTAGCTAACCTAGTCAAATTTTCCAAAGGAATGAATTCTACGCAATTTCGGGTCGAGTTGGTACTCGAGCCCAAGTATGGATTTTTCACGGGCGTTACAATCTACCCCCCTTAACAAATAATTTCATCCTCGAAATTTTGTACCTTTTCGTACTCCTCGAGAAGCTGTGGGTAGTTCTTTCTGATCTCGGCTTCTGTCTCCCAAGTAGCCTCCTCCTCAGTATGATGCGTCCATAGTACCTTCACAAGGGGAATCACCTTGCTACGCAGTACCTGCTCCTTCCGGTCTAAGATGCGTGTCGGTCGCAGGATATAAGTAACATCCTCTCCTAACTGCACCTGCTCCCATCTGATGATATGAGAAGGATCAGCAACGTACTTCTTCAGCATAGAAACATGAAATACGTTGTGGACGCTCGCGAGGGGCGTGGGTAAAGCCAATCGGTAAGCCACTGCTCCCACACGTTCGAGGATCTGAAATGGACCAATGAATCGCGGTGCCAGCTTCCCCTTCTTCCCGAACCGAAGGACTCCCTTCATAGGGGAAACTCGCAAAAACACATGATCCCCGACTGTGAACTCTAGTGGTCTCCGTCTCGTATCGGCGTAGCTCTTCTGTCTGCTCTGCGCTGTAAGAAGCCGACGTCGAATAATATCGATCTTCTCTGACGTCGCCTGCACCAACTCTGGGCCAATCAAGCTGCGCTCACCGACCTCTAACCAGCAATGCGGTGCGCGACAAGGTCGCCCATACAGCGCCTCATAAGGTGCCATGCCGATACTCGTCTGGAAGCTATTGTTGTACGCAAACTCCGCATATGCAAGATAGTCATCCCAACTGTCCTTGAAGTCCAATGCGCAAGCTCGCAACATGTCCTCCAGGATCTGGTTCACTCGCTCCGTCTGTCCGTCCGTCTGTGGGTGGAAGGCAGTACTGAACTTCAACTTCACACCCATAGCCTCCTGAATGCGAGTCCAGAAAATAGAAGTGAACCGCGTGTCTCTGTTCGACACGATCTCCAACGGAACTCCATGCAGACGCACGATCTCTCTAATATACAATCTAGCCAGCTCGTCTGCAGAGTTCGTAACTCTGATCGGTAGGAAGTGCGCCGACTTCGTCAATCGGTCGACGATCACCCAAATGGAATCGTGCCCCTTCCTCATCTTCGGCAACCCAGAAATGAAGTCCATGGAAATGAAATCCCACTTCCACTCTGCAATCGGCATAGGCTGTAAAATTCCAGGTGGTCGGCGATGCTCTGCCTTCACCTGCTGACAAGTGAGACAACGGGACACGAACTCAGCAATGTGAGTCTTCATACCTTCCCACCAATACGTCCTCTTCACGTCACGATACATCTTCGTGCTGCCAGGATGCATCGCGAGTCTAGTAGAATGCGCAGCCTCGAGAATCTCTCGTCTCAAGTCAGGGATATTGTAACACCCCGGATTTTGGCTAACCTGGGATTTGACGTCCTTAGGCAGTGGGTCAATTAAAACACCTGAGAAATCGTTCAGAACCCAATTCCATAGCCAAAGAAACCACTTAGGATAAATTTCTTTAGAAACTAAGCATAAGTTAGCTAGCACAACGTTGGAGTGGCTGGGAAACAGTCCCTGATTACTTTAAATACGTTCTACAAGGCCCAAAGCGAGTGGAACCAATGGTGCTATAATGCTCTAAAACCTCAGACCAAACTCTAAGCAGGTTTGTTCTCTGGACCACTTTGAATCTTTGTATTGGATCTAGACCGTACGTCGAAAGTCCAATACCTCCTATCTTAGACCGTTAGAACCGTCTAGCTGGACTTGACACTCATTCCAAAAATCAAGTCAAACCGATAATCACAGGCTATTTCATTGAGCCCGGACCGAAGAGAGTGAGAATAGGGTTAGGATTGGAATTTGAAATTCAAATCTGGCACACAATTTGACGCATCAGTATTGAGCGTTCTGACCGTCAGAATACAGCCAAATTACACCCTTGGATCAGGAAAAATATCTATTATATATCACGAGACTTATAGGCCTGATCTTGGTGCGATGACCGTTAAACTGAAACTGGACCGCCACGTGCGATCTGGGAACCCAACCGGTCTGAAAACTGGATGTGTGCTAGATCCAGTATGCATGAGCTTAAGTCCGACCGCATTTGGCCAGGGGACCTCCAAAAATGCCCTTTTGGACCGAAACGGCCCCGATTTGGTTAGGCACCAAGTAAACATTGTTCCCAAGCCTATTTTGGGCATGTTGTTGGCTATAAAAGGGGTTGAAACCCTCACTCCTCTCTCCCATCCGAATTTGAGAGAAGCCCTAGCTTGGGAGAGGGAAAGAAAAGTGAGAGATTGTGAGAGAGTAGGGGAGTTCTTCCTGCCACTTGTACTACGCGTTGCACGTGCTTAAGCAACACACCTCTACCGCTTTCCCGGCGATTCCACCGCGATCCTAGGTAAGTAAAAACCCTAAATAGTTGTTGATTTGAGTTTCCCTTGTTTCCATAGCGATGTAGCGTATGGATCTTGTGTATTAGGCTCCTTATTCGCCGTAGACGAGGCGTATACGCTCCATTTCAATTTCCGAGTCTACAAGACATAAGGTGCGGATATTAGACGCTTTGATTGACTGTTTTCAAAGCTTTCAATGTCGTTTAATAGTAGATTCTTGACGGTAACACCGTTTGACATGTACAACATGCTCTCCGTTTCCTGTTTCGTAAATTAACAAAGAATATGAGATTTACGGCATTTTAGTCATTTGTAGGAAGTACAGTTTACATTCATATTTTGCTGATGTGATTGACATGGTTTGTTGTCGCATTAGGAAGTTAGGAATGCGTGCATAATTAGTTTGGCGAAGAGATTCGCCTAAATGCACACGTCGGATCGACATACCATATGTAGACTTAAGTGTGTAGTGTAAGTGTTTGTATAAATGCTTGTATTAGTATGTATTGGCTTAAATGGTGTTATGGATTAGTTTGAGATTGATTTCTCAATGAATATGTTGATGTGAATGACTTCCTACATGTTAGCCATATGTACGATTTCATTATATGTATGAAATGCATGTGCTTAATGATTCATTTAAGTGGTATGTTATAACATGTGCTTGATGAGTTTCTTATGACTTAGTTGGAGAGTGAATTCTCAATTAATACGCTGATGGTGATGATTTCCTATATGTTGGCGATATGTATAATTTCATTATATGTATGAAAGGCATGTGTTTGAAGACTTGCTTAAGTTGTATGTAATGACATGTGTTAACATGCTCACATGGTTCCATTTCATTTCCATTACCCTTACACAACTACTGATGTGATTCTATGATTGTTTGGGACTATGCCTAGTCCAGGCGGTCGGTAACCGAAAGAATTCGTGGTTAGCTTATCTTGGCCACGAAGGACGTGTCGATGAACGCGAGTCGTGTTGGAGTTGGCGGCAGTGGTTAGGCCACGCGAAGTGTTTTACGCACTTCATGTCGTTCGACTTGCGTGCGCTCGTGCCAGTCGAGCTCGTCAAGTAACCCGACTGGCCGATGTATGTTCACTTTGTATGAGTCATAACTGCTTGAACCTAGGGTACTGAACTTACCATTGTAAACCCTGTTAACCATGGTACCTTGATCCACAAAGACTCATGAGCCGGGCATGGTGGTATGGGACACCGTGGTCGAGCTGTCGGCCTACGCTGGGGCCACAAACCTCCCCGTAGTGACCAGTGAGCATCTAGACTCGTGAGCAGATTATGGTGGTATGGGACACTATATTCTAGCTGTCGGCCTACACTGATCAGGCGACGAGCCCTTTGTAGTGACCGCGAGCGTATTCTGAGTCCACGGGAGGCGACGACCCTTCCGTTGCAGTAGAGTACGGTAGGCCTGTATTGATAAGGTGATGGGGGAGCGGTGCAACGAGTGCGTGCAACAGCCCTGGCAGCCCTTGCAGCGACCTACAAAATGTACATCGTATGAGATTACTAAGAGTGACGACCCTAGACAGGATCTGTGTTGGGATTGATACAAGGGAAGTACCTTAGTTTCCCAATCCTGCTGTTTGAATGGACTAATAACAACTCGAAAATCATATCACCATAGCATTGCATGTGCCTGGAAGATGTGGAGCACTCTAGGGAGTGTGGCATGCCGCGGTCGTAAGATGTTGCCGCATAGGGTGATCGTCGGTGAGGGCATACATCACGTCATGTCATAATTGCATTAACAACAGTATTAGGATTGTTTGATTTATTGCTTTACTATTATCGCGTGATTGATTTGAGAACATGTTAATCCTTGCTCTATTATTCCACTGAGTTAGCTACTCACTCCCACGTTACGGGACGGTGTTCCTGGACACCCACCAGACCTTTTGTGATTGCAGATGATGGCGCGGCCTGCGAGGCGGAGCTGGACTTGATGATGATGAGGAGGATCCCTCCTTTATGCATGTTGTGATCGACGGGATTACAGGGAGGTTGATTATATACTTTGACATTTGTCATATTATATTTTTAGCGCACTCATGTATATTCGTTTCATCTACTTTTGGAGTATACATGTATGTGTATAACCTGGTAACATGTTCACACTCTGGAGACATACAACAGTTTATATATGTTATACATACTATTACAGACTTCCGCTGGTTAATTTAACTCTCTGGAGTATGATATGCTGTTCTGGCTTAATTTCACTCATGTTTAATACATTATCACAGACAACATTCAAACATACATATCTATGTTGCATAAATAACATTTTGGAACTCGGGAGTTGGGTTTTTGCTCGACCCCCCGATTTTCGGGATGTTACAGATATCTGGGACGCATAGGCGGCCACGGTAACGTAAGCCTCCATCCATACCAACTCGCCAGTCGGCGTCAGCATCATCACTGGCCTGCTCTCGAAGCTCAGTAAGATGCGCGTCGTCCCTCTGCGCCTCGATGACTCGGTCATCGATCGGAGATCGCACCTGTACATGTGCGATGAACTCAAATGGCTCCTCTACGGTGAGTTTCTGCTCAAAGTCTCGCAAAAACTCAACCATATCCCACTCGGCAACCATCAGCGGAGCCGCAAACTCTATCGCCTTCTTGCGGCTCAACGCATCAGCCACAAGGTTCGCCTTCCCAGGATGGTAAGAGACTTCAAACTTGAAGTCCTTCAGCGTCTCCATCCATCGCCGCTGCCTCATATTCAAGTCCCACTGCGTGAATATGTACTTGAGGCTCTTGTGGTCGCAAAAGAGCTCGAACTCCTCTCCATAGAGGTAATGTCTCCAGAGTCTCAGTGCGAATATCACGGCTGCCAACTCCAGGTCGTGTGTAGGGTAATTCCCCTCGTGCTTCCTTAATTGTCTCGAGGCATATGAAATTACCCTGTCCCTCTGCATAAGGACACAACCCAAACCAACGCTAGACGCGTCAGTGTATATAGTGTATTTAACCCCTTGCTCTGGCAATACTAGCACAGGGGCGGACGTAAGTCTGTCCTTCAGCTCCTGAAAAGCTGACTCTGCCTTATCATTCCAGGCGAACTTCACGTCCTTCCGTGTCAACTGAGATAAGGGTCTCGCGATCTTCGAGAAATCCTGAATGAAGCGCCGATAGTAGCCAGCGAGACCCAAGAAACTCCTCACCTCAGTGACAGAACCAGGCTGCTCCCAGTCCTGCACCGCAGCCACCTTAGACAGGTCAACTGCCATGCCATCCTTGGACACCACGTGTCCCAGAAACTTCACCTCCTGCTTCCAGAAGTCGCACTTCTTATACTGTGCGAACAACTGATGCTGTCTGAGCGTATCAAGGACCAAACGCAAGTGCTCCTCATGCTCCTCTCGACTCCTAGAGTATACCAAAATGTCGTCGATGAAGACAACGACGAATCGATAGAGGAAAGGCCGCAATACCCTGTTCATCAGATCCATGAACACGGCCGGTGCGTTCGTGAGACCGAACGACATCACAAGGAACTCGTAATGACCAAAACTGGTCCTGAATGTTGTCTTCTGCACGTCCTCATCTCTGACGCGCAGCTGATGATATCCTGACTGAAGATCAATCTTCGAGAAGTACTGCGCTCCTCTCAACTGATCAAACAAGTCATCGATCCTGGGCAAAGGGTACTTGTTCTTCACCGTGAGCTGGTTCAGCCTGCGATAATCAATACACAATCGCAGTGAACCATCCTTCTTCTTCACGAACAAGACCGGTGCTCCCCAAGGAGACACGCTAGGCCGTATAAAGCCAAGCTCTAGCAGGCCATCAATCTGCGTCCTCAACTCCTCCATCTCACATGGTGCCATGCGATACGTCGGCAGTGAGACGGGTGTAGAACCAGGAATCAGATCGATAGTGAAATCGATCTCACGTCGGGGCGGCAAACCAGGGATCTTCCTGAACAGATCCTCGAACTCAGAAACAACTGGCGTCTGCTCAAGTACCTGGGCACCAGCGTCGCGCAATAGAGTGGCGTAGCTAAGAATGCGGAAAGGAAGATTTACCCGCACTGAAAATGTGAAAGGCGTGCCCTCAGGCTCGTACACCGTCACCACACGAGCCTCGCAGTCAATCTCGGCTCTCGCTGCAGTCAACCAGTCCATGCCAAGAATGACGTCGAGATAAACGAGCGAGGGATCGACGACCAGATCAAGAGTCATCGTCCTGCCTCCCAGATCAACTAAACAACCCTCACACATCTGGGTGACATCCGAATAATCTCCATGAGCTGCAAGGACTCGCACGCTATCCATAGTGATAGTCTGCAACCCAAGATGTCTGACTACGGCACGCAATATCAAAGAAATCGTGGAACCAGTGTCCACCATGACAAGAACGGGAGTACCTCCGATATGGCCCGTGACCTCGAAGGCTGAATGCTGGAAAGTCGGCGTCATAGCTGCCTCAGCGGTCAGTGCATGAACTCGAGCCTGCTGTGGCCGGTTCGGCCGCTGTGTCAAGGGCCGTGGGGGCTGTCGAATCTGTGATACTGTGGGTCTGAAAGAGGAATGCGCAGGAGCTGACCGTATAGGCGGTGCTGATATCGCCTGTGGACGTACACGATCAATCTTCTGCGGCGGCGAGAACCCACTGTCCCGCATCCTCGAAAAGCAACTCTGCGCTAGGTGGCCCGTCCTCCCACAGTATGTGCATGATAAATCAGGGCGCCGAAACGGTCCTACTGGCGCCGTGGTCCTGGTAGGAGGATCAATGCGAGGCCTCTTGCCCGCGAAGGGCCTATCTGGCAACTCCGGTCGCGGCCTGGAAGTAGTCGGGCCTCGTGATCGCGCAAGTCGATCCACGTCCTGCTCTGCCCGCATGGACATGTGAACCAACTCCGCATAGGAGGGGAAACTGATACAGCACATCTTCGACCGAATATCCGGTCGCAAGCCCTCCAAAAAGCACCGTATGCGCATCTGCTCATCAGCTAGAATCGTCGGGACGTACCTGCCCAACTCTGTGAACCGATGCTCATACTCGGTAACCGTCATCGCTGCCTGCCTGAGACGGAGAAACTCATTCTCCCTCTCGTGCCTGTAGGTCTGAGGATAATACTTCTCATGGAAGCGAAACTCGAATGCTGCCCATGTCCATACGAAGTCTGCGGTAACAGTCCGCAATACACTATCCCACCACATACTGGCCTCTCTCTCAAACTGGAAGGTAGCCAGCTCTACCTGCTCTGCCTCAGTACAGTGCAACATGCGCAGAATCTTCGACACTCGGTCGAGCCAAAACTCAGCCTCCTCGGGTCTGTGAGAACCCGTGAAAGTAGGAGGCCGCAAGCGCTGAAATCGCTCCAGAAGGCCCCGTGTGTCGGCAGGGTTCCCCGCAGGGAAAGCAGGCTGCGCAGGATGTGCTATGCCCTCATCCTGGGCGTAAGTGTAGGCATCCTCAGCTGGATGCGCAGGTGGTGTAGGCAGAGTAGATGCAGTCGCACCCCCACCCTGGGCTAAAGTCCCGACTATGGTAGTTAATAGCTGCTGCTGCTGTAGCATCATAGCCATCATCTGCTCGAATCTATCAGGTGGTGGAGCAGGCTGTGGCGGATGAGGTGCGGAAGTAGATGCGCGCTGTGGCTCTCTAACTGATGGTGTAAATGGCGGTGGTCCATCTGTAGGACCAACGGCAGGCTGAGACGACAGAACCGTCTCAGGAATCGGGCCCACAGCAGGGTCCGGACGAGTGCCAGACTGAGAAGGAGCCTGATCCATCTGCTCTGACAATGAAAGCCGAACCGCGCTCCTCGTAGTCTTAGGTGGCATTCCCTATATTCAAAATAGGGCGCAACCTTGTCAGTCTCAATTGCTCAAATACACCACAATCATTCACTAAAGAGTCAAAGGCATTCCATGCATTTCAATTAATCAAAATTGTCACAATACAAGGGATATATCCTTACAAGCATCATGACTAGAATGACATGGAAATTAAGACAATTAAGCAACAACAACATAAGCAAAGTACTAGCCCTAATAGGCTTTACACACTTAAAACAGAAAATGGCTAACTACTCATAACAACATCAAAGATCGCGTCGCTAGTCGGAGTCTGGCGACGGAGGAGGAGCACCCTTATCCTGTAAGCAACACAGGATTGCCTTCAAGGTGCGAGTCACCTTGCCAAACTTCTTCTTCGTAACGGCCTTGGCATCAGCGACCTCTGCTCGAAGTTCTTGGACTTCCCTTCGCAAAGCGGTCTGGCTCTCCTCCATCCGAGCAATGCGATCGTCGATAGTAGCCTGCGCAGAAGGAGGAGGGCTCTCATCAGTATCCTGAGCCTCCTCTTCTGCTTCTTCCTGAGTCTCTTCCTGAACTTCTGCACTAGGTTCTCCTTCGCTTTGATCTTCCTCTTCATCAAAGTCATCCCCACTATCCCTTTCAAGTTGATTTTCACGATATTGCGACCCAATCTTCATCTTCACCATTGTCGACTCATCGATGGTGTGAATCGATACCGGCAATTCGGGTCCAAGTCTATAGGCAAACTCAAGCGCAATCTTGCAAATGAGTCGGCCAAAGGGGAGGGATTCGGATGTTCTCCTCGACCTGGCTATGAGAACTATCTGCCGTAAGATGAAAGTGGCCATACATACGTTCTCTCCCTGGGCCACCAGAAATAAGAAATCGACCATAAGACGTGTACATTTAATGCGGTTCGTCGACCTAGGATAAACATTGAACGTGCAGATGTGATGCAGCAGACGCAAATCCTCAGACATGTACGTCGCCTTGAGGCTATTATTAGGCTGCCATGGAACCAACTTACCGCACAGAAACCTGGTGCGGCGATCTCGTTCACGTCTAGTCCTCAAACTCTTCTCACTTGGATGCACATCACCTAGTGGCACGTTGAGAAGTCGCGCAACCAACCGGACGTCGATCGTAGCCATCCGATCTCTACCAAAAGGGATTTTGAACTGTAAGGGCTCCAAGGTAGGACTCTGGATGCTAGCATAGAAGGCACGAACAGTGCTCACATTAGCACGAGCGCGAGCTTCAAAGATCGGTCCCCAGTGCGCAGCTTCAATGCGTTCGAACAACAGATATTCGCCGAACAATCGCCCATCTACGTCCACCTCAAATAACACTCTACGATCAGTGTATTCACCATGAGGCATCTCTGATAGGATGGTTCATCCAAGATGTGCATGGGGATCCAAATCCCGCTTTGTACGGCACTCCAGGACTGCAGCTGGACCTGCGGCGGCGCTTGAACTTGCGGCACCACCTCGCGGTCTTCTCAATCGAGCAGGGCGGCTCGGCCCAGCCTCGTCTGTTGCAGTTTTCCTCTTACCCATCAAAGACAGGATGGATGAGAGGGACAAAAGACCCAAAATAGCTTCCACGAAAGCCATGGAAAATGCCGAAAATGCGGAGAAATGGCTGCCCAATCTGAAAAAACGAAATCTAGGCGTCGTAGAGGGATGCTTCAAGCTTCCCAAGACTGTACTTTCAGGGAAAAATAAGAACAAAAAGATGGAATGGAGCTGCTCACGATTTCAGCACTATTTGGGGGATTTTGGAGCTCCAAATGGGAAAATCTTTAAGAAAAGGGGCTGCCAACACCCAATAATCGATGGGTGGTGGTCGATTTTGGCCAAGGAAGGGTTTAGGAGGGGTTTGGGTCGCCGGGGTTTGGAATGGAGTACTGAAAATCAAATCTAGGGTATGCAAGGGGGCTGTTTGTGAAGGAGAGGGGGGTTTTAGGGGTTTTCGTGGGATGGGAGGTAGCTAGGGGTGATGTGGAGGGTATTTAAGTGGGTGCGCCCAAAGGGCAGCACCAACAGAGGTGGCCGGCCGGCGATGGCATCGCCGGCCAACCTTCAGGTTGGCCAGTGGGACCCCATGGGTCTGGTCCCCCATGGTCCCAGGGTCCCAAAAAGTCAGGTCCCACCCCTTGGTTCATTATATTTTGGTCCCTATGAGCCCAAACATGTGTTCGGGGATTTCTGGGTCCACATCGCAATCCCGAATACCAAACCACATGATGCAGCATATGAATTTGGGGTAGAAGGAGCCAATACATCTTTCTAGCTCCTTAGTTGCTAAAGAAAGTGAAGTTAGAATGGCCTTATGGTCATTTTTCATGAAATTTTACTATTCACTGTAAAATTTGGTGAATGTACTAATTTGTGTTATTTTCACATTAGGTTTGATGCCTAACATGAAATGGATAAGAAAGAACTGAAGGTTGAAGTGTTTAGAGAAGGAATTTTGAGAATTTTTTGGCAAAACGGGGTTTTTAAGCCCTGGCGATTGATTACTGGAGTCGTGGTCATTCCACGGCCCAAAGATTCACTTTTACGGTTTAAAACCGCTCATAGGACGTCTCCACCCGACTTCCTACAGCTTAGAAGTGATTCGGGTCGCTTTACGCGACCCGAGATACGTTACAGACTCGATCTTGCGATCGATCCTTATAGACTTCGCCTATCGGCGAATCTGTGATCCTAGAAGTGTTTCTAGACCCTTCTCGCACCCACCTAAGTCAAAAGAAGCGACAGCGTATGTCGCAAGACCATAACCCAGGCCCAGTATACTCTCATTCATGCTCTGATACCAACTTGTAACACCCTGAAAATCGGGGGTCGTGTATAAACTCAACTCCCGAGTTCCAGACCGTCACTTATGCAACAAAAATGGTTATGATTCGATGTTGTCTGATTTAAAGCATTCACATGAGTAAAAGTATACCAAAACTGCAATTCATACTTCAGATCCAGTGATAAAAGCAAGCGGAAGACTAAACAATATATATATCACTGTATGGAAAAACAAAGTAATCTCAACTGTCTCCAAAGTATGACTACATCTCTGAGTCTCATATACATGTAAATAAACAAAAGAATAAGTTCAAAATAGTCCCACTGAAGTCTCCCTCGATCCAGGTCACCTACGGGAAGCCGTCGTGATACTGCATATACGAGAACTCATCCTGGTCCTCGTCAATCTCCGGCTCCACCTCCTGGATCTCGTCGTCACCTGCAACTACAACAGGGTCTGGTGGGTGTTGCAAACACCATCCCGTAACATGGGAATGAGTGATCAACTCAGTGGAATCATAGAGCAAAGATTAGCATGTTCACAATTCAATCACGCGATAATAGTAAAGCAGTAAATCAGACAAGTCCTAATACTGATGTTAATGCAAGATGATATGACGTGATGTATGCCCTCACCGACGATCACCCTCATACGGTAACATCTTACGACCGCGGCATGCCACACTCCCTAGAGTGCTCCACATCTTCCAGGCACATGCAATGCTATGGTGATATGATTACCAAGTTGTTATTAGTCCATTCAAACAGCAGGATTGGGAAACTAAGGTACCTCCCTTGTATCAATCCCAACACGGATCCTGTCTAGGGTCTCACTCCTAGTAATCTCATACGATGTACATTTCGTAGGTCACTGCAAGGGCTGCCAGGGCTGTTGCTCGCACTCGTTGCACCGCTCCCCCATCACCTTATCAATACAGGCCTACTGTACTCTACTGCACGGAAGGGTCGTCGCCTCCCGTGAACTCAGAATACGCTCGCGGTCACTACAAAGGGCTCGTCGCCTGATCAGTGTAGGCCGACAGCTAGAATATAGTGTCCCATACCACCATAATCTGCTCACGAGTCAAGGTGCTCACTGGTCACTACGGGGAGGTTTGTGGCCCCAGCGTAGGCCGACAGCTCGACCACGGTGTCCCATACCACCATGCCCGGCTCATGAGTCTTCGTGGATCAAGGTACCACGGTTAATAGGGTTTACAATGGTAAGTTCAGTACCCTAGGTTCAAGCAGTTACGATACATACAAGGTGAACAAACATCGGCCAGTCGGGTTACTTGACGGGCTCGACTAGCGCGATCGCATCTCGAATTGAACGACATGAAGTGCGTAAAACACTTCGCGTGGCCTAACCACTGCCGCCAACTCTCAACACGAATCACATTCATCGACGCGTCGTTCGTGGCTATGACCAGTCAGCCACGAATTCGCTCGGCTACCGACTGCCTGGACTAAGTCAAGTCCCACACATCTATGGAATTACATTAACACTATAAAAAGGTATTGGAATTGAAATACATCATGTGAGCATGTTAGCACATGTTATAACATTCAACTTAAGCAAATCTTCAAGGCATACTTCCCATGCATATTCAACTTAAGCAAATCCTCAAGTACATACATTCCATGCATGTAATGAAATCATGCATTTTGTCGACATGTAGAAAATCATTTAGGTCAGCATAATAATTGAAAAATCACTCACAAACTATCAAATAACATCATTTAATTCAATACATACTAATACAAGCATTTATACAAACACATACACTACACACTTAGGTCTACATATAGCATGTCGACCCAAAGTGTGCAACTAGGCGAATCTCTTCGCCAAACTAATTATGCACGCATTCCTAACTTCCTAATGCGACACCAAACCATGTCAATCACATCAGCAAAATATGAATGTAAACAGTACTTCCTACAAATGACTAAAATGCCCTAAATCTCATATTCTTCGTTAGCTTACGAAACGGGAAACGGAGAGCATTTTGTACATGTCAAACGGCGATGCCGTCAAGAATCTACTACTAAACGACATTGAAAGCATTGGGAACCGTCAATCAAAGCGTCTAAAATCCTCACCTAGTGTCTTGTAGACTCGGGAATTGAAGCGGAGTGTATATGGTTCGTCTACGGCGAGTAAGGAGCCTAATACATAAGATCCATAAGCTACATCGCTATGGAAACAAGGAAAACTCAAATCAACATCTATTTAGGGTTTTTACTTACCTAGGATTGCGGTGGAATCGCCGGGAAAGCGGTAGAGGAGTGTTGCTTAAGCACGTGCAACACGTAGCACAAGTGGCGGGAAGAACTCTCCCACTCTCTCACAATCTCTCACTCTTTTTCTCTCTCCCAAGCTAGGGCTTCTCTCAAATTCGGATGGGAGAGAGGAGTGAGGGTTTCAACCCCTTTTATAGCCTAAAACATTCCCAAAATAGGCTTGGGAACAATGTTTACTTGGTGCCTAACCAAATCGGGGCCGTTTCGGTCCAAAAGAGCATTTCTGGAGGTCCCCTGGCCAAGTGCGGTCGGACTTAAGCTCATGCATACTGGATCTAGCACGCATCCAGTTTTGAGACCGGTTGGGTTCCCAGATCGCACGTGGCGGCCCAGTTTCAGTTTAACGGTCACCGCACCAAGATCAGGCCTATAAGTCTCGTGATATATAATAGATATTTTTCCTGATCCAAGGGTGTAATTTGGCTGTATTCTGACGGTCAGAATGCTCAATACTGATGCGTCAAATTTGTGTGCCAGATTTGAATATGAAATTCCAACTATGTCCCTATTCACGCTCTCTTCGGTCCGGGCTCAATGAAATAGCCTGTGATCATCGGTTTGACTTGATTTTTGGAATGAGTGTCAAGCCCAGCTAGACGGTCCTAACGGTCTAAGATAGGAGGTATCGGACTTTCAACGTGCGGTCTAGATCCAATACAAAGATTCAAAGTGGTCCAGAGAACAAACCGGTTTAGAGTTTGATCCGAGGCTTTAGAGCATTATAGCACCCTTGGTTCCACTCGCTTCGGGCCTTGTAGAACGTATTTAAAGTGATCAGGGACCATTTCCCAGCTATTCTAACGTTGCACTAGCTAACCTAGTCAAATTTTCCAAAGGAATGAATTCTACGCAATTTCGAGTCGAGTTGGTACTCGAGCCCAAGTATGGATTTTTCACGGGCGTTACATTTTCCTCCATATGAATTTCTTCAAATTTAGTTGTGACAAGTTGGACTTTAGATTTCTTGATGAATGAAGTACCCTCATGTGTCATTTCTAATATATCCTAGACTTGCTTTGCAGTATCACATGATATGATTCTTTTGAACTCATCCGGTGATAGTGCGCAAGTGATAGCATTTAGTGCTTTAGCATTGACACTACTCTCACTTTTCTGAAGTGTAGTCCATAAGAAATAAGGAGACACTCATTATTTTTGAACCGTCGGTTCCATCTTCAGTGGTAGGGGGCTTCCATTCGGTCATCGTGGCTTTCCACACACTCTCATCAATTGATTTGAGGAAGATCCTCATTCTAGCTTTCCAATAGGCATAGTTGGAGCCATCAAATGGTGGAAGCCTAGTGACTGAAAGGCTATCGAAATTTGACATATTTTTATATAGCTTAAATCGTTAGCACAAGAAATAAATCCAAATAAAAAGTAATAAGAGCGAGCTATTAGGCTTTGATACCACTTGAAATGGCCAAGCTATATGTCCTAGAGGGGGGGGGGGGGGGGGGGGGGGGGTGGTGAATAAGACTATGTCAAATTAAAATTAAATACAGTGGAATAAAATAAAGAAATAGCCTTACAATAATAAATGAATTCACAATGCTAAAATTAAATCAATCTCAATAGACAAGCATTGAGAGGTTGATACAAATTCAGTTTTAAGGACAACCTTACACCATAATAAAAAAGGGCTTATGGTAGGACAACCTTATTTCTAGAAAGCCTTTTGAATCAAGAACTCAATCTGAATAGAAATAAATAAATAGCAAGGAATTGAAATAAATTACAGAAATTTAAATCTAATTTATTACAACATCCTCCACACTTGCTTGAAATGTAAATTGTTACAGCATTCACATCCACATGTACATTCCACAAAACTGAATGATGAAAGATAAAGAATTAAGCAAGCATTCAATCCACAAGACAAAGAGTTATAGTGTTTCGCCTATGTGTACACCAACTGTTTCACAACAACCACACAGAATGCTACTCCACTCCTAGTATCCTCACACAGGGATATTAGCGTTAACTATCAAAATAGGTTTCACAGGTTCACCTAAAACCTTTACAATTGTGTCTTTTTAACTTGGGCTTACACAATTAAAAAAACTCCTCTTTTCTGAGTTTTCTGGCTCTCCTCAAACAACCACATAAATTGAGATTTTTCTGGCAAAACCCAAACAAAAACCAAAAGAATAAAAATTTTACAGAATTGTAAAATGCCTGAATTTCTCCTCTTGTAGCAGCCCGAAAGAACCAATTGGAGTAAATGTTCGAATAGGAAAGTTCAATGTCCAATGCTCATTTTACAATGGTTCTAAGTTCTAATTGATTTTAAATTAAATCAAATTGGGCTAGCTCTATTTGATTTTAATTCTAAGAAGAAGGAAAACAATATTTCCTCTTTTCAAATTAGATTGGAATATAGAATAAAATTAAATAGTAAAAAGCTAATAAAAGGAAATAGAATTATGTACAATATAGCTTAAGAAAAAATAAAAACTTATCACAGAGTGGAGCTTCGAAGTTACTTAATTTTTTATGAATAACTCTAAAATTCGTGTGCTATTTATAGCTGTAAAAATTCATCTTCGACTAGTCCTAGGGTCACCACGACTAGTCAAAGAAGAAACAGATTTTTGAATTTTCGAGCGCAATCGAATAAAATCGTTACACGACCGGTCGTAGGCAGTCCACTATTGGTCGAAGGCAGTCCACGACCGGTCGAGACCCTTTCACGACTGGTCGTGTGACACTTGAATTAGTCGCTGGAGTTTGAGTCGAAGCTGTATGACTGGTTGAAGGTTGAGTTGAGACCATCCCACGACCGGTCAAGCAAACTCCAGGACTGGTCATAGCCGAACAGAAAAAATCTAATAATTTGTAACAAAACTACGACTGGTCCTAAAATTTCTTGGACTGGTCGAAACAGTGCTTGGACTAGTCGAACAAGGTCTAGGACTAGTCATAGAATGGACCAAAATCACTTGTAAAAAATATATGAATTATGTATCCTAAGTGACCTACTCTAAAGGTCAACCTAAGGTCAATCAAACCTCAATAAGGACATTGAACCTTCATTTGCTTAGTCTTTGAACTTTACGAAGCTTGAGTTCTTCTTAATGTAGCTTGAGCACTTCACAAGCTTTGAAGTCAATGTCAATTTGAGTTGTGCTCAGTTCCATAGCTATGCTTGAGTCTTGATCTTGAATATACGTGAACTTTGAGTCCTGAACTCGAACTCGAGCTAGAGTCTTCAACTTGAACTCTTCTTTAATATCGTCAATATTGTAGCTTGAACTAGCTTGAGGAGTTCATCTTCTAGTCTCGAAGTGTTGACATGGTGTCTCGAACATATTTAACAAGATACAAACACAAGACACATCTAGAGGTTTTGACACATAAAATTTGACAACCAAAGAGGATTCAAACCATAGCACTTATAGGGACCCACCTTGATGTATGTTTGTATGCAAGAGGGGCCCATAGTGGTGGGGCCCCTCCATCCTTGCCGATCTCTCTCTCTCTCTCTCTCTCTCTCTCTCTCTTTCTATGATCATGGCCCACTTATGATGAGTGTATTTCATCCAAGCCATCTACCAATGGACCCCATCTATGTGGGACACACCATGATATTTATATGCCATCCTAACTGTCCATAGAGGGGGGCCCACCTTGTTGTGGCTAACAGTGAGGTGTGGCCACTAGTGAAGCGTGATCTAACACGGGCCCCACCTCCATAACTCACGTGGGAGACCGAGTGAAAGATACCTCATTCAACACTAAAGGTCTTTGTATCGATCCCTGAAGGTGGCTAACATGGAGTATGTGTACTAATGTGGGCGTACTCATGTCAGTAGCAAAACAACAGAGAAAGGTTTTTGGTGGGCCGGCTAATGCATGCCTCACCTTGATATATGTGTTCAATCCATGCAGTTCATCCCTTTTTCCAACTCATTTTAGGCATTAAGCTAAAAAATGAGGCCGATCTGTTAATCAGGCACACCATACCATAGAAAACTGTGTTTCTTACCATTCAAAGCTATTAGAACCCACCTTGATGTATCTACATGCTAAAAATACCGAACATTGGACTTGTTCAGTGTGTTTTGAGCCCTAGACTCCATTGGACTGAGTAGATTTTCAAGGAGTAGGCCCCACATGTGAAATTTCTCACGAAAAAAAAAAAGAAGAAAGAAAGGAAGCAGCAATGCAGCCGTTGTTGGCGTCAGACAGCGCAAGCAGCGCCTGCGTAGTTGTCAGGCGGGTGGGAGAACGACAGGGACCCACGGCCTTGATGTGTATTTTCCATCTAATCCATTCATACGGTGGACTCCCTCCTCAGGTGGGTCCCCTCCAAAAAATGAACCACATCCAACGCTCAGGTGGCCCACACTATAGAAAATAGTGGGATTGAACCTCTGCCATTGAAACCCTTCTATGGGCCACAAAAGTTTTAGATTAAGATGAAATTTGTGTTTTCCTTTCACTCAAGTCCGTGTGACCTTGTCAACGGGTTGGATGGCATATAAACATTGTGGTGGGCCTCACTTGGGACCCACAGTGATATATGGGTTTTATTCCCACCGTCCAGGCGGACGATGGAGCCCACATCATATATGTGTTTAATTCCCACCGTCCAGCGGATAGTGGAGGCCTAGTGCATGTGTTTTATTCACATTGTCTAGTGACAGTGGGGCCCTCCATAATGCATGTATTGCATCCAATCTGTCCATCCATTTTGAAAGCTCATTTTGGGCATGAGCTTAAGAATGAGCCAGATCCATAGTCTAAGTGGACCCCACCTTGGCATGTTTTAAGGTCCATCTTAATGTATTTGTGGCAGTTCATTAGGGTCCACTTTGATGTGGATGTAAGGCCCATGTCATGGGGCCATTTGATGTATTTTAAGGCCCATGGAATTAGGCCATTTGATGTATTCTAAGGCCCATGAGATTTGGCCCATTTGATATTTTAGGGGCCCATGGGTAAAGGCCCATCGAGATGTATTAGGGCCTATGGGTGGAGGCCCATTTGATGTACATATGGGGCCCAATTGGTGTGGCCCATTTGTTACATATAAGACCCATGAGACTAGGCCCATTTGATGCAATCTAAGGCCCATGGGTTATGACCCATTGCAATGCGCATAAGGCCGATTGGTGCGGCCCATTGATGTGGTCCACTTGACGAATGAAAGGCCCATATTATATGGCTCATTTGATGTATTTAAGGCCCAATGGGATGTACGTAAGGCCCATTGCAATGTGTGATCCCAACCTTGCTCATGTAATGATATTCACTACGGGCTACGCCTTGGGAGCAATGTTGGTTTGACGTCCACATTGCAAGTTTAATGTTGGTTAAATGTCCGCATTACGACTCTCCCTAGGGCCCATTAATAGGCCCGTACTTGTTGCGTGTAGGCCGTCTAGACCCATCTGCGTTGTAAGGATAGTTCATTACTTTATTACATGTTTAGTATAGTTTCATGACTCATGATCATACGCATCATATGTATGCTTGATATGAGAGGTAACTGATCATAGCATATACCTTTGGGTAGGTTGTTTATGGGCTCTCGATTAGGCGGTGTTGCCCTATATGAGTGCACGATACGCGTAGAATTTGTTGCATGACTTGATAACATGATTTATGCATTTCGCATTGTGTGATATGGTTACTTTACGTCCTAGCGACATCAGGGCTGTAGCCTCCACAGGCGTATCATGGATGGTAGGATTGGATACTAAAAATTTTATTCTATATGGGATGCTATAGATATCCTTGGGTGAAAGTCCCTAAACCCTTATGGTACCAAGAGGTTGCTCCAACGTCTAGACCGAGTGGGTGTATGAGCGCCGAGTGCCGATTACCAGATGGTTGCACTTTCCACTGTGTTATGGTCGGTTGGAAGGAGGTGAAGCCTTACCCACCTGAGAGTAGGGGGCTAAGCTAGGCTGAGTTTGACCAACTCAAGGAATGGGTCCGCTATCGATGAGCCGAGCCTGATATTGGTAGGCGGATAGTGAGGTCTCTTCCACTTACCTTATTGTGCGTGATGGGGTGAAGATCTGGTTTAGAGTGTACTAGACCTCGGTGATATCCCAGATTTCAGTTGTATTGATATGTGGACTTAGATGATGATTCGCATGCTTGTGTTGCACTTCACATTGCATGTCCTTAGTATGGCCGACATCATTCATGCTTTGCGCCACATGGCCTTGGTATGGCTAATGGTATTCATGGATCCACCTGCATATTCTGTATTACTCTGATATTACATGATCATATTACTACCTTATGCACACACTTTCACCACCCTCTAAGCTTTCTATAAGCATATGCATGACTGTTACGTATAGGTGACGTTGGGGCGCAGCAGCGCTGAGGAAGGAGCGCTTTGCAGATCATCTTGGAGTTTTTGTTCATCATCATTATTTTTCCCTTTATGCTCATTGTACTTGTAAAGTTTTTGATCATAGTGGAAATGAAATGAAGTTTTTGGTTGTTGTTTGTGGGTTATGCCTTTGGTTATGCTTATTACGAATCAAACTGACGTTGAAAATCCTCCTCGTAACATCCCAGGATTGGAACCTGGCGAATGGGCGCTGGGAACCGAGAATGGGGTTCTACGGAGGCTGTCGGTGCCAGATTCAGTGATCGGGAATTTTGTGAGCCCGATTTTCGAGTTTGGGGCGTGACAGTTTCTGCTGTTATAAATAGAGCAAGATTTTCAGAGTTTTTTATTCAATTCATGCAAATTCAAGACACCACTCTCGGAGATAAGTTTGTGATATTCTTAAGGTATTTAGTGCTCATTTAATATTCTCTTTAATTAGATTTTTCACATTTGATTTTGTATTCTACATTCCAATCTTATTTGAAGAAGGGATTGGAGTTTCCCCATTTCTTGGAATCAAAATCAAATCAAGCTAGCCTAAAGTGATTTAATCTAAAAATCATTTAAAACTTTGAACCTTTTCATAAGTGAGTGTGGACATTGAACATCTACGATGAACTTCTACTACGAATTGGTTCTACCGGGCTTCATCAAAGGAGAATATCTAGATAAGAATTTTACATTTTAGTAAATTTATACTTTTATTTTCTTTGAGATTGTGCCAGGAAAAACCTCTGCTTTCTTTTGGTTTGTTTGAGGTGATCTAGAAAACTCAAAGTGTGGGGTTTTTAAATTGTGTAAGCCCACATGCAAGACACAATTGTGAAGTTTTTACGTGAGCCTTGAAAAACCTATTTCATAGTGAACGCCGATGTCCACTGTGTGAGGATATTGGGAGTGGAGTAGTTGTGTGGTTATTTTTTCTAAACAGTTGGTGTACACATAAGTGAACCATTATAATTTCTGGCCCTGTGGTGAATGATTGATTGTGACATTGTGTGGATGTTATAATTTCCTTTTTAAGCATTTGTGGAGAATGTTGTAATCTTTTTATGCAAGTGTGGGAATGTTGTAATAACTTAGATATTTTTTTTGTTATTCTATTGATTATTCCTCTATATCAGTTTGATATTTTGATATACAAATCATTCTAGGAATCACGTTGTCCTACCATAAGCCATTAGTTTTTGGTGTAAGTTTGTCCTTCGAATAACATTTGTATCAACCTCTTAATACTTGTATGTTTGAGGTTGTTATTCATTTCTGCATTATGAGATTATTTAAGTGCTATCTTTATTTACATTTTTTTATTTTCACGTTTTATTTTTAATTTGGCATAGCCATATTCAACCCCCCGCCCCTCTATTACTCTTAGCTCTGCCTTTCCAGAAGGTTCTATTAATCTTCGTCCCTTTAACAATTCAAATATCAACAAGATGAACATGGACCTGGTACCTGGTCAAGTTATTGGGGATGTTGGAGGAGGTGAAGTAGTTGAAGAAGGTGATGCTTTGCCACAAGTAGATGTAAAAATGGATGATTTGTTTAATGAGCTAGATTCAAATTCTGAGGTTGATTTTGATTATCAACCTTTTAATTTTGATAAGAGACCGCGTTGTCTTGAGGAACAGGTGGCTCAGATTCATGTAACCCAACAATCACATTTCAAATATATGCACAAATATATGAGGCTCATCAATAGGGGTTTACATAAGAATGATCCATCTATCCCTGCTCCATCATGATCTAACTAGTTGTTCTATTTTCTTTAGTTCTTTATTAATTACTTTTAACTCTCTTTATCGTATGTGAGTTTGGATGATTACTTCTTAAAGTACTTACCTCTTGTGACATGATACTTGATGGTTATCTGATTTTAATCTTTTTATCATGTTATTTTTTACTCTCTTATTATCTACATTTATCATTTATCTTCTATTTCTTTCGTTTGTCATGTTGTGATAAAAAGGGGGGAGAAATATTGTGTGGAATAAGTTTGATTGATATGATGATGTGGATGAGGAGTTTAATTACATATTTTTTTCTACAATTTTCTTCTCCTGGTTTAATGGAAGTAATGCATTAAGGGGGGAGAGTTGCTTGGGGTGCACAAATGGTGCATGATTCTTTATTGATCATATGTTATTGATTAATTGTTAACTAAATGGTGCATGATTCTTTATTGAGCATGTGTTCTTATTGAATATCTATTGCATGAATCGTATTTTTGTTTTTCTCACAAATTTAACAAAGGGAGAGATTGAAATTGCTATGTTGGAAATTCTAAGTTTAGTCAAATTTTCAATGTGTCAAACAAATACGAGTTTGTGTCATGCTTATGTATTTTATGTATTAAGTTTGTGCTTTGATTTTCTTTGAAACTTCAGTGATCGTACTGAATCAATCTTGCCGATATCTACGACGGACTTATCGAGATCTTCAAGCTGAAGAAAGTGTATGAGTTTCAAGTGTTGGTTGAAGACTCAACTTTCAAGAACCTAATCGCAATATTGTGGTTCAAGTTTTGTAGCAAAAAATGTCCAAGAACTTAACTCCTAATTGAAGACTAAGTTCAACAAGTTGAGTTCAAGCTTCGAATATCACAAGAATTAAAGTTGATGATGTGATCAATAGTTTGATGGTTCACACATTCTATCTCACAAGTAAGGTATGAATAACCTAGATTGACCTTAGGGAATGTTACGTTCATTTCGTACTTAGTATTGGTCATTTTATAGGTTAATAGGTTATTTTTTCAACTAGTCCTAGCACTGGCTCGACCAGTCCTAATATTTTCTCAAAAAATCCAGGATTTGTTACAATTTTTTAGAATTTTTCTGTTCATCGTCAACCAGCCCTGGAAACTGCTCGACCATGTTAGAGCATAAAATATTGAAGAGAAATTAAAAATGAAGTGAAGAAATGACAAGATCAAGTGATTGTTATGTGAACCGCGCATCGAATAAATTGGTTACGAGGGTCGCACAACTAATTTCCTCCATTGCGCGGGTCACAGAACTGACATCCTCCATTGTGCGGGTCACAAAACTGATTTCCTCCATTGTGCTGGTTGTAGAACTGATTTCCTCCATTGCGCGGGTCGCAGAACTGATGTCCTCCATTGCGTGCGTCACGCAACCAAGATCGGATAACAATTAATATGGACGGTCAGATCTGATGTAAAGTGGGCCTCGTGGCACAATAATTGAGGATTCACACATGTAGAGGCCTATAAATACCCCACTCCTCTTCTCAATTGAGAGAGAGAAGAATTTTGGAAGAGGAGTAGAGCTCTGAAGGAAGACTGAAGGTGAGAAGGGGAAGTCAGAGATTGGTTGCACGGTCGCACAACCAACAACTTGCTGCGTGGGTCACGCAACCAGGTCATCACGTGGCCAATTATAAAAAGGGTTAAAATGCTAACGAAATTGTCTAGTTCGATCTTCATTGCTACGAGTTCTCCTTTTACCCGAGGGACAAGCTCAAAAGGGGAGAAGTTGAATGACCAAATCGGCACAACATTCTGCTTAAGGAGATGATTGAAGCAACTATCGAAATGCTACTGAATTTGAGATTTGACATTTGAGCTTTGTTAATTTCAATTTATGTATATCAAATGATTTATTTAGAATCAAGGGATACTAAAGGATGTAAAATACAATGACTGTTCTTCATGTACTCTCTTTGTTATGTTCGAATAAGATATTTTTTCCCAAATCAAATGCATTTGTTTCTTGTTCGAAACAAAATGGCAACTCTGTTGGGGAATCTTTATTATTTGATATTAACATTGAGAGTATTATAGAACTTTTATTGTAGTTTGGCGTCTTTCTATGCCAAAATGGTGACTCTCAGTGGGAACATCCTCCCCTTCATCTCTAAGATAGATTATTTGATTCTTTAAGTACTAATTATAATTATATTTTATATTAAAGGAATCTAACTACAAATTACAACCAATGGAAATTTCTACACGAAAAGTGAGCTTTTGTTTCACTGCGAATGGATTCATGTTGGAATATGCACCGAACTACCCTCGGAACACATGGTCCAACTTCTTACAAGCAAAAGCAACCTGACCCGAGCAATAGCTGGAGTTGTATTTACTTCACCTCAAGCACCGAAAGGTGACAAGGACTGGACTGTTGTAATGTCCCGCAGGATGAGAGCACGGAACACAAGAAGCCACAGAATGAATCCACCTTCATCTAGAGTTAGGAGGCCAATAACATGTAATGCTGCTAGGAGGGACGAATAGTTCTATAGTTGACATCGTACAACTTCCTGACTTTGGTGACCCTGAGAGCTAGATGAAGAAAAGAGCAAAAGGGCAAAGCACTGCTAGTAAGTTCACCGGTGTCTATTTCGCCCACATCAATTAATGGCAATGGGGGCATAGAGAAGTCAAATGAAACTCCATCCTCCCCTCTCTTCATAAGCCCTATTATGTCGACATATTCCCACCCCACTCCAACTATGGCCTCGTCGAAGAGTGGAGAAGCCACAGTACATATGGCCAGAACGAACCAGGAAAATATGCCAACTTCTTCTCTTCAAAGTGTGATGTTAGTATTACGGAATTAACTTCCGAACGGCAGAGAGAAGGGGAACTGGTAGAGAAGTTTATAGATAGATGGAAGACATTGGGAGCCTCATGTAGATAGTCGTTGGAAGAAAAGGAACAAGTCAAGATGTGTCTGAACTCCATGGAAATGAGGATCGCATTTAGACTCACCAACGCCAATATCAGAACTTTTTGTGACCTAGCCATTAAGGCTCATGCTTTAAAGTTGATGACTAGGAAGATGTCAGTGTTTCACTATAAGACAGCCAAGAAAGCACCCAGCAGGATGACTGTAAATACCATCGATCGTGAAAAGAGAAGCAAAGATATAAGAGACTCGAGAGATTAAAGGTTGGGATGGAAAGAAGAATTAAATCAGCCAAGAAACGGATACAGTCTAAAAAGGCCCAAAATGCTCAATTCTCATGAAGGGTTTACATTTGATAGGGAAGATGCTGTTCCCGTGATGAACCAATTGTTAAAATCTGGTACGATAGAATTACTAGAACCCAAACGCCCTGAAGATGTGACAAGAATAAGAGAGATTTTTACCGCTATCATCGCCTAGTGGGACATCCGACGGAAAATTGTTATAGTTGAAATGTATAATACAACAAATGATAGACAGAGGTGAAATAGTGATTGGAAAAGAAAAAGAAAAGGACACAATGACAACAGTAAATATGCTCACAATCTGGGAAAAAGCCCAAGAGATGAAAGAGAAAGAGGACTGTAAGATGATAAAAAAGGTAGCAATGATTACGCTATGATCAGGAAAGAAGATAACAAGCCCTACGAAGTACAAAACAAGAATTATAAGAAAAGAAATTGTTGAAAGATAGAATAACGATGATAAGAAAGAAGAGAAGAATGAGATAACAAAAGTGACTTATGATGTAGTAAGTCATTTAAAGGACATATTGGCTTAATTGAGCATCTATGATGCGCTTAAGTTGTCAAAGGAATTTTGGCAGAGTTTGGTTTAGGCTTTATCCAATCATGATGTCAGAAAAACCTTGCTCGCAGAGATGGAACATAAAGAATACGAAGAGCAAGAAGACTGCCTACCAATCATTTCCTTCTCTGATGATGATCTAATCTGTGATATAGGGCATAACATGCCACTCATGATGGAAGGTTATATCCGTGAAAAGAAGATTAAACAGATTATATAGATAATGGGTCTACGGTGAACCTCTTACTACTCTCGATATCGAGTAAATTAGGTTATTGACGTTTCGATCTACGCCCTAGTCGAATGATGATACAGGGCTTCAATCAAGATGGGCAGCATGCACTTGGAAAAATCACAGTGACGTTGGAGATAGGAAAGCTAACTACTATTATCATGTGCCATATTATAAACTCAGTAACGACATACAATCTTCTTCTAGAAAGGCCATGGATACATCAGTACGGCATTATACCCTCTACTCTACATCAATGCTTCAAATACTGTAAAGATAGGATACAATATAAAGTAATGGCTGATGTGAAGCCCTATACAGAAGTTAAGGCCTTCTTTGCAGACCCCAGTTATTATAAGGGGTTTGCTAAAGAAGAAAGAAAGAATGATGAAAACAAATTCCTAAGGGACATTCAAGTAAAGGTGATGAAAGAAGAAACGAAAAAGGTAGAATCATCCATAGCTGTAGAAACAAAGAAGAAATTTTATTTTGTGCCGAAACATCTGAGATAACCAAGGTAGTTGCCACTAACTTTATTATCACTTGAACAGTTAAAAACTTTATAGTCCAATTATACAGTGCCATTGCCGTATGCTAAAAGAAATAAGCCATTTTCAGCTATTCCGGGAAGATTTCAAGTCAGGGCTAGCACAAAATACTCGGAACTGATAAAATTGTATGCCCGGGTGGAAGCAAAGATAGGGGAAGAGGCCAAGAATAATGTGTATTATAGTAAACTGATACTGTAAGATCTTATAAAATATAGCCAGACAAGTAAGAAAATCATGAGAAACATGAGTTTTGATTACAAAGAGCCCACCGACCTAAATCATGGGAGAGGAATTCAAATTCCTATTGGGGTTGGTTAGGAAAAGCAAAGAAAATTTCAAGGATTGGGGGCAGAATCATCGGTAAACATGGTTACAACTGAGCGATTATCAGAAGAAGATGCTAAAATAGTCGAGCATCCTAAAATGTCCCCAAAGCAAATGGAAGACGAGAGGCAGCCAACAATAGAAAGTTTGTAAGAAGTAAACTTGGGTATGGAGGAAGAGCCAAGGAACACATTCATCAGCGCTGGTCTTTCTAAACAGGAGGCTGAGAAATATGTTCAACTTCTCAAAGAAAATAGAGACGTCTTCGCTTGGACATATGTAGAGATTCCGGGTTTGAAGCCTTCAGTAGAAGTGCACCGATTAAATATTTCTATGGAAAAGAGGCTGGTTACACAAGTGCAAATGCGATTTTATCTGGACTTGGTTCCCTTGATAGAAGAAGAAGTGAACAAGCTGATAAAAGTGATTTATTAGGGAGGTTAAGTATCCTAAATGGATATCAAACATTGTCCCAGTAAAAAAGAAAAATGGACAAGTCAGGGTGTGTTGACTTCAGAGATCTGAATAAAGCTTGTTCGAAAGATGATTTTTCTCTCCCGATAACCAAATTACTGATTGAAAGTACGACTTAGTATGTTATCATGTCCTTTATGGATGGTTATGCAGGGTATAATCAAATTAGAATGGCACTTAAAGATGAAGAAGCAAAAGCATTTAGAACTTCGTTAGGGATTTACTGTTATAAAGTTATGCCATTTGGTCTAAAAAATGCTAGGGTGACATATCAAAGGACAATGCAGATTTTTTTTTCAAGACATGATGCACACATGTTGAATGTTATGTTGATGACTTGGTGGTCAGGTTAGGAGATCATCAGGAGCATCGTGAACATTTGACATTAGTTTTTCGTCGACTCAGAAAGAAACAGTTGAAGATGAATCCAGCTAAATGCACATTTGGGGTGTCTTCAGGTAAATTCCTCAGTTTTATTATCAGGCACAGGGGCATTGAGATCGACCCAGGGAAAGTTAAAGCCATTCAGAATATGCCTCCACCAAAGACATTAAAAGAATTGAAAAGTTTACAAGCAAAGTTGGTATGCTTTCACCATTTCATTTCAAATCTGGCATGGAGATGTCAGCCATTTTCTCATTTGATGAAGAAAGAAACAAAGTTTGTATGGGACCAGGCCTATCAAAACGCGTTCGATTTGATAAAGGAATTGTTGAAACAACCGCCAGTATTAACAGCTTCAATAAAAGGGAAGCCGCTTATTTTGTACATATTTGCAGCTGATAATTCTTTAGGAACTTTGTTGGCATAGGTGAATGAATTCAACAAAGAGACCGCCCTTTATTATTTAAGCAGGACTCTAATAGGCGTGGAATGCAATTAATCTCCATTCGAGAAAGAATATCTAGTACTAATATTCACGGTGCAGAAATTGAGACATTATTGTCTCTCTCATGACAAAACTTTGATATCAAGAGCAGATCCAATAAAGTTTTTGATGTCAAGACTGATGTTATCTGGGATATTGGTCATAATGTAATATTACATATGAGCTGGTAAAAGCAGTAAAGGGGCAAGCAGTAGTGGACTTCCTTGCAGCACACCTCGTAGCAAAGTGCGAGACCATCAGTGATGATTTTCCCGATGAACAAGTTATGTTGATTGAGTTGTAAAGCCCATGGCAGATGTATTTTGATGGTGCTTCTCGAGTGTCAGGAGTGGGGGCAGGAGTTATTTTCATCACACCTCAGGGTGATTTGTTACTTCATTCGTTCACATTAGGAACTGCGTGTACAAATAATGAAGCTGAATATAAACATCTCATCATTGAAATGGAAATTGCTCAGGAAATGAAGATAAAAATGTTGCATATCTTTGGAGATTCTAAATTGATTATAAATCAATTAACGATTGAATTTGAGATAAGAAAATAAGAGCTCTTGCTATACTGCTGGAAAGCGCAACAGTTATTAGAACAGTTCTGTCATGTTAAAATTAAACATATACAGCGGTCCAAAAATGCAAAAGCAGATGCTTTGTGTAAGACCCATATCCTAGTCTGTACTGTTCTGTCGACTCCCGTGATCCTTCCCGATGAATCTGGTGACTTATGACCTATAATCGATGTTTATGAACAAACTTAAGTCGTATCCCATAGATCTGAGTCGGCCTAATCCGAGACTTGTACCATTGTAATCGCACCGTCGGCGCGGTTCCAACGCCGCGACTCGCACACTGATCCGATACCCTAGTTATGAGATGTGAGTCGGCGTTTATTTTAAAAAAACGTCGTGCATTCGCAATCCCAAGAGAGTCTCTTCAACATGTCAAATCAATCCATCAATCAATCCCATTAATCACCTCATGTCAAGTACAAGAGCACCCATACTTCCTTTCCCTACAAGTCAAGCAACCACCAAGTCAACCAACCTCTCACATCACCCATCTCTCACCTCACATCCATCACTCACCTCACATCCATCACCCATCACTCTCTCTCCTTACAACCACCCATTCTCTCTCTCTCTCTTTCTCTTCACACATTTTCCAAGCTAGCAAGAGTGGTGGACGTCCAACATTTCTAAGGAGAAAAAAATGCATGTGTGTGGCTCATTTTCTCATCCCAAAATCCTTCATGTTAGCTGTTCATTTCTCATCTTCCACCATCAAAGTGAAGCACATCGGCTTTTCGATGGACCAAGAAGATCAAATGGTGGGTGCTCTATTAGGCCAAGATTTTTTTTTTTTTTTTTTATGAAGGGCCAAGTAAGGCCTACCGAATGATGGTGTGGATCTCACTTTGGACCCCCGGCGTGGACGATAGCCCACCTTGATTCTCATGATCATTCCATGATGGGGCCATTTGTAACATCCCGAAAATCGGAGGTCGAGCGTAAACTCCACTCCCGAGTTTCAGAACATCACTTATGCAATATTTTTAATGATGGATGAATGTCGGCGGTAATAGTGCATAAAACATGAAGTGAATTAAGCCAAAACAGCATATCATACTCCAGAGACAGTTAAATTAGCAAGCAGAAGAATGTGATAGATATATAAAATATATAAGTGATTGTAAGTCTCCAGAGTGTGAACATGTTACCAGGTTAAACATATACATGTATACTCCAAAAATGATCAAAACGAATATACATGAGGAATAAATAAAAGGCAAAATACCAAGTGTATTGACATCTAATCAGTAACCCTGTAATCCTGTCAATCAGAACCTGCATATAGGAGGGATCCTCCTCATCATCATCAAGTCCGGCTCAGCTTCGCAAGCATCGCCATCATATGAAACTAAAACAGGGACTGGTGGGTGTCCGAAACACCGTCCTGTAACGTGGGAGTGAGTGATCAACTCAGTGGAATCATAGAGCAAAGGTGTAAGATCATGAAAATCGGGGGTCGAGTAAAAACCCAACTCCCGAGTTCCAAAATGTTATTTATGCAACATAGATAATATTAGATGCATGTTGTCAGTAAACAGGCATTAAACAAGATTGGGATTAAGCTAAAACAACATATCATACTCCAGAGACAGTTAAATTAACAAGCGGAAGACTGTGATAGTATGTATAACATATATAAACTGTTGTATGTCTCCAGAGTGTGAACATGTTACCAGGTTATATACATACATGTATAATCCAAAAGTAAACAAAAAAAATATACATGAGTGCTCTAAAAATATAAAATGACAAGTGTCAAGGCATCTAATCAACCTCCCTGTAATCCCATCGATCAAAACACGCATAAAGGAGGGATCCTCATCATCATCAAGTCCAGCTCCGCTTCTCAAGCAGCGCCATCATCTGCAACCAAAATAAGGACTGGTGGGTGTCCGGAAACACCATCCCATAATGTGGGAGTGAGTGATCAACTCAGTGGGATAAGAGAGCAAAGATTAGCATGTTCTCAAATCAATCATGCAATAATAGTAAAGCAATAACTCAAACATTTCTAAATACTATTGTTAATGCAATATGACGTGACATGATGGATGCCCTCACCGACGATCTCCCTCATACGGCACCATCTTACGCCTGCGGCATGCTTTCTTCCCACAGTGCTCCACATCTTCCAGGCACATGTAATGTGATGTAGATATGATTACCAAGTAGTTATTATTCCTTTTCATACAGTAGGATTGGGAAACTAAGGTACCTTCCTTATATCAATCCCAACACAGAACCTGTCTAGGGTCGTCACTCCTAGTAATCTCATACGATGTTATATTTGTAGGTCGCTGCAAGGGCTGTCAGGGCTGTTGTTCGCACTCGTTGCACCGCTCCCCCATCACCTTATCAATACAGGCCTAATTATCCTTAAGACTGCATCAGGACTCGTCGCCCCCATACGGTGTCAGGATAAACTCAAGGTCACTACAAAGGGCTCGTCACCTGATCAGTGTAGGCCGACAGCAAGAATATAGTGTCCCATACCACCATAATCTGCTCAGAGTAGGGTGCTCACTGGTCACTACAGGGAGGTTTATGGCCCCAGCATAGGCCGACAGCTCGACCACGGTGTCCCATACCACCATGCCTGGCTCATGAGTCTTTATGGATCAAGGTACCATGGTTAACAGGGTTTCCAATGTTAAGTTCAGTACCCTAGGTTCAAGCAGTTATGACTCATACATGGTGAACATACACTGGCCAGTCGGGTTACTTGACGGGCTCGACTAGTACGAGCGCATCTCAAGCTGAGCGACATGAAGTGCATGAAACACTTCGTGTGGCCTAACCACTGCCGTCAACCCAAAACACGACTCGCGTTCATCGACGCGTCCTCTGTGGTAATTAGAAACCAACCACAAATTCTCAACTATTACCGATTGCCTGGACTAGAGTATAGCCCCAAACATTTGTGCATTAACATCAGTAAGCATATGTGAGTAACAGAAATGAAATACAACATTGTAAGCATGTTGACACATGTTATAACATACAACTTAAGCAAATCATCCCACACCTGCATTTCATGTATACAATGAAATCAATACATATAGCCAACATGATGGAAATCGTTTACATCAGCATATTACTTGAGAATTCAATCTCAAAACTCATACACACCACCATTTACTCAATACATACCACTACAAACATTTATACAAACACTTAGTCTGCACACTTTAGTCTACATAGCGTATGTCGACTCAAAGTGCGCATTTGGGCGAATCTCTTCGCCAAACTGATTATGCACGCATTCCTAATATCCTAATGTGACAAAAATACATGTCAACCATTTCAGAAAAATATGGATGTATACAGTAATTCCTACAAATGACTAAAATGCCCTAAATCTCATATTTTTCCTACGTTTACGAAACAGGAAACGGACAGCATGTTGTTCATCTCAAACGGCATTATCGTCGATAATATACTATTAAACGACATTGAAAGCGTTGAAATCATTCAATCAAAGCGTCTAAAATCCGCACCTTTCACTTTAGATGTGTATCGTTCCGAACGGAGCGTTTACGCTTCGTCAACGGCGTACAGACGACCTAATGCATACGTACATCAGCTACTTTGCTATTTGAATCAAAGAAATCCCCAAATCAGCAAGTGGTTAGGGTTTTCCTTACCTAGAAGTGTGTTAAAATCATCAGGAAAGTGATTGGAGTGCGCTGCTTTAGCACATGTAGCAGCAGCAGCAAGTGACAGGAAGATCCCTCCCACACTCTCTCACAATCTCTCACTTTTTCTCTCACTCTGCTAGGGTTTTTAGAAAATTCGGATGGGTGAGAGAAGTGAGGGTTTAAACCCCTTTTATAAGCTTAAAACTTCACAAATTAGGCTTGGGAACAATGTTTACTTGAGGTCTAACCAAATCGGGCCTGTTTCGATCCAAAAGAGCATTTCTGGAGGTCCCCTGGCCGATCGCGGTCGGACTTAAGATCATGCATACTAGATCTAGCACACATCAAGTTTTCAGACTGGAAGATTTCGCAGATCGCACGCGGCAGTACAATTTCAGTTCAGCGGTCACCACACCTAGATCAGGTCTACAAGTCTCATAATATGAAAGAGAAATTTTTCCTGATCCGAGGGTGTAATTTGGCTGAATTCTGACGGTCAGAACGCTTAATAATAACGCGCCAAGTCACGTGCCAGATTTGAATTAAAATTTCCAAATCTAACCCTATTCTCACTCTCTTCACTCCAGGCTTAATGAAATAGCCTCTGAACGTTGGTTGGCCTTAATTTTCGAAATGGTTGTCAAGTCCAGCTAAGTGGTCATAACGGTCTAAGATTGTAGGTATCGGACTTTCGATGCACGGTCTAGATCCAATACAAAGTTTCAAAGAGTTCCTGAGAGAAAACGGGTTTAGAGTTTGATCCTAGGTTTCAAGGTATTATAGCACCATTGATTCTACAAGTTTTGGGTCTTGTAGAACGTATTTAAAGCGGTCAGGGATAATTTCACAACTACTCCAGTGTAGCGCTTGCTAACTTACGCTTAATTTCTAAAGGAATTAATCCTAAGTGATTTCTTTGGCTATAGAATTGGGTTCTGAGCGATTTCCCAGGTGTTTTAGTTGACCCATTGCCTAAGGATGTCTAATCCCAGGTTGACAAAAATTTGGAGTGTTACAATCTACCCCCCTTAAAATAAAATTTCATCCCCAAAATTGGCTAAGGGTAGTGAGTACTTTTTCTAAGGAAGGTTCAAATCCTATTTAATGACCTAACCTTACGTAGAACCTAACTCAGCTGTTTCGATCCTGGGCCAGTGGGGAAGAGGTTAACCACGCTTCCGCTGTGCCACTCTGATCTAACGGTTACATTGGCTTACCTAACTAGATTGGACTTAATATGTTCTACCCCCCTTAAAACTTGGTTCTACTTAAAGTTCAAGAATCTATGCATCGCTCCGATATCGGAACGAGGTGCAACTTAGGAGCTATCCTTGACATGAATTGGAAAACAACCTCTCATTACATTAGTTTTTCTTTGCTAATGATGCTTTCTATGGCATTGGTATCTATGGTGATAGAGATAAGTCTAATCTCTATTGTGGTTGAGTTCAGGGGAAGGTATGAGTTGGTGACAAGATGTCTAATTCTCTACTGGCTTTAAGTCCTCGCCATTTCCCAACGACAATGTGATCACGTTTGGTTGTAGGTGGTTGGGCCATCACAGAAGAAAGGTTGTGTAGTGGGTCTGAGCCGGATACATTGACCTTCTGTCTAATTAGGACAGAAAATATGTTGTATCTGTTCTTAATCCGAGTCGATGCCGATCCTCTGCTTGATCAGAGTATTGGATTCATTAGTAAGCACTAGGATTTAGAAGTCGATTCAAACCGCAAATACATCGCTTACATATACAGTTCCTTTACTCCGCGTTCCCGAATGCAATAAGCCCTTGGGGAAGGTAATTCTAAGGGGCGTGCTAGTTCATTCTAAGTTCAATCTGAGGGATTTATAAATTTTCCCTGAGAGTGAATGGTTCTAAGTTAAAACAACTTTCCTATGGGTTACAACAGAAGTCTATAAGTGATAAGGGGATCTATCGAAGGAATAAAGTTCTACTTCAACCAAGTCTAACCTACAATTCCTTAGCATATACAGGCTTTACACTACTCAAGGTACTAGTAGACTAGTTTGTAATCTACAGCCTAAGCTTATACGCTAAATGGTTTCATACCATTTCTCATACAGGGAATTGTTCTATCGCTTAGGGTCAAGATTATTTAAATGGAATTGGATTTCCTATGTCGTCAGATCCTTCAAATCCAGGAGTACTTAACTCTAGGTTCAAAACTCTAAGGACCTGTTTGGCTAGTGGCATTAAGGTATACTTAAGAGCTGGCATTGCTAATCCCACGTCGGGATTGGGTGTGGCATGCTTGGTAGGAGGGTGGGGTGGGATAAAAACTAGTTTTGTAAGCTTAATCCCGAAATTTACAACATGGCAGTGGAAACCATAGGATACACCCAATCTAGGGACAATACCTTACAGCAAACGAAACAGCATGCACTCCATTCAACAAAATTTTTCAAAATACATGGAATAAAGTTTCACATGGATTATGACAGGAACGCATTCGGCTATGCTAAGGCCAAACCACTAACACAAGCACATTTTCTACCTTTGACTTCACTAAACCTAACAACAACAAAACAAAGAAATCTCAAAACGGCAATCAAACAATCTACAAGACAACGGCACAAATGCCTAATTCTACCAAAGGACTCTACCACAGTCCTGACTTACCTTCTTTAACACTGTCAAGTCTAATACTATCTGTCGCTCACTAGAGCTCTCTCGACCATATATTTTCAGTATTCCTTAAGCAAAGAAAATGGAGAAATAGGATTGAGAGGGAGGATGGTGGAAAGAGAGAAAAAAAGGCTAAAATAGCCTTAACAATAGCCATGGAAAGCAGAGGAAATGTGGAGAAATGGTTTCCCAAATGGACCGAAACGAATCTAGGCCCTATAGGGGGATGCATCAAGCTCCCAAAGGCTGGACTTTCAAAGGGAAAAGAGAACTATAAAGGGGAATGGAGCTCCACACGATTTCAGCCTTGCATGAAGATTGTGGGATCTTCAAATGACAAGATCGGAGAGGGATAGGGTTGCTAATCACAATGGAAGGATGGACAGGCATCGTTTTTAGCAATGGAAGGGATTAAGAGGGATTTGGAGCTACGTTTTGAGATAGGGCAGCAAGAAAAACGGAAATGGGAGGGCGTTGAAATGTTTTTGTGAAGGAGGTACCCTTTCTAAGGGTTTCAAAGGATGGGCAGGATATAGGAGGGGTGCCCTACCCCTAAAAAGGCATGCGCCCAAATTTCAGACCAAGTGGGGCCCACTGTACGGCGATGCATCGCCGGATCGGCGATGGCATCGCTGGCCGGTCACCAATCCGGCCGGTGGGACCACATGGGTTGGGTCCCCCCTGCCCTAGGGACTCCAAATAGGTATGGGCCCCACCCCAGATCATAGTGATTTGGCCTAGAGAGGCCCAAACTTTCCTCTAGGGAATTTTGGGTCCAATCTACAAACCAGAATACATTTTACCCATCATATAGCATATGATTTTGGGGTAGGAGGAGCTAATACATCCATCTAGTTCATTATTTTCTAAAGATTACAAAGTTAGATTGGCCAAATGGCCAATTTCCATGTATTTTTACTATTCATTGTAAAATTTTGTCTAAGCATGATTTTATGTCATTTTCATATTAAGATCAATGTCTAACATGAAATTACTGACAAGGAATTGAAGAATGGAGTGGTGAGAGGAAGGATTCTGAAGGAGTTGAGTGAAACGGGATTTTTAAGCCCTAACGATTGAATGTAAGGGTCGTGGTTGCCCCACAGCCCAAGGATTCACATTTTCGGGTTTAGAACCTTTCAGAGAACATCTCAAACCCACCTACTTACAACCTAGGAGCTACTTAGGTCGCTTTACGCGACCCTAGATGCGTTACGGACTCGATCGAAACGAAAGAGTTGAGTAGACCTCGCCTATTGGCGAAACTGAAGTCCTATGTATGTTTCTAGATCCTACTCGCACCCACCTAAGTCAAAGGAGCGACAGCGTATATCGCGTGACCATAACCCAGGCCCAGTTTAATCTCAATCATGCTCTGATACCATCTGTAACATCCTGAAAATCGGAGGTCGAGTAAAAACCCAACTCTCGAGTTCCAAAATGTTATTTATGCAACATAGATAATATTAGATGCATGTTGTCAGTAAACAGGCATTAAACAAGATTGGGATTAAGCCAAAACAACATATCATACTACAGAGACAGTTAAATTAATAAGCGAAAGACTGTGATAGTATGTATAACATATATAAACTGTTGTATGTCTTCAGAGTGTGAACATGTTACCAGGTTATATACATACATGTATACTCCAAAAGTAAACAAAAAGAATATACATGAGTGCTCTAAAAATATAAAATGACAAGTGTCAAGGCATCTAATCAACCTCCCTGTAATCCCGTCGATCAGAACACGCATAAAGGAGGAATCCTCCTCATCATCATCAAGTCCAGCTCTGCTTCTCAAGCAGCGCCATCATCTGCAACCAAAATAGGGACTGGTGGGTGTCCGAAAACACCATCCCGTAATGTGGGAGTGAGTGATCAACTCAGTGGGATAAGAGAGCAAAGATTAGCATGTTCTCAAATTAATCATGTGATAATAGTAAAGCAATAACTCAAACATTCCTAAATACTGTTGTTAATGCAATATGACGTGACATGATGGATGCCCTCACTGACGATCTCCCTCATACGGCACCATCTTACGCCCGCGGCATGCTTTCTTTCCACAGTGCTCCACATCTTTCAGGCACATGCAATGTGATGTAGATATGATTACCAAGTAGTTATTAGTCTTTTTCATATAGCAGGATTGGGAAACTAAGGTACCTTCCTTATATCAATCCCAACACAGATCCTGTCTAGGGTCGTCACTCCTAGTAATCTCATACGATGTTATATTTGTAGGTCGCTGCAAGGGCTGCCAAGCCAGTTGCTCGCACTCGTTGCACCGCTCCCCCATCATCTTATCAATACAGGCCTAATTATCCTTAAGACTGCATCAGGACTCGTCCCCCCCATGCGGTGTCAGGATAAACTCAAGGTCACTATAAAGGACTCGTCACCTGATCAGTGTAGGCCGACAGCAAGAATATAGTGTCCCATACCACCATAATCTGCTCAAAGTAGGGTGCTCACTGGTTACTACGGGGAGGTTTGTGGCCCTAGCGTAGGCCGACAGCTCGACCACGGTGTCCCATACCACCATGCCCGACTCATGAGTCTTTATGGATCAAGGTACCATGGTTAACAGGGTTTTCAATGGTAAGTTCAGTACCCTAGGTTCAAGCAGTTATGACTCATACATGGTGAACATACACTGGCCAGTCGAGTTACTTAACGGGCTCGACTAATACGAGCGCATCTCAAGCTGAGTTACATGAAGTGCATGAAACACTTCGTGTGGCCTAACCACTGCCGCCAACCCAAAACACGACTCGCGTTCATCGACGCGTCCTCTGTGGTAAATAGAAACCAACCACAAATTCTCAACTATTACCGACTGCCTGGACTAGAGTATAGCCCCAAACATTTGTGCATCAACATCAGTAAGCATATGTGAGTAACAGAAATGAAATACAACGTTGTAAGCATGTTGACACATGTTATAACATACAACTTAAGCAAATCATCCCACACCTGCATTTCATGTATACAATGAAATCAATACATATAGCCAACATGATGGAAATCGTTTACATCAGCATATTACTTGAGAATTCAATCTCAAAACTTATACACACCACCATTTACTCAATACATACCACTACAAACATTTATACAAACACTTAGTCTACACACTTTAGTCTACATAGCGTATGTCGACTCAAAGTGCGCATTTAGGCGAATCTCTTCGCCAAACTGATTATGCACGCATTCCTAATATCCTAATGTGACAAAAATCCATGTCAACCATTTCAGCAAAATATGGATGTATACAGTAATTCCTACAAATGACTAAAATGCCCTAAATCTCATATTTTTCCTACGTTTACGAAACAGGAAACGGACAGCATGTTGTTCATGTCAAACGGCATTGCCGTCGATAATATACTATTAAACGACATTGAAAGTGTTGAAATCAGTCAATCAAAGCGTCTAAAATCCACACCTTTCACTTTAGATGTGTATCGTTCCGAACGGAACGTATACGCTTCGTCAACGGCGTACAGACGACCTAATGCACACGTACATCAGTTACTTTGCTATTTGAATCAAAGAAATCCCCAAATCACTAAGTGGTTAGGGTTTTTCTTACCTAGAAGTGCATTGGAATCGCCAGAAAAGTGATTGGAGTACGCTGCTTTAGCACGTGTAGCAGTAGCAGCAAGTGGTAGGAAGATCCCTCCCACACTCTCTCACAATCTCTCACTTTTTCTCTCACTCTGCTAGGGTTTTTAGAAAATTTGGATGGGTGAGAGAAGTGAGGGTTTAAACCCCTTTTATAAGCTTAAAACTTCCCAAATTAGGCTTGGGAACAATGTTTACTTGAGGTCTAACCAAATCGGGGCTGTTTCGATCCAAAAGAGTATTTTTAGAGGTCCCCTGGCCGATCGCAGTCGGACTTAAGCTCATGCATACTGGATCTAGTATACATCAAGTTTTCAGACTGGAAGAGTTCACAGATCGCACGCGGCGGTCCAATTTCAGTTCAGCGGTCACCGCACCTAGATCAGGTCTACATGTCTCATGATATGAAAGAGAAATTTTTCCTGATCCGATGGTGTAATTTGGCTGAATTCTGATGGTCAGAACGCTTAATAATAACGTGCCAAGTCACGTGCTAGATTTGAATTAAAATTTCTAAATCTAACCCTATTCTCACTCTCTTCACTCCAGGCTCAATGAAATAGCCTCTGAACGTCGGTTGGCCTTGATTTTTGAAACGGTTATCAAGTCTAGCTAAGCGGTCATAACAGTCTAAGATTGTAGGTATCGGACTTTTGACGCGCGGTTTAGATCCAATACAAAGTTTCAAAGAGTTCTTGAGAGCAAACGGGTTTAGAGTTTGATCCTAGGTTTTAGGGTATTATAACACCATTGATTATACAAGTTTTGGGTCTTGTAGAACGTATTTAAAGCATTCAGGGACAATTTCACAGCTACTCCAGCGTAGCGTTAGCTAACTTACGCTTAATTTCTAAAGGAATTAATCGTAAGTGATTTCTTTGGCTATAGAATTGGGTTCTGAGCGATTTCCCAGGTGTTTTAGTTGACCCATTGCCTAAGGACGTCTAATCCCAGGTTGGCAAAAATCCGGAGTGTTACAAAAGGTTAACATGTTATCAAATCCATCACGCGATAATGGTAAAGCAAGCAATCAAACATTCTTAAACACTGTGATTAATGCAAGCATGAAATGATATGATAGATGCCCTCACCGACATACTCCCTCATGCGACACCATCTTACGTCTGCGGCATGCTTTCTTCCCTCAGTGCTCCACATTTCCAGGCACATGCAGTGCGATATGAATATGATTTTTGAGTTATTATTAGTCCTTTTCATACAGCAGGATTGAGAAACTAGGGTACCTCCCTTATATCAATGCCCAAACAATGATCCTGTCTAGGGTCATCACTCCTAGTATCTCATACGATGATATATTTCTAAGTCACTGCAAGGGCTTCCAGGGCTGTTGCATGGACTCGTTGCTCCGCTCCCCCATCACCTTATCAATACAGGCCTAGTTTATATCCTTAAGACTGTATCAAGACTCGTCGCCCCCATGCGGTGTCAGGATAAACTCAAGGTCACTACAAAGGGCTGTCAGGGCTGTTGCTCGCACTCGTTGCTCCACTCCCCCATCACCTTATCAATGTAGGCCGACGGCAAGAATATAGTGTCCCATACCACCATAATCTGCTCAGAGTAGGGTGCTCACTGGTCACTATGGAGAGGTTTGTGGCCCCAGCGTAGGCCGACTGCTCGACCACGCTGTCTCATACCACCATGCCCGGCTCATGAGTCTTAGTGGATCGAGGTACCAAGGTTAGAGGGGCTTTCCAATGGTAAGTTCAGTACCCTAGGTTTAACCAGTTATGACGAATACAAGGTGAACATACAATGGTCAGTCGAGTTACTTGATGAGTCTGACTAGCACGAGCGCACGTTGAATCGATCGACATGAAGTGTACAAGCACTTCGTGTGGCCTAACCACTGCCGACGACTCTAGTACGACTCGGGTTCGTCATACACATCCTTCTTGGCGAATAGAATCTAACCATGAATTCTAAACTGTTATCGACTGCCTGGACTAGAGTATAGCCCCAAGCACATGTAATCTAAATCAATAATCATATGAGGGAGACAGAATTGAAATACAAGAAATTTCAGCATGTTATCAGCATATTATAACATACATCATAAGAAATTAACCATACACAAGTACTTCACACATAAGGTAATCAATTGAAATATAACAAGCATGGAGGAATCATGTACATCATCAAATTAGTTGAGAATCCAGTCTCAACGCTAATCTACAGCACCATTTACTCAATACTTACTAATACGTACATTTATACAAACACCTAGACTACTCAACTCCAACGTACTTGACGTATGTTGATTTTGACATATGATATGACAGATCCTTATATCAAGGAGTTGTCTAATACACAACAATCATGTTCTTGCATTCAAAACATATAACAGGTATAAATCATCTTGATTTAGGCCTTTCAACAAACACTTAGTCTACACACATTAGTCTACATAGCATATGTCAGCCAATACGTGCATTAGGGCGAATCTCTTCACAAAACAGATCATACACGCATAACCAACATAGGTACACGACAAATACTCATGGCAATCATATCGGCAAAATATGTATGTATACAGTATTTCCTACAAATACCTAAAATACCCTAAATCTCATATTCTTCATACGTATTCGAAATAAAAAATGGACAACATGTTCTACATGTCAAACAATATCCTTATCAGCAATCTACCATCAAACGGCATTGAAAGCTTTGAAAAATGGTAACCAAAGCATCTAAAATCCTCACCTTACGTCGTAGGAGTGTAATGAATCGAATAGAAACTCTACGTCGTCGTCAACGACTGATTGGCAACCTACAACACAAGGTAAGTCAACTGCTTCGCTACTTGGATCGATAGAATTCCTAAAATAGGTTAGGGTTTTCTTACCTACAACGAAGTTGGAATCGCCAGAATAGCGATGTAGGTGGATGGAGTTGGCACGTGGAGCAGCAGGGAAGGATCCTAGGAGGAATACCCAACTTCTCCCTCACTTTCTCTCTCTTTTCTCTCCTCTCTCCTAAGGTTTTCCCCAAATTCGTATGGGTTAGAAGGCTAAGGGCTTAAGGCCCTTTTATAAGCCCAAACATAACCAAAATAGACTCCAAGTCAAGGTATACTTGGGTTATAGCCAAATTGGGTCTTTCCCGGTCCAAAAGAGCATTTCTAGAGGTCTCCTGACCAAATGCGGTCGGACTTAAGTTCATGGATATTGGATCCTGATCACATTAAGTTTTCAGTCTGGTAGTGTTCCCAGATTGCACGTGGCGGACCAGTTTTAGTTCAGTGGTCACGGAGACTCGATCAGGGATTCCAAGTACACTGACCTGAGTGGAAAATGTTCCCTGATCCGAGGGTGTATTTGGGTCAGATTCCGACGGTCAGAATGCTTAAAAAATGTCGCGTAAGAGACATGTGCCAAATTTATTTAAATTGAATTAATTTTTTAAATATTTTCCTTTTCTAACTCTCTTCACTCCGGACTCAGTAAAATGGTCTTAGGATATCGGTTGGGCTTGATTTTTGAAACGATTGTCAAGTCCAACCAAGCGGTCATAATGATCTGAGATTGTAGATATCGGACCTTCGACGTGCGGTCTAGATCCAATACAATGTTTCAAAGGGTTCCTGAGAGCAACTGGGTTTAGAGTTGGATCCTAAGTTTTAGGGTGACGTAGCTTCAATGATTCTATAGGTTTTGGGTCTTACAGATCGTATTTAAAGTGGTTGGTGCTAATTTTGCTGGAAATCTAGTGTAGCACTGGCTAATTCACGTTAAATTTCTAAAGAATTAGGTTCTAAATGATTTATTTGGCTTTGGAATTGAGTTTTGAGAGGTTACCAAAGTGTTATAGTTGACCCATTGCCTAAGGACGTCTAACCCTAGGTTAGTAAAAATCTGGGGTATTACACCATTCTCCATGGACCCCATCATGATGTTTATTTTCTTTACATTATAAGAGGTCATCTAGACCGTCCATTTTGGGTGGAGAAGGATCTCCACCGTTGATCTTCGATTTGATGGGCCCACGAGTAATGGGACCCACTTGATGTATGATTGAATGCAAGGGAGGGCCCATAGCGTCGGGGTCCCTCCATCATCACGTGTCTCTCTCTCTCTCTCTCTCTCTCTCTCTCTCTCTCCTTTCCCTCTCTATTATTTATTTATTTTTTTGTGTGATGATATGGTTGTGTGGCCCACTTAGATGGACCCCACTTTTATGTATGTATTACCACACCATCCAACCCTTTCTTGTGGTAGCCCACGTCCCTAGGTGTGGCCCACCTTAAATGAACATGTAGGACCAAACCGTCCTGCGTCCAAGGACGCTGGACTTACAGAGGAAATAAAAAAATATATTAGCCTTAGTTAAGGCTATTTGGGTGGGCCACTTGTATAGGCCCTACCTTGATGTATAAGTCCAATCCATGTTGTCCATCCCTTTCCTCAGACCATTTTAGGAGTTGAGACAAAAAATGAGGCCAATCGGATCTTCTAACAGGCCTTAGCATGGAAAACAACATTTCTTACCATTAAAATACACTTTGAGGTTTGTACACGCCGAAACCCATTCAATATTGGGCTTGTTTGGTCTTGACTTGGGCCATGGGAAGCAATGGACGAGGTGGATTCCTCCGATGTGGGCCCCACGCATGAAAAACCTCAGGAATTCCTGATTTTAAAAATATATATATTTGTATATACGTCTGTAGCAGATGCTGCTACTGTAGAGGCTCGCAGGAAGCGCCTATGGCAGTTCAGGGGGAGGGAGGTAGGGGCCCACTATCCCAGCCGTGGGCCCCACTATGATGTATGTTTAATATTCATAGGCGCGCAGGAGCGCCTATGGCAGTTCAGCGGGAGGGAGGTAGGGGCCCACTGCAACCCTCCAAAAATTGGCCCGATCTGAAACTCAGATGGCCCACATCATGGGAAATAATGGGATTAAACGTTTGCCCTTAAAACCCTTTTAGGTGCCACAGAAGTTTTGGATGATTATGAAATTTGTTTTCCTATTTAGTTAGGGTCCGTGTGACCTTATTAACGGATTGGATTGCATATGAACATAATTGTGGGCTCCACGTGGGACCCACAGTAATGTATGTGTTTGTTCCAAACGGTGGAGCCCACAATAATATATGTGTTCCATTCGCACCGTCCAGGTGAACGGTGGAACCACAATGATATATGCGTTTATTCACACTGTCTACTGTTTGGATAGTGGGACCCACCATGATGCATATGTTGCATCCAAACCGTCTACCCATTTTAAAAGATCATTTTATGCATGAGCTAAAGAATGAGGCAGATCTAAAGTCATGTGGACCACACTATAGGAACAGTGTTGGATTGAATGTCCACCATTAAAACCTTTGGATTACAAGGTTAGACAAGTATGATATTTGCTTTCCCTCTAAATCTAGGTACTTGTGACCTTATGAATAGATTGGGCAGGAAATAAATGTTATGATGAGCCTTGGGAATTTTAATGGTGGAAGTCATCATAACCATTTATATTTGGGTGTGGCCCATTTAATATATATGGGGCCAATTGGTGTGGCCCATTTGATGCACATAAGGCTTATCTGATTAGGCCCATTTTGATGTATTCTAAGGCCCATGGGTTATGGCTCATTGCAATGTACATAAGACCCATTGGTGCAGCCCATTGATGTGGCCCACTTGATGAATATAAGGCCCATGTGATATGGCCCATTTGATATATTCAAGGCCTAATGGGATGTATACAAGGTCTATTGTATTGTGTGAGTCCACCATGGGTTATGTAATGACATTTATGGCAGGCCATGCCTTGGGAGCAATTTTGGTTTGACATCCACATTGTAAGAATAATGTTGGTTAACTGTCCGCATTATAACTCTCCCTAGGGCCCATTGATAGGCTCGTACTTATTGTGTGTAGGCCGTCTAGGCCCATCTTCATTGTAAGGACAGTTCATCACTTTATAACATACTTAGTATAGCTCCATGATTCATGCCCATACACATCATATGAATGCTTGATATGAGGAATGTTTGATCATAGCATAAGTCGTTGGGCTGAGACATTTACGGGACTCCTTATGAGATGGAGTGCCCCACATGAGTGCACGGTGTGCGCAGGATTACTGCATGACTGGATAGTGTGACTCATGCATCTCACATATATGGAATTGATCATTATACACCCTAGCGATATCAGGGCCGTAGCCTCCACAGGCACATCGTAAATGGCTAAATGGGACACCAAAAATACTTGGTTCTAGCACTGTGGGCACTTAGGATGTCCTTGGGTAAAAATCCTACAATCTCCGAGGCCAGGAGGTGCCCCAACATCTAGACGGAGTGGAACATGAGCGCCCGAGTTCCGAATACCAGTAGGTCACATCTCCCACTGTGTCATAGTCGGTTAGGAGGGGGTGTGGCCTTATCCACCCGAGTGAGGGGGCTATAAGCTAGGTTGAGTATGACCAGCTCATAAATGGGTCCGCTATCGATGAGCAGAGTGGGTATTGGTAGACTGCTGGCAAGGCAGATAGTGAGGTCTCTTCCACTCACAAGGCTGTGCAGCTATGGAGGAGGCAGTCGGTGTGGAGTGTAATAGACCCCAGTGACTTCTCCAGAGAGCAACTGTACTGATATGTGGACTTATAGAGCAGGAATTGCATATCCATTCATTCATTCACTATTCACTCGGGCTGGTGGTGCATAACTATTTATTACGTGTACCTTTGCATGGCCTAGATTTCGGTTAGACGCGTGACTAACCTGAGATCAGGAGTTTACCACATTGTGTTTAACTATTCAAATTTAGTTATGGGACTGGTTTGGATAGAATTTCCTTTTGATGGACCCCATGTCCTGCGATACTTCGTACTATCATCCCGATTTCACATTCCAGCATGGTATTTTCATTAGCACCACATATTACATTGCATCCGCAGTACTTAGCATTTTGGGTTACTATGTTTTTCCACTTATATGGCCTAGATGGACTTAGCAAGATTTGCATATTATGTTGCATCATCGTCATCTGATATTTAACTTCCGCATTTGTATAGCCGACGCACATTGTGTATTCTATTATTGAATGATTCATGGACTTACCAGTACATTTTTGCTTACTCTGATATCGTATGATTCATGATCTTGTCATTTTTCCTACTTATCTCAATAATGTATGATTTATGGGCTTTATTGTATACTTAGCACTTACCTTACACAGACTTTCACCACTCTCTAAGCTTTATATAAGCTTACACACGATAGATGCGTGAAGGTGGCGTTAGGTTGCAGTAGCGTTGAGCTTAGAGCGTGCAACTGTCTTCTAGAGCTTTGATTTTGATATATGTATTTTCCTTATAGCATTGTATTCAAATGATTATATTAGTGGATATGTGATGATGATGTTGCCTTTATGATTTGGGTAAACTTGTAGTTATGCTTTTTATAAGAGAAATATACATTGAAAAATCCTCCTTGTAGGATCCCAGGATCGAAACCTGGCGTATGTACGTTGGGGCCAAGAATGGGGTACTACGGAGACTGTCGGCACTAGGTTCGGTGATCGGGATTCCTGTGAATCTGATTTCTGGGTTTAGGGTGTGACACTTTGGCCAGCCTAGTAGTAGCTCTGTCCTGCCCGAATCAGAACTCTCTCTGGGAACTATAGAAGAAAGGAGATTTTTACCATCTTCAGAGGCCATTGATGAAAATGTTGAAATACTTCCTATATCATGTTTGGAGGTAACGATAGATGATTGGCGTCAACCTTTCATAGATGATCTCAAATATGATATCTTTCTAGAAGACTCAACGCAGAGATAACAAATTAGCCAATGATAGGGCAAATTCATCATATGTAGTGAAGTACTGTATAAAAAATCTTACAATGAGATGCTACTACATTACCTAAATGAACAAGAAGTAGGCCAGATGTTACGAGAAGCGCACTCTGGAGAATGTGGGCCACATCAAGCTAGCCAAAAATTATTCCATCAAATGGTGTATTATTGGCTTACCATGTTCAAAGATGTGATAGATTATGCGAAGCGATGTTATAAATGTCAGATTCATGGAGATGTTATAGACGTTCTTCCAGAAGACTTACATTAGTCGGTTGCCTCTTGGCCCTTCTTTGCCCGGGGACTTGACGTTATTGGTCCTATAATCTGCCTTCGTTTAAGGGAAAAAAATTATATCTTAGCAGTAACATATTATTTCTCCAGATGGACAGAAGCAATTACACTGCGAAGTGTCAAGGATAAAGATGTGGTTAATTTCATCCGACACACAATAATATACCGCCATGGTATTCTGAAGAAAATTGTTACAAATAATGGCACTCTTTTCAAAAACAGGGGCAATGGAGAAGCTACGTTAGAAATTTAGCATTCGTCATTCATTTTCAACACCTTACTATCCATTGCCAATGGATTAGCAGTGGTGTTTAATAAAATGATAGTCAAAATACTGAAGAAAACGGTGACATGAAATAAGCAAGATTGAGACGAGAGGTTGCAAGAAGCATTGTGGGCATATAGAACTACCCACCGGATAGCAATAAGAGCAACATTGTACTTGTTGGTTTATGGTGTAGAAGTTGTGATCCCTATTGAAATACAAGTAGCGTCACTCAGAGTGGCAGTACATCAGTCCATTACAGATGATGAAAATGCAAAAATAAGGCTGAATGAACTAGATTTACTTGATCAGAAACGCCCGACATCCCAACAGTGATTGTAATCGTATTAAGCAAGGATATCGGTTGTCTTTGATAAACAAGTCAAGTATCGCTCTTTCAAAAAAGGGGATATGATGTTAATGTTGAAAAGTCTTATAGTGGTCACCCACAAAACAGGGGGCAAATTCGAGCCCAAATGGGATGGGCCATATATAATAAAAGAGGTATACTCTAATGGAGCATACAGAGTTGTAGATCAAGATGGACAAGGTATTAGTATACCAGTCAATGCTTGCTTCATCAAAAGATATCGTCCATGAGGATACTGCTGATTTTGATCCAAAATATTATCAGAATAATGATTTTGTATCAAAAGGGGGCAAGAATAAGTAAGACCACAGCTATGTACTGTCAAATGAATGAATAAAGAAGAAATTTGCGAGCGCATCAAGACTATATACCAACAAGTATTACAAAAGGAAAGTGACCATCATTATCATCATTAAGCAAGCTCTCTACAAGATTTTGTTGAAATTGGTATTGTCACCAGGCTGATGTATTGTGAACAACACATATGAAGATCGTTGAAGATATTAGCAGAAGTGGTGACGTATCAATCTCAGTTTCATTCTAACAACAATGATGGCCACCTACGATTATCTTTTAAGGCATCCTAGCCAAGCCCTATATGGTCAACTACGCATAAGGCCTATCACCATCATCATTCGGGCAACAGTGAGAAGCCAGTGGCCCTAAAAAGCCTTTGAAGGCCATCATATGCATACCTATGCGGGCAGCGGATGGAGCTAGTGACTAAAAGCCCTAAAAGGTAAAAAAGTCCTCAATGACTAGTCACGCGTAAGACCAATGCCGCCTATATAGCTTTCTGACAGCTTCACGAGGAACAAATAAAAATGTCCTTCTGTGAATGGGTCCGACCTTGCAGGGGAAGAAAATGCATGCTGTAGTGTGAGCTCTTTGGCCATGTCCATAGATAGGCTAACCATGCAAAAGACCCCCAGATCTCTAGCTTGATTTCAATATTAGCTTATGAGGAAGGGCCTAAACCTACTCATTGATGGATTGGCGACCCTAGATTTGGTACCACAAAGGTTGCCTTGCAAGCCCCATGAATTCTAGAGAGTTACTGTGGCCAACCCTGTGCATAAATCCAACCAAGTTCACGGTTCTAGTAGCTTCATTGGGCCCCTCTGATGGATCGTGGTTTGTGAACTCATCAGGCTGTGAGAAGTCCAATGAACTCCAAAGAGTTACAGAGACCATCACGTGAAACCCAACTCCACTACTGAAGAGCCTAAAAACTGCATGGCTCTACTACTCAAGAGAGTAAACTGTGTGTGATCATCTGACTAAATTGAAATTTAGTACCGCTTATCAAAACCAAAATCACATAGGAAATTCCATACTAATGATCATAATATGTTGATATTTTTTTTATCTATTATGCTTCATTAAATATTAGGACATTTCACAATGTTTTCAGAATATTTCATGTGTAGGTAAATAAATATGCTTGCAATAATTCATGACCTAAAAATTTATGAAAAGGATAAACTGTCTCAAAATATTGTGATACTTTCAAAAGAGGTTGCATGTTCTAAAAGAAATATATAGAAAATTTATAATGCTAAAATACTGTAAGAATACATGACTATATGAAATGTTTCTGAGTATGCCAATTGCTTAATATAATGACAAAATCATGAAAATTTCATGTTAAAAAATAAAGTAACAAACAAATGAACATGTAATATAGACTATGATTACATTAAGTCTGGTCAAAATGTTTGATACTCAAAATCTTTTGTATTAAGTCAAATGTCTCGAAATGTGTTTATTCTTCTGAAGAGGATGAGTCTTCAATAACAATATGTTTATCTTTTTGAGATGGGCAACGATGTCCTTCCGCTTTATGCCTTTCTTATAGTAAAAGAGAATTATCTTGTAATATTTGCAAAGAAGGAGGAGGGTAAAACTGCAAGGAATCATCATAGTCCATAAAAACTTTGTAGGTGTCCCTTAAAGGAGTACCAAAAGTTATCCATCCTACAAGAACATCAGCAGGCTTTACTCCATGAATGACATCTTCTAAAGAGATTCTTATTCAAAGTTGGCTTGGAGAGGGGGCACAATCCATTTATTCAAAATAGATGATACCTTGGTCCTTATGGTAATCTTTCAAGCGAGGAGGAGGGATCCATATAACATGATTTACTGGGCAACACTGGTCTACCAAGTAATATTGATGAACCCACCAGCGCTGCAACGTCTCGAAAAAATCATACAAAGACCCGATTACCACCTAAGGCAGAAATCATAAGGACCAAATCCTTTAGAAATTAGACGTAAATTAACTAAGTGTTAAACTAGATTATCTATGAAATTAACACTAATCACTTTAAATATGATTTATAAGACCCAAAACAAGTAGAACCGTTAATGCTACATTACCTTAAAAACTTTGGACCCATCTCAAAACCTAGTTGCTCTTGGGAGCATCATGAAACTCCGTATCGGACCTGGACTGCGCGTCGAAAGTCTGATTACCCTGAAACTATATGGTTATGATGATCTTGCTGGACTTGACAACTATCTCAGAAATCAAGTCCTAAAGGTATCTAGAAATGCACAACTTGAGCCCAGATAGAAGTGTGTGAGAAATAGGAAATGAACTGAAACTTAAGTGAATTGAGTCATTCACTTGCAGGCCGAATCTAAGAATTCAGACCATCAGAATGTGACACAATTACACCCTTAGATTAGGGAAAATTTCCAACGCATGTCAATGTGCTTGTGGCCCTGATTGAGTACTGGTGACCGTTGAACTGAAACTGGTCCCGAGCGTCCAATCCACTGATCCGATCGGTCCAAGATATTAACCTAACCTAGATCTAATGTCAGGAAGCTTAAGTATGACCGCATGCAGAAAAGGGGCCTTCATATCAGCTCCGTTGGACCGAAACAACCAGTCTTTGGCTATAACCTAAGTATACCATGGCCCTAGGGCCATTCCCATTAATTCTTGGCCTATATAAGAGCCTTAAACCCTCTCTCTCCCTTCACATACGAATTTGCAACCCTACGAGAGAGAGAGAAGGAAAGAGAGAGAAAGTGGGGGGTCGTTCCTGGGATCTTTCCCTGCCACTCCACATGTGATTATGATCCTATTACTAGGTAAGAAATCCTAATCCTAATTTATTTTAGATATTTAAATAGAGTAAATGGTGAAGTAACTAACCTATTTCATGCTATAGGTTACCGTCATGCTGTAAACAAAGACTTAAGGTTTAACTGAGTTCCTTACGAGTCTACCGGCAAAGCTGTGGACTATAAATGTTTAGGTTATGGATTTTAAGGCTTTAAATGTCAGTAATAATTTATGACTAACTTGATTGCTATCACATGTGCATAGATACGACGTTTTCTATATACTATATATCTATGTAGACTATGTTGATTTTAATGTATTCCACGTGTTTGTTGAAATGTTTGAATGAGTTTAAAATTATGATTTATACTTGTCATGTTTATTGACTGACAATATTATTGTACATGTGGTGAACACTTTGTAAAGGGATTGACTATAATACCTATTATAACTATTTTATTACATGTATATGATATGTGTAGCCTAAGTGTTTGATAAAATGTCTAAATGTGAAAATACTTATTTAAATGCATGTAATGAGGATGTTAAGATAGGATTTTTAATTCCCTTATCTATGGTTACAGTATCCTTTATATAACCTATCTTACTACTATGTGAGTTAAGGATGAAATGCCTATGTGCAGTAACATGTGTAGTATGTGTTTTATCAAATTGCATAAGTAAGATTCATATTTGATTTTAGTTGTCACATGTTACTTTTGGCTACTACAGGTGTATACTATTACTTGGAGTGTGTTTGGGGCTACAACATAGTTCAGGCAATCGGTAATGATTTCCGAGTTAGTGGCTGAGGTCATTTCGCCACACCAGATAGGTTTGAGAAATCCGAGTCATATGCTACTTGTCGACAGTGGTTAGGGCACGCGGATTGCTTATGCACTCTACGTCGATTAACTCGACGTACGCTCGTACTAGTCGAGCTTGTCAAGTAACCCGATTGGCCTAATGTATGTTAACTATGTATGGATGCTACTGTTTGAATTTAAGGTAGCAACTTACTAGTGTAAAGCCCGTTTAACTATGGTACCATGATTCGCTAAGACTTATGAGTAAGGCATGGTGGTATGGGACACCGTGGTCGTGCTGTCGGTCTACACTGGGGTGATGAGTCTCCCTATAGTGTCTAGTGAGCAACTCAGACTCGTGAGCCGAATACGGTGGTATGGGACACTGTATTCGAGCTGTCAGCCTATGATCAACTAACGAGCCCATAGTAACCTCGATTATACAGTAGAAACTACGTTGAGGTGATGAGCCTTTCCGTAGTAAACTAGAGTATAAACCAGGCCTATGTTGAGGTGATGAGCCTCTCTGTAACACTCCAAAAATCGGGAGTCAGGTAGAAACCCAACTCCCGAGTTCCAGAACGTCACTTATTCAACGTAGATAATGATAAATGCATGTTGTCTGTAGAATGGCATTAAACAAGATTGAGACTAAGCCAAAACAGCATATCATACTCTAGAGACAGTTAAATTAGCAAGCGGAAGACTGTGATAAATACATAAAATATATAATTAATTGTAAGTCCCCAGAGTGTGAACATGTTACCAGGTTAATTAAATACATGTATACTCCAAAAATGGAAAGAAAAGAATATACATGAGTGCTCCAAAAATATAAAATGACAAGTGTCCAGACACCTACTCAACCTCCCTATAATCCCGTCGATCAGAACACAGAGGAGAAGTCCTCCTCATCATCATACAAGTCTAGCTCTGCTTCTCAAGCAGTGCCATCATCTGCAACTAAAATAGGGACTGGTGGGTGTCCGGAACACCATCCCGTAACGTGGGAGTGAGTGTTCAACTCAGTGGGAGAATAGAGCAAAGATTAACATGTTATCAAATTATTCACGCGTTAATAGTAAAGCAAATAATCAAACATTCCTAGATATTATTGTTAATGTATGCATGAAATGACATGATGGATGCCCTCACCGACATACTCCCTCATACGGCACCATCTTACGCCCGCGGCATGCTTACGTTCCTCAGTGCTCCACATCTTCCAGGCACATGCAATGCGATATGGATAATGATTACCGAGTTGTTATTAGTCCTTTTCATACAGCAGAATTGGAAAACTAGGGTACCTTGCTTATATCAATCCCAACACAGATCCTGTCTAGGGTCGTCACTCTTAGTAATCTCATACGATGTTATATTTGTAGGTCGCTACAAGGGCTGTCAGGGCTGTTGCTCGCACTCGTTGCACCTCTCCCCCATCACCTTATCAATACAGGCCTAGTTATATCCTTAAGACTGCATTAGGACTCGTCGTTCCCATGCGGTGTCAGGATAAACTCAAGGTCACTACAAAGGGCTCGTCACCTGATCAGTGTAGGCCGATAACAAGAATATAGTGTCCCATACCACCATAATCTGCTCAGAGTAGGGTGTTCACTGGTCACTACGGGGAGGTTTATGGCCCCAGCGTAGGCCGATAGCTCGACCACGGTGTCCCATACTGCCATGCCCGGCTCATGAGTCTTTATGGATCAAGGTACTATGGTTAACAGGATTTTCAATGGTAAGTTCAGTACCCTAGGTTCAAGCAGTTATGACTCATGCAAGGTGAACATACAATGGCTAGTCGGGTTACTTGACGGGCTCGACTAGTACGAGCGCATCTCAAGCTGAACGACATGAAGTGCATGAAACACTTCGTGTGGCCTAACCACTGCCGCCAACCCAAAACACGACTCGCGTTCATCGAGGCATCCTTTATGGTACATATAAACCAACCACGAATTCAATCCATTACCGACTGCTTGGACTAGGTCATAGCCCCAAGCATTTGTAAACCAACGTCAGTAAACACATGAGAGTAACAAGAATGCATATAAACAATACAAGCATGTTGTTACAGGTTATAACATACCACATAAGCAAATCCTCCAACACATGCATTTCATATATATAATGAAATCAATACATATGGCCAACATGATGGAATTCATATACATCAGCATATTAATTGAGAATTCAATCTCAAAACTAATTCACAACACCATTTTACTCAATACATACTAATACAAACATTTATACAAACACTTAGTCTACACACTTTAGTCCACATAGCGTATGTCGACTCAAAGTGCGCATTATGGCGAATCTCTTCGCTAAACCGATCATATACGTATTTCTAATATCATAACACGATAAATTTACATGTCAAGCATTTTAGCAAAATATGGACGTATACAGTATTTTCTATAAATGCCTAAAATACCCTAAATCTCATATTTACCGTACATTTATGAAACGGAAAACGGACAGCATGTTGTACATGTCAAACGGCATTGCCGTCGATAATCTACTATTAAACGACATTGAAAGCTTTGAAATCAGTCAATCTAAGCATCTAAAATCCTCACCTTAAACCAGAAATTGTGAAACGGAGTTGATTCAGACGATAAGTCTTCGTCAACGGTGGGTACGCTACCTATGGCATGAAACAGGCTAGCTACACCAACACTACAACTATTCTAAGCTTCAAATCAGGTTAGGGTTAGGATTTTTTACCTAAGAATGGAGCTGAAAACACCGGAATGGCGGTGCAGAAGAGGCAGTTATGGAACACGGAGCAGCAGGGAAGAATCCCAAGAGAGAGCTCCAAATCTCCCTCCCTTTCTCTCTCTTTCTCCCTCTCTTTTCTCTCTTCTCTCTCCAAATTCGTATGGAATGAAAGAGCAAGGGTTTAAGCCCTTTTTATAAGTCCAAAAGTGACGAAAATAGAGTTGGGGCCAAGGTATACTTATTTTATGTTCAAATACGGACTGTTCCGTCTCAACGGAGCATTTTTGGAGGTCCCCTGGCCGAATGCGGTCGGACTTAAGCTCATGGATACTGGATCCTTCTCACATCAAGTTTTTTGTCCGGTAGTGTTCCCAGATCGCACGTGGCAGACCAGTTTCAGTTCAACAGCTACCGGTACTCGATCAGGGCCACAAGTGCGTTGACATGTAAGGGACACCTATCCTGATCCGAGGGTAAAATTTGATCAAATTCTGACAGAATGCTTAGAAAATGTCGCGCAAGTGACACATGCCAGATTTCATAAATTATATTAATTTTTAACATTTCTCACACTCTTCACTCTGGACTCAAGGAAATCGTCGTGGGATATCATTTGGACTTGATTTTCGAGGTGATTGTCAAGTCTAACTAGGCGGTCAGGATTGTCTAAGTTCGGGATAATCGGACTTCCGACGTGAGGTCCAGAGCCGATACAAAGTTTCAAGGTATTCCCGAGAGCAATCGGGAATAGAGTTTGATCCTAGGTTTTACGGTATTGTAACGTCACCTATCCTATACATTTTGACTCTAGCAGATCGTATTGAAAGTGATTGGTGAGAATTTCATAGGCCATCTAGTGCAGCGTTAGTTAATTCTCGTTGGATTTCTAAAGGAAGTAGCCTTTATTGATTTTTATTTGAGATGAGATTTGAAGGGTGGAGCGAGGGTGTTTGGAAACGGAAGAAGGAAGAGTTCAGAGGGATGGTTTTTGCCAAAAATCAGGCATTTTGGTGAGAAAAGAGGGCTTGAAGGGTCACTTTGTGAAGGACGTACCCGATCGGGGAGGTTTTAATGGACGGGCAACATACCAGGGGGCTACCCTAGCCCCCAAACACCTCTGACCCGAAGCCCGGACCCAACCGAGCATTTTGACCGGGGATGCATCGCAGAATCGGCGATGTCATCGCCGATCAATCTCACATCTGGCGATGGCCACCCTATGAGGCTGGTTCCCCTTGTCCTAGGGACCCCAAATGTATGTTGCTCCCACCTTGGTTCATTGTATTTGGGCTTGGATAGGCCCAAAACTCCATTTGGGGCGTTTTTAGGCCATTTTGTAAATCAGAATGAGTTTATGCATCATGTAGCATATGATTTTGGGGTAGGAGACTCTAATCCATCCAATTAACCTATCTATTTTGTTAGATTCTAAAAAGTTAAGGGTCGAAACCCGTTTTACCCATTTATTTACTATTCACGGTAATTTTTAACTTCGGTATTGTTCTTCATCATTAATACCCTAGGATTGGTGTTCTTTACTATTTAAACTTGAGGAGTCATGTCTAATGTGAAAGTACTTGGAGAAGTTTGAAGAATAAGGTGGTGAAAGGTGAGTTTTGAAGGAAATGGGTTGAAGTGCGATTTCTTTGGCCTTGGGATTGAGCTTTGAGAGTGTTATGGTTGACCCATTGCCTAAGGACATCTAACCCCAGGTTGGCAAAAATTCAGGGTGTTACACTCTCTGTAGTGACCTGAAACTATCTATTGTATGTGACTAACTAGGATTGATGACCCTAGATGGATCATTATTTGGGTATATGATATAAAGGAAGGTGACTTAACTTCCTAATCCTGCTGTATGAATATGTCTAATTAAGAACTTGGCTAACACGACCATGCATCGCATTACACGGTGCTTTGGCACAGAAGTGCACATAGGAAGGGGTGCATGGCACAATCGTAAGATGATGTCGCAAAGGGAGTGTAGGCAAGGGCATGCATCAATATCACATAACATCCTTGCATTAATAAGAGTACTTAGGACATGATTTTTGTATTACTTTATCATTACTACTTGACTGAATTGATAACTTGTTAACCTTTGCTTCATAGCTCCACTGAGTTGATCACTCACTCCCACGTTCTGGGACGGTGTTTTAAACACCAACTTGAATTTTAGTTAGATGCCGATACTGGTACAATGTATGAGGCCAGACTTCTACAATGATGAGGAGTTCTCATACATGCAGTTATCAGGCGGGTTTATGTAGGCCGCTTTGATCGACGAGATTACAAGGATATATGATTAGTGGTACATTCACATTTTGTCATTTTATATCTTGAGAATAAATATGTATTAATTCAGCTCAGTAATGACATCATACTCTGGAGGTTGGGAAACACGTTTATGTGTCTTATATATATTATGGTCTTCTACTTGCGTAAATTTGAATATCTTTGGAGTATGATATGCTATTTTGGTATAATCTCACTCATGTTTAAGGCACTAATAGAGACAATATTTAATCATCATTATCTATGTTGCATAAGTGATGTGTTGGAACTCGGGAGTTGGGCTCCTGCTCGACCTCCAATTTTCAAGGCGTTACAAGTTGGTATCAGAGCATGATTTGGATTAAACTGGACCTGCGTTATGGTCACACGATACACACTGATGTATTTTGACTTAGGAGGATGTAATATAATGTAAAAATAGTCATAGGATCTCCAGTTTCGCCTATAGACAGAATTGACCAAAATTGACCCTTAGAATCGGGGCCCGTATGCATCTGAGATTTATGTGTAGTGATACCAAATCTTTACTAGACCATCGATAGATGGGTTTAGATGATAAATTGACACGTTCCACTCTCAAACAACCCGAAACACGTGAATATACGCGAGATAGGACTTGAAAAGACTCAAACGGACTAGGGGGCCCAAATGGTCAAATTGGGGGGATCCAAAGTGGACCCTGGACACATACGGTACCTCAGTGTGGGGGGGGATGTCATCGCCCATGGGGTGAGGGCTTACCCAGAGGTCCAGGGTCAGGCTATGCCATCGTCGGATCGGCCAGGCCTCCCCGCCTGCTTGGTTCGGGCCTGTCAAGTCGGTCAAGCCGACTAGTGTCCAAAGCTGTGAGGCCCACTAAAATGTGTGAGGACCCATATAACCTCCCCATTTGATCCCCTCTTCCCTCATACACCCCTCCAAGCTTTCCTTTTTCCCTAAAGTTCTTTTTCCCCTCTCAAATCTCCCCTTCATTCTCACATTTCCTCTCTTTTCTTCATCACAAACATCCCTCCGCCACCTTCATCAAAACCCATCTTCTATCTCCTTCATTTTTCCCATTTTTGAGCACACAAGACCAAATTTGTGTCTCATACATCTCCAATCCAACAACCCATCCTATCCCCCATTGTTATTTCACTCAAATGGCTCTTTTCGAGCTCGTGGCCATGATTTTCTCCATCTTCACACTTCTTTCTCTTATGGGGAAGAGGAGAACTTCCACGGATGAAGCTGGGCCTAGCCGCCCTACTCGATCAAGTAAGCAAACAGACGCAACCACAAGTGTAAGCGTCGATCGGAGATAAGGACAAAGTGGGATCTCGATCCCCAGGCTCCCCTCGAAAGGGATCTGCTAGCGGAGTTGTCTCATGGAAGATTTGAGGGCCGTAGGGTCCTTTTTGAAGCACACATGGATGAGAGGCTCTTTGGGCAATATCTGGTGATGAACCGCCTGGTGGATGCTGGATGGGGTCCCATATTTGAGGGTAAATCTCGTGTAAATGTGAACACTTTCTGAGCCTTCTACGCGTATATATGGGAGCTAACGCTGGAGCCTTCACAGTTCAAATTTCCTGTGAGAACGCGAGAACTCATAGTCGATGTTAGCTTGATAGCCCGAATCATGGGAATGTCGCTTGGAGAGGTCCATGCTAGTGAAAAGAGTCATGCGAGTGTGCGTGAAAGGGACCACCACACGTGATTCCTTTATGGCCAACTGGTCCACTGGAATCTATACAATAGCCTCCTAGCATCCAAAATGACCAACGAGTTTCGCCTGCTCCACCACATCTTCATGTACAATGTGTACCCCAGGTGAAACTAGTCACCTACATGTTTGAGGAGGGTAGCCTTTAGTGGGACAACGTCCTTCAGACCATTGCGGTCGGATACGTCTAGATGTGGGAGGCCTTCTAGACCCGCTTTCATAGAAGTACTTTCCTCTCATGTATCGACATGAGAAGGAGAGTGAGTTTCTTCACCTTTGTCAGGGAGGGATAGTAATGGCAGAGTACGAGAACAGATTCACAGAGCTAGCTAGGTATGCTCTGTTGATATTAGTTAATCAGTTGATGTAGATGCGGCAGTTTTTTGAGGGCCTGCGACCCAAGATATGCTTGAAGATGTGCTACGCTAGCGTGTATTTACCTATGCTGAGCTAGTGGGCATGTCTTTATAAGTGAAGCAGGATGGGTATAGATTGTCCTGCACATGCATGCCTATGCTTTGTAGGCCGTGACTGGATTTTTTGAGCAAGCTGTTCCTCGGTAAGAGGCCCTGTGCAGACTTACCTCCAAGGCTCATGGCTCCACCAGCCCCTTTGAGGTGACCAGACTTGTGGTGCACTTACTACATGAGGTCGAGCCATGCAGATACCTAGTGTTTCACCAAGATGAGGGACAATGGCTTCTTGCTGCCTCAGAGGATCAACCGCTAGCTTCCTCAGGTGATTGCAGCTCCACCTCTACAGTCAGCACCAGCGCATCCATTTTTCTGGCCTCCTGCACCTCGATTTAGCTGCCTCAGCGACCTATGGTACCGCAGCCGAACCATTCTCAATAGGCCCGGGTGCATGCACTTACAATGAAGGCATCCGAGATAGCAGACGTGACACCGATGACTTTTGAGGTCATGACACAGATCCAAGGTATTCCTGTCTTCTTATTAGACAACACCGGGACCACTACCTCCATCATATCATGCGCAGCAGTCAAGCGACTAGCGTTGGGTACAGTTCCTATGAAGGGAGTGAGAATCCTCACCACCACAGGGACTTTTTCTAACATCACCAGGATTTACAAGGGTTGCTCGATAGATTTAGGAAGCAGGACGATACTAGTTGACCTGATTATTGCTCCCCTGTATCATTACGATGTTGTCCTCGGTATGGACTGACTCACTGAGATGAGAGCAGAGATCGATTGTGAGGCTAGGGTGGTGACAGCCCATGGACCTGAGGGTATGGCTTTTACTTTCCCTGTTCAGGTCAGTTATCTTTTCTATTTGAGTTGTTATGCTTCTCTATTGGAGAGTATTGATGGTCCAACGCTTGGGAACACACCTGTAGTTTGGGATTTTGAGGACGTGCTCAGTAAAATACCTGGACTACCTCCTCAACATGAGATTGATTTTTCCATCGATCTAGCGCCTGGTGTGACACCCATTTCATTACCAACTTGTCGCATACCTTCGTGTAAGATGGAGGAATTGAGGAAACAGATCGATGATCCATTGGATGCCGGATTCATACGGCCTAGTGTGTCTCCGTGGGGAGCACTTGTGCTACTTGTGAAAAAGAATGATGGATCTCTGCAATTGTGTATTGATTACCACAGATTGAACCAGGTGACGGTGAACAAAAAGTATCATTTTCCCAGGATAGATGATCTGTTCGATTAGTTGAAAGGGGCACAATATTTTTCAAAGATCGATTTATAGTCAGGGTATCATCAGGTACTTGTCAGAGGTGAGGACATGCAAAAGACAGTATTCAGGACCAGCTTTGGGCAGTACGAGTTCCTTGTGATGTCGTTTGGACTCATAAACGCATCGGTCGTGTTCATGGACTTGATAAACCAGGTGTTTCGGCTGTATCTATTCTGATTCATCATCATGTTTATAGATGACATCCTAATATACTCCAAGAGTCGAGAGGAGCACGAGAAACACCTGCAAGCAGTCATTGATACTATCAGGAAGAACCAGTTATTTGCACAGTACAAGAAGTACGAATTCTGGAAGGAATAAGTCAAGTTCCTGGGACATGTGGTGTCCAAGGAAGGGATAGCGGTGGACCTTGCTCAAGTAGACAGTTTAGGATTGGGAGCAGCCTAGTTTGGTTACTAAAGTAAGGAGTTTTCTTGGCCTGACAAGCTACTATCGTTGGTTCATTAAGGATTTTTCCAAGATAGCCAGACCATTGTCTTAGCTGACTCGAAAAGATCTCAAGTTTTCCTAGACTGAGAAGGCCGAAGCAGCTTTTCATGAGCTGAAGGACAAGTTGACGTCTGCCCCTATGCTAGTATTGCCAGAGCAAGGGGTTAAGTCTACACCAATGCTTCTCATGTTGGCTTGGGTTCTGTTTTGATGCAGAAGGACAGGGTTATTGCCTATGCATCATGACAGTTGAGGAAACATGAGGAAAACTACCCTGCGCACGACCTGGAGTTAGCAGTCATCATCTTTACACTGAAGCTCTGGAGACATTACCTTTATGGAGAGGAGTTCGAGCTCTTTTTTAACCACAAGAGCCTCAGGTACATATTCACATAGAGGGACCTGAATATGAGACAGTAGCGATGGATGGAAACCTTGAAGGACTTCAAGTTTGAGGTCTCTTACTATCATGGCAAGGCCAACCTTGTGGCGGACACGTTGAGCCGCAAGAAGACTAGCATTTGTGGCTCTGTTGATGATAGCAGAGTGGGATACGGTAGAGTTTGTGCTAGACTTTAAGTAGAAACTTACGATAGAGGAGCCTTTTGAGAGCATCGAACATATTCGGGTGGAGTTACTCGTTGATGATAGGATTATCGTGGCTTAGAGAGACGATAAGCTATTGTTCAAAGATGAGAGAGGACTCAGAATGGAGAGTTGGTACAGATGTAGGTTTACATTATTGTGGCCGCCTATGCATCCCAAACCTTCATAGCTTGAGAAGGGAAGTTCTCGAGGCTGCTCACAATTCGAAGATGGCAATGCATCCTAGTAGTACGAAGATGTACTGAGACATGAAGCTCTTGTACTGGTGGGATAACATGAAGGCTCACATACCAAAGTATGTGTCCCGGTGTCTCACGTGCCAATAGGTTAAGGTAGAGCATCTCCAACCTCCTAGACTACTTCAGCCCATGCCCATAGCTGAATGGAAGTGGGACTTTATTTCTATGGATTTTATCTCATGGCTACCGAAGATGAGGAAGGAGCATGACTCCATATGGGTGATCATGGACCGGTTGAAGAAATCGGATCATTTTCTCCCTATTAGATTTTTGAACTCTGCAGATGATTTGGCCAAGCTATACATCAAGGAGATCGTACGTCTACATGGAGTTCCTATGGAGATTGTGTCGGATAGTGACACTCAATTCACATCTATCTTTTAAACTCGTATCCAGGAAGTAATTGGTGTGAAACTGAAGTTCAGTACCACGTTCCACCCATAGACTGACGGGCAGACGGAGCAGGTGAATCAGGTGTTGGAAGATATGCTACGAGCTTGTGTGCTGGATTTTCAGGTCAGTTGGGATGGCTGTCTTCCTTATGAAGAGTTCACGTATAACAATAGTTTTTAGGTGAGTATTGGCATGACTCTATATGAGGCTTTATATAGGCATCCCTGTCAAGCATCGCATTGCTGGGCAAAGGTTGGCGAGAAGAGCCCGATTGGCCCAGAGTTAGTTCTGGCGACTTTAGAAAAGATCGACATTATTGGGCATCGACTTCTAGCAGCACAGAGTGGACAGAAGAGCTACACCGATATGAGGAGGCGGCAGCTAGAGTTTGAGGTTGGGGACCACGAATTCTTGAAAGTTTTCCCAATGAAGGGAGTTCTTCGATTTGTCAAGAAGGGGAAGCTCACGCCGAGATTTATTAGCCCATTCCAAATATTGGATCAAGTGGGAGTGGCAGCGTACCGCTTGGCATTGCTGACACCACTCGTAGGCATGGACAACGTATTTTATGTGTCGATGTTGAAGAAATATGTCCCTAACCCTTCCCACATTATCAAATGGAAGCATGTATAGTTGAGAGAGGACGTTACTTATGTATTGTGGCCGACACGTATTTTAGACCGGAAGGAGTAGGTGTTGCGCAGTAAGGTTATTCCACTTGTGAAGGTAATGTGGACACATCATACTGAGGAGGAGGCTACTTGGAAAATGAAAGACGAGGTCCGAAAGAACTACCCTTAAATTCTCGAGAAGTATGAAAATGTATTAATTTTGAGGATAAAATTTTTCTTTAAGGGTGGTAGATTGTAACGTCTTGAAAAATCTGTACAAAGACCCGAGTACCACCTCAGGCAGAAATCACGAAGGACCAAATCCTTTAGAAATTAGACGTGAATTAACTAAGTGCTAAACTATATTATCTATGAAATTATCACTAATCACTTTAAATACGAACTGTAAGACCCAAAATGAGTAAAACCGTTAACGTTAAATTACCTAAAAACATAGGACTCATCTTAAAATTCAGTTGCTCTTGGGAGCATCATGAAACTCTGTATCAGACCTAGACCAGGCGTTGAAAGTGTGATTACCCCGAAACTATATAGTTATGACCGCCTTGTTGGACTTGACAACTTTCTCGAAAATCAAGTCCTAAAGGTATCCAGAAATGCACAACTTAAGCCCGGAACGAAGTGTGTAAGAAACGCGAATATCTTTAGGAAATGAACTGAAACTTAAGTGAATTGAGTCATTTGCTTGGAGGCTGAATATAAGGATTCAGACCGTCAGAATCTGACCTAATTAAACCCTCGGATCAGGAAAAATTTCCAACACATGTTAGTGTACTTGTGGCCCTGATCGAGTACCGGTGACCGTTGAACTGAAACTGGTGGTCAAGATCTTAACCTAACCTAGATCCAATGTCAGAAAGCTTAAGTTTGACCACATGCAGAAAAGGGGCCTCTAGATCAGCTCTGTTGGATCGAAACGGCCAGTCTGTAGCTATAACTGAAGTATACCATGGCCCTAAGGCCATTCCCATCGGTTCTGGGCCTATATAAGGGCCTTGAATCCTCTCTCTCCTTTCACATATGAATTTGCAACCCTAAGAGAGAGAAGAGAGCAAAGAGAGAAGGAAAGAGGGAGAAAGTGAGAGAGAAAGTGGGGGACTGTTCCTGGAATCTTTTCCTGCCACTCCACGTGCTTAACCACCACTTCCATATCGTTATACCGGCTATTTCGATCCTATTGTTTGGTAAGAAATCCTAACCATAATCTGTTTTAGATATTCAAATAGAGTAAATGGTGAAATATCTAACCTATTTCATATTATAGGTTATCATCGTGCTATAGACAAAGACTTAGGGTTTAAACTGAGTTCGTTATGAGTCTACCGATGAAAGGTGAGGACTATAAATGTTTAGGTTATGGCTTTCTAGGCTTTTAATGTCAGTAATGATTTATGACTGACTTAATTGTTGTCACATGTGCATAAATACGACGTTTTTCATATACTATAAATCAATGTAGACTATGTTGATTTTAATGCATTCCACGTATTTGTTGAAATATTTGAATGAGTTTATAATTATGATTTATGATTTCCATGTTTACTGATTGAGAATACATGATTGTTGTACATATGGTGAAACCTTTGTAAAGGAAATTGCTATAATACCTGTTATAACTACTTTATTACATGTATATGATATGTGTAACTGAAGTGTTTGATAAAATGCCTCAATGTGAAAATGCTTCTTTTAATGCATGTAATGAGGGTGTTGACATAGGATTCTCAATTCCCTTATCTATGGTTACAGTATTATTTTTCATATACTATAAATCTATTCCCTTATCTATGTTTTAATGCATGTAATGTGAGTTAAGGATGAAATACTTATGTGCGGTAACATGTGTAGTATGTGTTTCGTCAAATTGCTCAAGTAAGATTCATATTTCATTTTAATTGTCACATGCAACTTTTGGTTACTACATGCGTATACTATTGCTTAGAGTGTGTTTAGGGCTACGACGTAGTCCAGGTAATCGATAATGATTTCTGAGTAAGTGGCCGAGGTCGTTTCGCCACACCAAATAAGTTTGAGGAATCCGAGTTGTAAGCTACTTGTCGACAGTGGTTAGGCCACGCAGAGTGCTGATGCACTCCATGTCGATCAACTCAACGTACGCTCGTACAAGTCGAGCTTGTCAAGCAACCCGATTGGCCTAATGTATGTTAACCATATATGGACGTTACTGTTTGAATCTAAGATATCAACTTACCAGTGCATAGCCCGTTTAATAATGATATCATGATCCGCTAAGACTCATGAGCCGAGCATGGTGGTATGGGACACCGTGGTCATGCTGTCGGCCTACCTTGGGGTGACGAGCCTCCCCGTAGTGTCCAGTGAGCAACCCAGACTCGTGAGCCGAATACGGTGGTATGGGACACTATATTCAAGCTGTAGGCCTATGATTAGGTGACGAGCCCGTAGTGACCTCGAGTATACAGTAGAAACTACGTTGAGGTGATGAGCCTTTTCGTTGTAAACTAGAGTATAAACCAGGCCTGCGCTGAGGTGACAAACCTCTTCGTAGCGACCTGTAACTATCTATCATATGTGAATAACTAGGATTGATGACCCTAGATGGATCATTGTTTGGGTACATGATATAAAGGGAGATGACTTAGCTTCCTAATCCTGCTATATGAATATGTCTAATTAAGAACATGGCTAACATGACTATGCATCGCATTGCACGGTGCTTTGGCGAGGAAGTGCACAGATGAAGGGGTGCATACCGCGATCATAAGATGATGTTGCGGAGGGAGTATAGGCAAGGGCATGCATCATTATCACATACCATCCTTGCATTAATAAGAGTACTTAGGACCTGATTGTTGTATTCCTTTATTATTACTGCTTGATTGAATTGATAACATGTAAACCTTTGCTTCATAGCTTCACTGAGTTGATCACTCACTCACACATTTTGGGACAGTGTTTTAAACAGCAACCAGACTTTGTGTTAGATACAGATACTGGTGCGATGTGTGAGGTCGAGCCAGACTTCTACGATGATGAGGAGTTCTCATACATACAGTTATCAGGTAACTTTATGTAGGCTGCTTTGATCGACTGGCTTACAGGGCTATATGATTAGTGGGACATTCACGTTTTGTCATTTTGTATCTTGGGAACAAATATGTATTTATTCAGCTTAGTAATTCCATCATACTCTAGAGCTAGGGAAACACGTCTATGTACCTTATTTATCTATTACAGTCTTCTGCTTGCATGAATTTGAATACTCTGGAGTATGATATGCTATTTTGGTATAATCCCACTCATGTTTAAGGCACTAATATAGATAAAATTTAATCATCATTATCTATGTTGCATAAGTGATGTGTTGGAACTCAGGAGTTGGGCTCCTTCTCAACCCCCAATTTTTAGAGCGTTATAAGCGCATCCAACAATAAGAAGCACTAACTGGATAATTGTAACCGGTAATGAGAAAATGTGATCTAGTGTGAACATTCAAGAGTCGCTTCCATATTAGGGCCCAATTATACGGCCCAACACAGTAACTTCTCATTGCTCTGGCAAAGATATCACAAGTCTCTGGTACAGTTTGATCAAATCCAAATTGGTGAGAAAACTACTAAGATAATATGGTTCATGCCAGAATACGTTACTCTCCCTCAAAGGAAGGGTACTGGATCTATTGGAAAGAAGGAAAGAATGTTCACCATATGAGATGGAATCATCATCAATAACTTCTACATCTTCAGGATAGTTAAAAAATAGAAATTGATGAAAGTCGATGGGATCATTGCTTTCTATTTTCCTAGAGATCCATCCATTTGATTTCTTAATCATATCTCTTAATTAATAATGTTGAAGAGGAAGTCGGTTAGGATTTAAATATGCTCTTCCAGAATCAGCAAATGTCCAAGAAAAGTATACTCCTAGCTAGCCTATGAAGAAATGCCATGAAGCACAAACAGGAAAAGGTTTAGAAACAGGATCCTTTGGACCAAGAATGACATCTCCGAAAGCACGATAAGGGAACACAGAAATGAAGGAGGTAATGAATATTTTTGACCTTCCGCCATTGCACCTGTGACCACAAAGAAGGAAGGTCTGATGATCTTCATTTAATCAAAATCCAGGAATATCACCAAGCTTAACCAATAAGCTAAGAAGGCGGCTAGTTCGCAAGAAGAACTGTATTCCACATTGTGTTTAATGTTCTTGTGAATGGCCTTGAGTTCTGAATGGTTATGATCTACTAAGCTGTTAAGATGAAGATATGATGATCAGGCTAAAATCATTTAATATTAAAATTACAGAAATAAAAATCAAAAGGGGAAAGACATACCACAACATTCGAGAAAAATAAGCCAACCATTCGAGAGAAGTAATTCGATTAGGATGAGGGAAGTTGGCTAGTGCACTGAAAAGTTCAAGGGTGGTTCTGAAAATCTTGGATGTATCTCCTCCCGCAGATGCTAGAGAAAGTTCTCCATTAGAAGGCACATATGCATTAAAAATGTTCCCCATGATGGGAAGACCCACTATACAAAGTAGATCCTATAGGATAATGCTCATTTCACCCGAAGGAAGGTAAAATGAATTGGTAATTGGAGACCAATGAATGAGAAAGTATCTAAAAATAGCAGCATCTGCATGAAAATGTTCAGATGTGGCTGTGATTGCATCAGAAGGAGTAATCTACTCCGGAATGGCAGTATGTTTTCAAACAACAGCACGGGCCCAGGCACTATAGAAATCACGAAGAGGCAGGAGTCCTGTAGCTAAGAAGTTTTTCGTATTCCAAGGTAATCTCTCAGAAAAGAACAGTTGTTGAGCCGCCACAAAATAATGAGTGGGGAAGGGTTAGTGAGGATCATAATATGGACGCAAAAATCTTATCTCATGAATTTTTCCTGCTCTTTAATGGGGTCCCTTTTTTCCAAATATCCCGTCAAGATCCTGGGTTCTTTTCTCACCCAAATGTCGGTAGAGACAAAGATATTTCGATGATCAAAAGGTTCACTATGCAGAATTGACCAATGACGTTGCAGATTGATGAGAATAATAGTTTAATCGTTAGTGAAGGGGTTATGTAGATCTAAAGTTTCTTCATGTATTTCTACGTGTTTTCAGGAGTGGTGAAGAGGTTGTTCGAATTTTGAAGAAGATGGGTGGTGCTTTATTTTTGAAAAAGGGGATTGAAAGTGATGCATGGTGAAGAAAATTAGCTAAGTTTAGAAAAATGACCAAAAGGTCAGTTGCGCAGGCCATGCAACCAAAGTTTATTCAGTGGACTCGCACAATGGGTTTATACCTTGCTCAAAAAGGATGCCTATTGCGCGGGTTGCACTACCAGATGCTATTACGCGGTGAAGAAGTAGTGAAGCAAAGCTTCGCTGCAGGAAGTGGGAAGCGAGAGAATGAACTGAGACCAGTTATTTATAAGAAAAAAGCCAAATACAATACTCGAGCACTCGTTGCTTGGGTTGCGCAACGACTTAAAAAAGGTTGAAAATTTGTGAAAATTGTTCCTAATCCTTTGATTTAAAAGAACAAAGAACGGATCAAGGGGGGCATCTATTGGAGCATAAAATATTTAAGAGAAATTAAAAGGGGTAGAAAATTAGAAATGAAGTGAAGAAATGAGAAAGAAAGGAGAAGATCAAGTGATTGTTGTGCGAACCGGGTTGCACAACTGATTTCCTCCATTGCGCAGGTCACAAAACTGTTGTCCTCCATTGCTTGCATCGTAAAACTGATTTCCTCCATTGCATGGGTCACAGAACTAATTTCCTCCACTGCGCAGGTCGCAGAATTGATGTCCTCCATGTTGAGACATAAAAAAATGATAAAGGGTTAAAGTAAAGGAAGATTGAAATTGAGAAAGAAAATTGAAGGAAATGAAGAATGAGCTGACTTGAGGATGGTTTGCACAGGTCCGCACAAAAGATATCAGTTGTGCAGAACTGTGCAATCAAATAAGCATTGCGTAGGTCCACGCAACCAAAATGGGAACTGCACAGGTCCGCGCAATGAGTTCAAGGAGTGATTCTTCGTAAGAGGTCTTAAACACTAAAAAGAATCCCATGGCTCCAAAATTGAGGTATCACATGTGCGAAGGCCTATAAATACCCCCTCACCTCCTTCATTTGGACCGGTTGAAGATTTTCAAGAGAAAGTGGAGTGAGGAGGAAGATTGAAGTGAGAAGGAGTGCAGCAGGGGTTTGCACAGGTCAGCGCAACTGACATCGGTTGCACGGAACTGCACAACCAGACTGTTTCACAGTCTATGATGGTAAAGGGCCTTTATGCTACTGAAATGTTTGAAGCCTTCAAGTACCTTCCATTTAAGATCAAAGAAGGATAATCAGTAGAAGAGCATATTCCTCCTAAGTCTTGGGAGATGACTGAAATCACTAACGAAATGCTGTTGGATTTAACATCTGATTATGACAGTTGAACATATAGTAATTCCTTTATTTTGAATAATCTATCTTAGAATCAAGGAACACTAGAAGGATGTCAATGAACTCAGCATTAATAAAGTGTGATGATTGTTTTAAATACATTTTCTCTGTTATGCTTGAATAAGATAATTGCTCAAATCAAATGCTTTTATTTCTTATTTGAAACAAAACGGCGACTCTGCTAGGGAATTTTATCTTATTTAATATTAACAGTGAAATCGTTATGAAGCTTTCATCATAGTTTGGCATCTGGAAGACGTCAAAATGGTGACTCTCAGTGGGAACATCCTCCTCTTTATCTTTAAGATAGATTATTTTATTCTTTAACCACTAAATACAACTATATTTTGTGTCTGATAGTTTCTGCATCCGATTACAACATGCTACTCATGGCAACTTCTGTGAGAAAAGTGAACTTCCGATTCACTCCGACAGGGTTTGTGATAGAATATACACTGAATCAAATTCCGATGTATCTGACTCGAATTCCTATGAGTGGAAGCAGCATGACTCGGGTAACAACTGGGGATGTTTCTGCTTCATCGTAATCATTAAGAGGTGATGAAGGCTGGACTATTGTAATGTCTCGTCAGGCAAGAGCACGAAATGCAAGAAACTCTAGAATGAATCCATCTTCCTTAAGACTCAAAGGGCCGATAACGCGTAATGCAACTAAAAGGAATCCTGAACTTGCTCCCCCAATGATATATTGTAAGTGCTATGATTTCATATCCTTTTGGTTCTCAAATTTTGTGGTGCCAAAACCTATATCTATGTCTTGTATATCTTGTGTTTTATGTTTGAAGACTATTCATTACATTGCATTTCAAGACAAGATCTTAAATGAAGAATGTTTACAAGATATGGATGAAGAATTCAAGAATTGAAGTCTTCAAGTTTGCATGTTCAAGATTCAATCAAGTTCAAGTATATTAGAAGAATTTGTCAAGTCAAGATTAAGCTCAAGAAGGCCTACTACAAGTTTTGTATATTCTCAAGCTTCTCTTAAGGGTCATCTAAGTGTTCAGATTTTCAAGTCCAACTCACTTTTAAGGTTTGTTTGACCTTAGATTGACCTTAGGATGAGTTTTATAGTGGGTCATTCTAGATACATAACTCATATATTTTAATATGCTTGTTTGGGCTGTTCTAAGATCAGTCCTATGGACTTCAAGACTAGTCCTAGCTCTGCTACGACCAGTCTTAAGTTTTTCAAGACTAGTCCTAGGTTGTTGAAGATTTTCGGATCTTTCTGGCTGTCCTACGACCAGTCCTGGACATCCTACGACCAGTCCTGGACATCCTACGACCAGTCCTGAGAGTTCTATGACTCATCCTTCGACCAGTCGTAGTTCTATGACTCAAACTCCAGCAAGCATTTTTAGAGTCCTACGACCGGTCGTATGTGACTCACGACCAGTTGTAGGTGGCCCACGACCGGTCGTAGACCACCCAGGACCGGTCATGGAACAGAAAATTCAATCCTGCGAAAATCTTTAAAAATCTTTAAAGCTATGACCAATCCTACGATCCTAAGACCGGTCGTAGACGGAATGTTTCAGGCTATAAATAGAGCACGAACTTCAGAGTTTTGGCAATTCAATTCAACTCTTTTTAAGCAATCTTTAGACTATTCTCTGAGATAAGTTTGTGTTTATTTTAATCTACTTTGTGCTTATTTAATATTCCTTTTGCTAGCTTATTTTTTATTTGATTTTGATCTACATTCCAATCTTATTAGAAAAGGGGAATTTCTGATATTCCTTCTTCTTGGATTCAAAATCAAATAGAACTAGCCCTTTTGATTTAAAATCAATTAGACTTAAAACCATTCTTAAAGTGAGTATTGGACTTTGAACGTTGAATCGAACTTCTAACCTGATTGGTTCTACCGGGCTTCTTCAAAAGGTGATTCAGGTATTTTACATTTTTTTATAATTTACTTTCTCTGGTTTTTGTTTGAGATTCTCCAGAAAAATATCATTGTATTGGTTATCTGAGGAGAGCCAGAAAACTCAGATTGTGGGGTTTTTGGATTGTGTAAGCCCGAGATCAAAGAAACAATTATGAAGGTTTTAAGTGAACCTGTGAAACCTATTTTGATAGTGCATGCTAATATCCCCTGTGTGAGGATATTAGGAGTGGAGTAGCAATCTGTGTGGCTGTTGAATAACAGTTGGTGTACACACAGGCAAACCACTATATATCGTTGTGTTGTGGATGTGTTTTTCTCTTTCATTCTTTTATTCATTCTTTTTTGTGGAGAGTGTTTGTGGATGAATGTTGTAATAACTTAGGATTTATTTTCTGCAAGTTATTTTGATTTCCTTATTTTTTATTCCTCATTGGTTTGTGATACAAAGGACATTTCAGAAATAAGGTTGTCCTACCTTAAACCTTTGGTTTTTGGTGTAAGGTTGTCCTTAGAACTGATAAAGTATTGATCTCTTTATTTTAGGCTATTGAGATTATTTTATATTCAGCATTGTGCTTTATTTCTTTATTTATTCCGCTATTATAAGTTTTATTTGGCATTGCCCTATTCACCCCCCCTCTAGGACACATAGCTAGGCCCTTTCAAGTGGTATCAGAGCCTAATAGTTTGTACTTATTGTTTATTTATTGGATTTATTTCCTGAGCTAACGATCTAAGCTATATTAAGATGTCAAATTTTGATAGCCTATCAGTCACTAGGCCACCACCCTTTAATGGCACAAACTATGCTTATTGGAAAGCCAGGATAAGGATCTTCCTTAAATCCTTAGATGAAAGTGTGTGGCTAGCCATAGTGAATGAATGGAACCCTCCTATCACTGAAGTAACTAATAGTGATGGTTCAAAATCAATGAAAGTAACGACTTATTCTCTTTGGACCACACTTCAGAAAAGTGAAAGTAGTGCCAATACTAAAGCACTAAATGCAATTACTTGTGCATTATCACCAGATGAATTCAAAAGAATCATCTCTTGTGAAAATGCAAAACAAGCATGGGATGCATCAGAAATGACACACGAGGGTACATCTATTGTCAAGAAATCTAAAGTCCAACTCCTCATAACTAAATTTGAACAAATTCATATGAAGGAGAATGAGATGTTTATGGACTTCTACACTAGATTGAATGACATTGTAAACTCTATGTGGGGTCTTGGTGATAGAATCCCAGAAAGTAAAGTGTGCGCAAAGATACTGCGTTCACTTCCTGAACGGTTCAATTCTAAAGTAACTACGATTCAGGAACTTCGTGATACGGATACCATGAGGGTTGAGGAACTAGTTGGTTCACTTCAAACCTATGAGTTATCCTTTAAGGCTCCTAAAGGAAAATTAATTGCTCTTAAATCATCTAAAAATGCTTCACAAGAGAGTACTTCGGATTCAAAAAATACCGAAGATGATATGGCGCTTTTAGCAAAAAAGTTTTACAAAATTTTTGAAAACAAGAAAAAAGATGCTTTTCAAAAGTCAAATGATAAGAGACGATCTAAACCTAGAGCTCGAAATCATTAAAAGATAGTCAATGTTACAACTGTCAAGAGTATGGCCACTTAGCTAACAAATGTCCTAAAAAGGACAAATAAAAAAGGAAAAGCATGATGGCTACTTGGGATGAATAGTCTGATTCTGAATCCTCTTCTAAATCAGAAGATTCTGAAACCGAGTCGGGCGATGATGTTAAAGCCCTTATGACTCTAGCCAAGATCACCTATTCAGATCATGATGATATATCTAGTGAAGAAAATATGAATAGTGATTGCGATAATGGGGATGATCTTCAAGATGCTTAAATGCCCTTTATAAAGAGAGTTGTAAAATTACTGTTAAGCTTAAATTACAAAAAGAAAAATTTTCTAAGCTTAAGGAAGATTATGAGTTTCTTGTTTTAGAAAAGTCTAATATTTTCAATTCTTTTGAAAAGACCAAATGTGATTTAGATTTCAAAACCTCCCAAATTGAAGATTTGAAATTTGAAAAAGAAAAACTCAAAAATGAGGTAGCTTCTTTTCTGAGTTTGAAAGACACATGGAAATATGCCCAAGGTGATCCAAAATTGGAAAAATTATTGTTTGGATCAAAAAAATGTGGCGATCGATCCGGATTGGGGTATGATAAGAATACATCTCCTAAACAAAAGAAATTGCTCCTAAATTTGTAAAAGGAGAGTCTTCAACTTCAAAAGAAAAGAATACCTATTAAGGATTTTCTAAAAATTCAAGGCCTTTTCAAAAACCTAAAAGTAGCCATGTCAACTTTAATTTTCAAAACTGAAATCCTTTAGCTGAAAAAATAATTGATCTACTCAAGGAGCTTTTAAAGTCTAACTCTATAGCTCACTCCTATAACAACAGACAGAAAAAGACCATCTATGCTTTTAAACCCAAAACAGTTCTGAAATGGGTTCCTAAAGTTGCCAGCTTGGTGGCCCACGCTGCTTTCAAAGCTACAAGCCATTCAAAGTGGTACTTAGATAGTGGTTGCTCCAGGCATATGACAGGTGACAAAGCTTTATTCACTGATCTTAAAGATATGACTGATGGGTCAGTCACATTTGGTGATGGAAGCAATTGCAAGATTATTGGCCAAGGTACGGTTCAGCTTTATAACCTTCCCTTATTTAAGAATGTTTTATAGGTTGAGGGATTAAAACACAACCTATTAAGCATTTCTCAGATATGCGATAACAACCATAATGTGAAGTTTTCTAATCAAGGTTGTGAGATACTTAATAAAAGGGGTTCTGTTATATTAACTAGTTGCAGAACTTATGAAAACTGCTACATTGTTAGTGATGCTAGCTCATCTACTCAATCATGTTACATGGTCCATAACGATGAGACCGAATTATGGCACAAACGCCTTGGACATGTACACTATCGAAACTTATTTAGAATGAGCAAAAGAGAACTAATTAGAGGTTTACCTAAATTGTAAAAAGTAGACAAAATATGTGGTGAATGCCAGTTGGGCAAACAGATTAAGAGCTCTCACAAGAAAGTGAACTCCAATAACACATCTAGACCACTCGAGCTTCTCCACATGGATCTTATTGGACTAACCAGATCAGAGAGTCGAGGAGGCAAAAAATACATTTTGGTTATCGTAGATGACTATACCAGATTCACTTGGGTATCATTCTTAAAAGACAAAACCGAAACCCTGGATGAAGTGAAAAAGGTCGTCAAACGAATCCAAAATGAGAAAAGTTCTCATGTTAGTAAGATCCGTAGTGATCATGGATCCGAATTCGAAAATAGTAGTTTTGAGAAATTCTGTAGTGATCAGGGAATATCACATGAATTCTTTGCGCCCAAAACACCGCAACAAAATGGTATTGTTGAAAGGAAAAACAGAGTGCTTCAGGATATGGCTAATGTTATGTTGAATAGCATGAAGCTCTCTAGAAATCTTTGGGCTGAAGCAGTTAATACCGCATGCTATATTATTAATCGAGTTTATACCAGTAAATCTGATATAAGACTGCTTATGAATTATGGTTTGAAAAGAAACCTACTGTCAAATACTTTCGAGTTTTTGGCAGCAAGTGTTATATTTTACGGGATCGTGAAAATTTGGGTAAGTTTGATACGAAAAGTGACGAAGGTATTTTTCTTAGTTATTCTTTGAACAGTCGAGCTTATAGGGTTCTAAATAAGAGAACTTGTGTGATTCAAGAGTCCATCAATGTGGTCATTGATGATCATTTGAATACACCAGCCCCAAGTTCAGATGATGATGAAGCTCTTATTATTGACAATCAAGATATCTCATCAAGTCAAAAAGAATCTGAACCAAGGACTATTAAAGATCATCCAACCAATCAAATACTTGGAAACCCTCTCACTGGAGTTCGTACTCGCAAACAACTTGAGAACATATGTAATTATATTTTTTTTACATCCGAAATAGAACCGGTCAACGTAAAAGAAGCACTTTCTGACGAAAATTAGATAGTTTCTATGCAGGATGAACTTAATCAATTTGTTCGTAATGATGTCTGGTATATTGTTCCTAGACCTAAAGATAAACACATTATTGGAACAAAATGGATCTTTAAAAATAAGTCTGATGAGCTTGGAAATATTATAAGAAACAAGGCTAGACTGGTTGTACAAGGGTACACTCAGATTGAAGGCATCGATTACGATGAAACCTTTGCTCCAGTCGCTCTCCTTGAATTAATCAGAATTTTTATTTCCATCGCATGCTTTAGAAAATTTAAGATTTATCAAATAGATTTAAAGAGTGCTTTCTTGAATGGCGATTTACATGAAGAAGTGTATGTTGAACAACGTTCAGGGTTTGAAGACCCTAAGTTATCTGACCATGTATTTCGTCTCAAAAAGGCTCTCTATGGTCTAAAACAAGCACTTAGGGCATGGTATGAGAAATTGACTAAATTCTTGCTTAGTCATAGCTTTCAAGTAGGAAGTGTTGATAAGACACTTTTTCTTAAGAAGTATAACAATGATATTTTGATGGTTCAAATATATGTTGATGATATAATTTATGGATCTACTTATTCTAACATGTCTATTGAATTTGCAGAGTTAATGAAATCAAGGTTCGAAATGAGCATGGTTGGCGAACTTAATTATTTTCTAGGGTTGCAAGTAAAACAACAACCTGATGGAATTTTCATTTCCTAGACCAAATATGCTTCAAACTTGGTTAAAAGGTTTGGATTTGAGAATGGTAAGAACTTTGATACTCCTATGAGTACAACGTTGAGACTCTCAAAAGATTCTACAGGCAAAGATATAGATCCTAAACTATATCGTAGTATGATTGGTAGTTTGTTGTATCTTACTGCAAGTAGACCTGATATTGCATTAAGTGTTGGAATTTGTGCGAGATATCAGTCTAATCCTAAGGAATCACATCTTACTACTATTAAATGGATTATTAGATATGTCGCAAGTTCTATAAATTTGGGACTTTGGTATCCTTTTGATACTAGTGTTCAATTAGCCGGGTACTCAGATGCTGATTGGACCGGAAATATTGATGATAGAAAATCAACCAGTGGTGGTTGTTTTTACATTGAAAATTACTTAGTTTCTTGGTTCAGCAAGAAGCAAAGCTCAATATCGCTCTCCACTGTTGAGGCTGAGAATGTTACAGCTGGATATGCATGTACTCAACTAGTTTGGATGAAACGCATGCTTAGCGATTATGGAATTAATCAAGATTCAATGATCTTACATTGTGATAATTCCAGTGCTATAAACATTTCCAAAAATCCAATCCAGCATTCACGTACTAAGCACATTGACATTAGGTATCATTATATACGTGAGTTGGTTGAAGAAAAAGTTATTTCTTTGGAATATATATCAACCGAAAATCAACTTGCTGATATATTTACTAAACTGCTCGACAAAAGTAGGTTTAATAAATTGAAATTTAATCTTGGTATGTGCATTTTACATTGAATATTCTTGCTTGAATGTATCAAAGTGTACTATATTTAGTATTATTTGTGTTTAAATTTCAATTTTTTCATTAAAAATGCATTTTTGGTCGATACTCGACCGGTCATGGTTCGACCGGTCGTGAACCATACTCGACCGGTCGTGGATCTTGTGAATGTGATATATTTGGGGAAAATCCTCTTCTTCCTCATTTCTACACCGACCTACGACGAGTCGTGGCTTGACCAGTCATAAGATTTCCTATTTTTCTTCAAGGTAAGTCTTATTTCATCATCTTTCTTGAAGATTCATGTTCTTTATGCTTTGATTTGTTCATAGTATAGCTTGATTTCATCTCTTGTTGGGTTTTTCAAGGGTTTTCTCTCAATTTTCTGATCTAGAGAAAACCCATCTTTCTTTTATGGATCTTTCTTGCTCTTTGTATCTTTTTGAATATGGATGCTAGAGGGAAAAAGAAAATATCTCGTGGTCCATCTTCTTCTAGATCTACAGCGATAACTAAACGGCACCTTCGGTCACCCGAAGATGATTCTCAAGATGTAAGAGATTTACGTATCTGTAACATTATCATTGAGCATTCCACTGTTCTCAATCACATTGCTCCATATGGTATTGTCCCCCTCCTTGAATCTGTTGGCTGGTCTAACATTTTGCTCTGGGGTGGGCCTGCATACCAGTCCATTGCCCAATCAATGGTTGCATGCATCTCTGAATTTTCTCTTGATAATTTAACATTTTCAATTGATACTAGAGAAGGAAAATTTGAAATAGACCGTCATTTGATATCAGGTATTATGGATATACCTGTTAATGATGAAGGTATACCGATTCATACTTTACATGACAAACCATCTGAATCGGAAAAATGAATGTTAACACGAGATTTATGCAAAATTGATGTGCAATGGACACATAAATCGAATGCGCTCCCTACAAAGTATCTGTTACCTAGATACAGAGTGTTACATCGTGTCTTCATTTCCAATGTATATCTTCGGTCCGATAATAAAATCGAGTTGACTTCCTTCATGGTTCATGTGTTGCATTCTATTGCTTTTGGTACCAAGGTCTGTCTTCCTTCTTTGATTTGTTATTTCATTATTCAGTTTCGTCTCCATCCGGGTCATAGTGATATTCCGTTCGGTTATCTTATGATAGTTTTAGCCACTCACATGCTTGTCGATAAACCTGTTAATGAGGCACCAATTCATCATCTTATTTTCAACAATTCCAATCTTAATAAGATGAAATTAGATCTGCTCCCTGGCCATGTTGATGAAGGTGGTGTTGGTGGTGATGCTAGAAACGAAAGGAAAGCTGGCGATCTTCCTCAACAAGATGTTAATATGGATGACTTATTTGATGATATAAAAACTGATCCACCTAATGATCCAGATTATGATCCATCTGGTTTTGATGCACGCCTTCGTGCATTGGAAGAAAAGGTTAATAATATGAATATAGCCCATGATATGCGATTTAAGTACATGCGAAAATATCTTCGTCGCATTAATAAGGGGTTACACTAGATTAATCCAACTATCCTTGCTCCCTCCTCTGGATCAGATTAGGTGAATTATCTTCTGGATAGTATCACATTATTTTTTATTTTGGATATGTATTATGGATTTTGTTTTGATAACATTGTCTTTTGGATATTGTATTTTGGATTATGAATTATGACTTGATGCGTCATGATTATATTATGTCCTTTCATATCTCTTTCTCATTATCTGCTTATTCCTCTATATGTTCTCCTTCCTATTGTGCCTTTCCCTTGTCATTTTGTGACAAAAAGGGGGAGTAGTAAGAGTTAAAGCTTAAAGGGAGAGTTGTGTGGAAAGGAGGAGTAATTTGTGTGAATTGATTAAGAAGGATAGTGGATGAGAATATGTAGTATTGATGTTATTAATTGTTTTCATGAGCAGTACTCGTATTACTCAGGGGGAGTAGAGTGATTTGTGATTTTATGGCTCATGATTCCTTATTATCTTTTATACTATGTGTTTTGTCACAAATTTGACAAAGCGAAAGATTGTAAGTGCTATGATTTCATATCCCTTTGGTTGTTAAATTTTGTGGTGCCAAAACCTATATCTATGTCTTGTATATCTTCTGTTTTATGTTTGAAGACTATTCATTACATTGCATTTCAAGACAAGATCTTAAATGAAGAAAGTTTACAAGATATGGATGAAGAATTCAAGAATTGAAGTCTTCAAGTTTACATGTTCAAGATTCAATCAAGTTCAAGTATATTAGAAGAATTTATCAAGTCAAGATCAAGCTCAAGAAGGCCTACTACAAGTTTTATATATTCTCAAGCTTCTCTTAAGGGTCATCTGAGTGTTCATATTTTCAAGTCCAACTCACTTTTAAGGTTTGTTTGACCTTAGATTGACCTTAGGATGAGCTTTACAGTATGTCATTCTGGATACAAAACTCATATATTTTAATATGCTTGTTTCGGCTGTTCTAAGACCAGTCCTAGGGACTTCAAGACCAGTCCTAGCTCTGCTACGACCAGTCTTAAGTTTTTCAGGACCAGTCCTAGGTTGTTGAAGATTTTCAAATCTTTCTGTCTGTCCTACGACCAGTCCTGGACATCCTACGACCAGTCCTGAGAGTTCTACGACTCATCCTTCGACCAGTCGTAGTTCTACGACTCAAACTCCAGCAAGCATTTTTGGGGTCCTATGACCGGTCGTAGGTGACTCACGACCAGTCGTAGGTGGCCCACGACCGGTCGTAGACCGCCCAGGACTGGTCATTGAACAGAAAATTCAATCCCGTGAAAATCTTTGAAAATCTTTGAAGCTATGACCAGTCCTAGGATCCTAAGACCAGTCGTAGACGGGATTTTTCAAGCTACAAATAGAGCACGAACTTCAGAATTTTGACAATTCAATTCAACTCTTTTCAAGAAATCTTTAGGCTATTTTCTAAGATAAGTTTGTGTTTATTTTAAGCTACTTTGTGCTTATTTAATATTCCTTTTACTAGCTTATTTTTTATTTGATTTTGATCTACATTCCAATCTTATTAGAAAAGGGAAATTTTTGATATTCCTTCTTCTTGGATTCAAAATCAAATAGAACTAGCCCTTTTGATTTAAAATCAATTAGACTTAGAACCATTCTTAAAGTGAGTAGTAGACTTTGAACGTTGAATCGAACTTCTAATCCGATTGGTTCTACCGGGCTTCTTCAAAAGGTGATTCAGGTATTTTACATTTTTTTATAATTTACTTTCTCTGCTTTTTGTTTGAGATTCTCCAGAAAAATATCATTGTATTGGTTATCTGAGGAGAGCCAGAAAACTCAGATTATGGGGTTTTTGGATTGTGTAAGCCCGAGATCAAAGACACAATTATGAAGGTTTTAAGTGAACCTGTGAAATCTATTTTGATAGTGCATGCTAATATCTCCTGTGTGAGGATATTAGGAGTGGAGTAGCAATCTGTGTGGCTGTTGGATAACAGTTGGTGTACACACAGGTGAACCACTATATATCGTTGTGTTGTGGATGTGTTTTTCTCTTTCATTCTTTTATTCATTCTATTTTGTGGAGAGTGTTTATGGATGAATGTTGTAATAACTTAGGATTTATTTTCTGCAAGTTGTTTTGATTTCCTTATTTTTTATTCCTCATTAATTTGTGATACAAAGGACATTTTAGAAATAAGGTTTCCCTACCTTAAACCTTTGGTTTTTGGTGTAAGGTTGTCCTTAGAACTAATAAAGTATCAATCTCTTTATTTTAGGATATTGAGATTATTTTATATTCAGCATTGTACTTTATTTCTTTATTTATTCCGCTATTGTAAGTTTTATTTGGCATTGCCCTATTCACCCCCCTCTAGGGCATATAGCTAGGCCCTTTCATATATCCTGAACGAATAGCCCCACGATTAACAGCGCGTGACTTTCTAGCTTTGGGTGCCCCAGGAGTCAAATGGACGAGAGAACAGAAAGGAAAAGCACTGGCAGTTAGTTCACCAATGTCTTTATCGTCTCGGACAGGTTCACCGGTGTCAGTATTGCCCCAATCGGTTAATGATATAGGCGGCATTGAAAAGTCCAATGAAACTCCCTTCTTCCCCCTCTTCATAAGTCCTATTACGTCAACATATTCTTGCTTGACTCCAACTACTGCTTCGTTAAAAAGTAGAGAAGCTGCAGTGCATATGGCCGAGACAAATCTAGAATACAGGGCAACTACAAAAGATTATTTCAATGAAATGGCAGAAGCCCAAAATGCATTAATGGAAGAATGCAAAAACCTTAGAGAGGCCCTGACGACCCTTGCACATAATGTAGCCTAGATAGCAATCCCCCAAAATACAGTGGAGGGATAAGAGAACAAGACTAACTATCTTTAACCACGGGGAGAAGGGTCACTAGGGTCCATTCCAGTAGCAAGAACCGTGACACAAGATGAGGTGAGACAAGTGGTTGAAGAAGCTATCAGAGCAGAAAGAGAGCTCGAAAATACTAGTCGTTTTAGATATCTAACGCTGTATCCAAGGCAGGTGGAAGACATTCCCTTTCCAACCAATTTCAAATATCCAGATTTTCAAAAGTATAATAGGGAAGGATTCTTAGAAGAGAATTTAATGTACTTCTTCACTAGCATGGAAAATTTTTCTATAATACCATAGTATTGCTTGCGATTGTTCGGGTCGTCATTAATACACAAAGCATTTCGATGGTATTTTAGTTTGGCAGCAGGGTCGATACGTACTTGGGAACAAATGCAGGAGGTTTTTATGTCGAACTTCTTCTCTTCAAAGCCCGATGTCAATATTACAGAGCTAGCTTCCGTACGACAAAGAGAAGGGGAAGCGGTAGAAAATTTTATGGACAGATGGAAGACATTGGGAGCCTCATGCAGGCAGTTACCGGAAGAAAAAGAGCAAGTCAAAATATGTCTAAATTCCATGGGGACAGGAATCGCATTTGGACTTACCAGTGCCGATATCAGAATTTTTGGCAAGCTGGCTATAAAGCTCACACTTTGGAATTAATGACCTGCAAGATGTTAGCGTTCCACCATGAGACGACTAGGAGGTTATCTAGCAGAACGGCCGTAAATGCTATCGATCGTAACAAAAGAGGCAAAGATATAAGGGATTTAAGAGAAAAGAAGCCGGACCGAAGAGAAGAATGGAGCCAGTTAAGGAATAAATATATTGAAAAAAGACTCAGGATGCTCAATTCTCATGAGGGGTTCGTGTTTGATAAGGAAGATGTTATCCCTATGATGAACCAACTGTTGAAGGCCGGTATGATAGAATTACTGGAGCCCAAATGCCCTAAAGATGTGACGAGAACTAAAGAAAGAGATTTTTTTCGCTATCATCGCTTGGTGGGGCACCCAAGGGTAAGTCAGGACCGTAGTAAGAGTCCTTATTGGGTAGAATCAGGCATCTCGCCAGCAACTCACATCAGCCCCTGAACTCAACCACAATAGAGATTAGGCTCATTTTTACAACCATAGGTACCAATGCCATAGAATGCATCATTAGTAAAAGAAGACCAATGTATTGAGAAGTTGTTTCCCATTTCATGTCAAGGATAGGTCCTAAGTTATACCTCGTTCCGACATACGGATCGAGACATAGAATCTTGAGCTTTGAGAGTAGAATTAATTTTTAAGGGGGGTAGAACCTTATGAGCCCAATCTAGTAAGGCTAGATAATACAACAGTTGAGTTAGAACTGCACAGCGAAGCGTGGTTGGCCCTTTCCCACTGGCCCAGGATCGAAGAAAGTGATTCAGGTTATACGTAAGGTTAGGTCATTAAATTAGAATCTGAATCTTCCTTAGAATGTCAATAGTGAAGTCTCTATAGCGAAACGATTAGGGCTTAAGTGTTGAGCCCATTCATATTAAATCATAGGCCTAACAATGGGAACCGTCGTCAAGACTCCAAATACATAAGAAAATAAATTGTAGCAAACCATTAGGGTATAAGCAAGTGATAAAGAGTAAATTTTTATGGAGGATAGACAAGAATGCGCCAGAACTAGTGTAGATGTATATACCCCACCATGTATATAAATTTGAAATCAATAGAGCTTAGGCGAAAGGAATAATAGAATCTTTACTCATTACCCTTAGCCAATTTCGGGGACGAAATTATTTTTAAGGGGGGTAGATTGTAACACCCAGAATTTTTTCCAACTTGGAATTAGACGTCCTTAGGTAATGGGTCAACCTTATCACTTTCAAAACTCAATTCCAAAGCCAGAGAAATTACTTTTCAACCCATTTCCTTCAAAACTCACCTTTCACCACCTCATTCTTCAAACTTCTCCAAGTACTTTCATATTAGACACGAATCCCTAAGTTTAAATAGTAAAAAACTATACTTAAACTAAAACTCACTGTAAACGGCCACCGAGATTGACTCCGTGCACACTCCTGATCACACACAACGACCCCAAATCACTTCTAAACTATCAATCGAAGGGTTTAGACCATGTTTCATTCCATTCAAAACCTAAAAATGAATGTCCTTAGGTGGTAGGTTAACCCCAACATCTTACACTCAATCTCAAAACCTAAAACCTTTTTTTATCCAATTCCTTCAAAATCTCACCCTTCACCACTTTATTGTTCATTTTCTTTTAAGAAAATTCATAATAAACACCAATCCTAGGGTATAAATGAGGAAGAACAATATTTAAACTAAACATTACCATAAATAGTAAATAAATGGATAAAATGGGTTTTGACCCTTAACCTTTTTGAATCTAACAAAATAAATAGGTTAGTTGGATAGATTAGCGTCTCCTACCCCACAATCATATGCTACACATCATATAAACTCATTTTAGTTTACAAATTGGCCCCGAGAATGCCTCAAATGGAGTCGGGGGCCTACCCACGCCAATCCAGAGGGTTCCAGGGTGGGCCCCATACCTTTTTGGGACCTGGGGGCAGTAGGACCTCGCCTAAGGCGCTAACCCTCTCCAGTTGGCCCAGTGGTCGGCGAGGCCCTCGTCGGTTCGGCGAGGCCTCGCCAGTAAACGGGTCCAGATGGGACCGGGCTTCGGGCCGATCGTGTTTGGGGGCTAGGAAAACCCCTTGATGTATGGGTCGTCAATCAAAATCCCTCCAATCTACCACTTCCTTCACAAACCATCCCTCCAAGCTTTCCTTTTTTAAAAAAATCTCTCAAATCTCTCCAAAAGTCCCTCACCAAACTCTTCCTTTTTCCGTTTCCAAACCCTCACTCCACCCTTCAAATCTCATCTCAAACAGAAATCATTATAGGCTACTTCCTTAAGAAATTAGATGAAACTAACTAAGTGTTAGATTATACAACCAGTGAAAATGTCACCAATCACTTTGAATACGATCTGCTAGAGCCAAAATGTGTAGAACAGTTGACGCTACAATACCCTAAAACCTAGGATCAAACTCTAAACCTGGTTGCTCACGGGAGCATTTGGAAACTCTGTATCGGATCTGGACCGCACATCGGAAGTCTGATTACCCCAAACTTAGATGAATATGACCGCCTAGTTGGACTTGACAATCACCCTAAAAATCAAGTCCAGATGATGTCCCACGATGATTTTCTTGAGTCCAGAGTGAAGAGTGTGAGAAATGTTAGAAATTAAATAAAATTTATGAAATCTGGCACGTGTCTCTTGCGTGCCTTTTCTAAGCATTCTGACCGTCAGAATCTGATCCAAATTCACCCTCAGATCAGGAGAAATGGCCCACTCATGTCAACGCACTTACGGCCCTGATCGAGTACTGGTGACCGTTGAACTGAAACTAGTCCGCCACGGGCGATCTGGAAATCTGATCGGACTAAAAACTCTGCCTGACATAGATCCAACGTCAGGAAGATTAATTCCGACCACACGCAGAAAAGGGGCTGCCAGAAGTGCTCCGTTGGACCAGAACAAGCCCACTCTGGTTATAAAATAAGTATATCTTGGCCATAAGGCCATTTTCGTCACTTTTGGACTTATAAAAAGGGCTTAAACCCTTACTCTCTCATTCCATACGAATTTCCTAAGCCCTAGAAAAGAGAGAGAGAAAGAGAGAGAAAGTGGGGGAGAAGATGGGATTTTTCCTTCCATGGATTCTTCCCTGCTACTCCTTGTGATTCAAAGCCGCTTCTGCATCACCATTCCGGTGCTTTCAGCTCCGCTCTTAGGTAAGAAATCATAACCTTTACCTGTTCTAGAGTTTCGAATAGCATAAGTGATGATGTAGCTAACCTATTTTATGGTATAGGTTGTCGTTGAGCCGTTGACGAAGACTGACCGTCCGAATCAACTCCGTTTCATAATTTCTCATTTAAGGTGCGGACTTTATACCTTTAGGTTATGGTTTTTAAGACTTTCAATGTTAAGCAATGATTTATTCTTGCTTAGGATGCTATTTCACATGTACAAAGTGTTGTCCATTTCAATTTTCAGTTATACGTTAATTATGTTAATTATACTGTATTCCTCGTATTTGTAGAAACTACCGTATACATATAAAATTCAGATTTGTGCTTGCCATGATTAACTGCCATCTATGTATGCTAGATGTATGTGTAACAACTTTTGGGCTAAAGGTTTAGTCCAAATACATGATATACCAATATACGATATGTAGTTAGTATGTGTAGCCTAAGTGTTTATGAAAATTACCGAATGAGTATAGACTTTGTAAGTGTGCTCACCATGACAAACTGTCATGGATATATGATTGTTGTATAGGCGATAACCCTTTGACGAAAGGTTTTGTCCTAATACGTATGCTAATTAATACATAATATGTATTATGTATTAGGTGTAGTCGAAGTGCTTGTATAAAATGTTTGAATGTGTTAGTAGTTGGTAAATTGTGATTTATAAGGGAGTTGAGATATGAATCCCAACTGCCTTAGCTGTGTGCATGTTTATATCCATGGATTGTACATGATTCATGTTTAGCTGTGTGTATGATTTCCTTTATGTACTGTATATCCATGTTTCCATAGCATGTTCAAATGGCTGTAGGATAGATTTATTTATTCATTACTGCCTTGATAATCTCATATGCTTATTTGTTGTAATTGTACATGTTTGGGACTATGAAATAGTCCAGGCAATCGGTAATAGACTCTGCTTGGTGATTAAGATTGTCTCGCCACTTAGGACATGTCTCGACAAACCCGAGCCGTACATTGCTTGTCGATAGTGGTTAGGCCATGTCGAGTGCTTACGTATTCATGTCGATCAACTCAACGTGCGCTCGTACTAGTCAAGCTTGTCAAGTAACCCGATTGGCTCGATGTTTGTTCACCATATTTGGATGCTACTGTTTGAACCTAAGGTACTAAACTTACCATTGGAAAGCCCCTCTACCCTTGGTACCTCGATCCCCTAAGACTCATGAGCCGGGCATGGTGGTATGGGACACCGTAGTCGAGCTGTCGGCCTACGCTGGGGCCACAAACCTCCCCGTAGTGACCAGTGAGTAACCTAGACTCGTGAGCAGATTATGGTGGTATGGGACACTATATTCTTGCTGTCGGCCTACACTGATAAGGTGATGGGGGAGCGGTGCAATGAGTACGAGCAAAAGCCTTGACAACCCTTTGTAGTGACCTCGAGCATATTCTGAATCTACGGAGAGGCAACGAGCCTTCCCGCAGTAAACAGAGTATAAACTAGGCCTGTATTGATAAGGTGATGGGGGAGCGGTGCAACGAGTGCGTGCAACAGCCCTGACAGCCCTTGCAGCGACCTAGAACCGTACTTCATATGAGATATACTAGGACTGACGACCCTAGAATGAATTATTGTTTGGGTATTGATACAAGGGAGGTCCCTTAGCTTCCCAATCCTGCTGTATGAAAAGGACTAATAACAACTCGGTAATCATGTTCATATCGCACTGCATGTGCCTGGAAGATGTGGAGCACTGAGGGAAGAAAGCATGCCGCGAACGTAAGATGGTGTCGCATAAGGGAGTATATTAGCGAGGGAATACATCATGTCATTTCATCCTTGCATTAATTACAGTATTTAGGAATGTTTGATTGTACTACTTTATCATTACTGCTTGATTGAATTGATAACATGTTAAACTTTGCTGTATAGTTTCCACTGAGTTAGCTACTCACTCCAACGTTACGGGACGGTGTTTGCAACACCAACTAGTCCTTGTTATTTTTTAATTTCAGATGATGAAGATGCTTGCGAAGCAGGGCCGGACTTGATGATGTTGAGGAAGATTTCTCCTACATGTAGGTTCTGATCGACGGGGTTACAGGGTTAATGATTAGATGCCAATACACTTGGTATTTTGCCTTTTATTTAAACACCCATGTATATTCTTTTTGCTCATCTTTGGAGTATACATGTATATAGTTAACCCGGTAACATGTTCACACTCTGGAGACTTACAATCAATTATATATTTTATGTATTTATCACAGTCTTCCTCTTGTGAAATTTAATTGTCTCTGGAGTATGATATGTTGTTTTGGCTTAGTCTCAATCTTGTTTAATGTCATTCTACAAACAACATGCATTCATCATTATCTATGTTGCATAAGTGACGTTTTGGAACTCGGGAGTTGGGTTTCTACTCGACCCCCAATTTTCGGGATGTTACACGTATGAAGCCAACCTCCAACAGATCATCGATCTGTTTCCTCAACTCCTCCATCTCACACGGGGCCATGCGATACGTCGGCAGTGAGATGGGCGTCGAACCGGGTACCAGGTCAATAGTAAAATCAATCTCACGCTGAGGTGGCAACCCAGGAATCTTCCTGAACAGATCCTCATAATCATGGACTACTGGTGTGCTCTCAAGTGTTGGGGCATCAACATCCCTCGATAAGGAAGAAAAATACTGTACTCGAAAGGGGAGATTAACCTGCACTGGAAATGTAAAGGATGTGCCCTTCGGCTTGTAGACTGTCACTATACAGGTCTCGCAGTCAATCCCGGCCTTCCCCACAGTCAATCAATCCATGCCAAGAATGACGTCGAAATAATAGAGAGAGGGGTTGATGACAAGGTCAATAGCCATCATCCTGCTCCCTAGATCTAGCAAACAACTCTCACACATCATAGTGTCATCGGTAAAAGTCCCGTGTGCTGAAATCCGAGTAGTCGGTAGCCCAAGGCGCTTGACTACTGAATGCGATATCAATGAGATAGTGGATCCCGCATCCACCAATAGGAATATAGGAGTACCTCCAATGTGGGCTGTGACCTCAAAGGCCAAGGGTGGGGCAGTCTCTGTCTCGAATGCCTCTGCTATCAATGCATGTACCTGAGCCTGCTATGGATGGCTTGGCAGCGGTACCATGGGCCGTTGAGGCGGCTGAAACTGAGGTATGGGAGGTCTGAAAGAAGGATGCGTAAGAGCCAACCGTAACGGTGGAGCGGACAAAGCCTGTGGGCGAGGACGGTTGATCTTCTGCGGTGGTGAAAATTCGCTATCTCTCATCCGAGCAAAACAGCTCTCTGCAGTGTGACCCGGTCTCCCGCAGTAAGTACAGATCACGCTTGGGCACCTCATCGAAAGTACTAGCGTTGTGGTCCTAGGAGGAGAGTCGATGCGAGGCCTCTTGCCGAGGAATGGCCTGCCCTGAGTATCTAGTCATGGCCTAACAACCATAGGACCACGAGAACGTGCTAGTCGATCAACATCCTGCTCTGCCCGCATGGACATATGTATCAGCTCGGCATAAGAGGGTATGCTGACACAGCACATCTTCGACCGAATGTCAGGTCGCAAGCCCTCAGAAAAATGTCGTATGCACATCTGCTCGTCGGTAAGTATCGTAGGGACGTATTTGCCCAACTCTGTAAATCGATGCTCATACTCTGTAACTGACATGCCTCCCTGCCTGAGGCGCAAAAACTCATTCTCCCTCTCGTGTCGGTAGGTCTGTGGGTAGTATTTCTCATAGAAACGGAACTCGAATGCTGCCCAAGTCCAGATGTAGCCAACTGCAACCGTCCACAACACACTATCCCACCATAAACTGGCCTCTCTCTCGAACATGAAAGTGGCCAACTCAACCTGCTCAGACCCCGAGCAGTGCAGCATCCTCAACATCTTCGAGATACGGTCGAGCTAGTACTCGGTCTCCTCAGGTCTGTGAGAACCCATAAAAGTAGGAGGCCGCAAGCGCTGGAATCACTCAAGTAGGCCTCTGGTATCAGCAGCATTCCCCATAGGGTAAGTGGAAGGTGTAGGATGATCCATACCCTCATCCTGAGTCGAAGTCCCAGCATCCTCAGATGGATGCATAGATGGCTCAGGTGGAGTCGCATTCCCACCCTGTTCTAAGGCCCCTGCAATAGTAGTCAAAAGATGCTGATGCTACTGGTGCATTATAGTCATCAACTGCTCAAACCTATTAGGAGGTGGAGCAGGCTGAGGCACATACTGCTTCGAGGAAGACGCACGGTACTGCTCTCGAACTGGCGGTGTGAAAGGTGGTGGTCCGACTGCAGGACCTGCAGAAGGCTGAGACTCAGGTGCAGTCTTACGAATCAGGCCCACAGCAGGGTCCATATGATCATCACTCTGGGGAGGGACCCGATCCATCGGCTCACCCAGCATATGACGTGTCGTGCTCCGAGTAACCTTAGGTAGCATTCTCTATATTCAAAATAGGGTGCAACCTAGTCAGTTTCAGCAATAGCACAAACACACCACACAACCATCCACATAACAAACCGAAGAAACTCCATGCATTTCATTTAATCAAAATTTGTCACAATACAAGAGATATATCTTTACATGCATCATGACAAGAAACACATGGGAAACTAAGTTAGCCAAGGCTACAACTGGAACATAAACCAACTACTAAGCCTTCTCAGGCTCACACACAGAAAATACAAAACAACCTACATATGACCAACAAACATCTACAACCTAATCACTCATCTGAGTCTGCGATGGAGGAGGGGCACCCTTATCTTGCAGACAACACAGGATAGATTTCAAGGTGCTAGTCACCTTCTTAAACTTGTGCTTCAAAAGCCCCACAGGTCCGTAATGTCCTGTCGTAAGGCAGCCTGGTCCTGTCATATGGCAGCATGATCCTCCTCCAGGCGAGCTATACGAGCATCCCAAAAAGCCTGTCCAGAGCCCTGCCCTGGAATCGCAGGAGGAGAGCTCTCATCTGTGCTCTGGGCCTCTGGTTCTTCCTCTTCTTGTTCCTCTTCTTGGATCTTGGCCTCGGCTTCTTCTTCACTCTCTTCTTCTTCGCTCTCAGTCTCATCTTCGCTCTCCTCAAGTCAAGCTTAGCATTGTCGTGGCCCGATCTCCATCTGATTGAGGGTAGCTTCATTGATCTGATGAATCGGCACCGGCATCTCCCCACCAAGGCCATAACTAAACTCATGTGCAATCCTGCATATGAGTCGGCCGTATGGGAGCGACTTAGTCCTCCTCCTCGAGAGTACAACTTGAACTATCTATCGCAACAGGAACGAAGGCACACATAGGTTTGCCCTCTGCCCCACCTGATACAAGAAGTCCACCATGAGGCGTGTACACACTACGGTTACTCCACCTAGGGTAGATGTTGAATGTGAAAATGTGGTGGAGCAAGCGGAAGTCGTCTGTCATATGGGAAGCAAGAAGACTCCGGTTTGACTGCCACTCAACCGGTCAGCCACAAAGGGAACGTTTGTGGTGGTCCCTTTCACGCATACTATTCAGATTCTTAGCGCTCACATGTACCTCATCAAGGGGCACATTCAGAAGCTGAGATATCAATCTGACCTCAACTGTGGCCCACAAATCCACTCCACATAAGACCCAAAACTGCAAGGGTTCCAGCGTAGCCTCGTCAACGTTGGCATAAAAGGCTCAGACCGTGCTTGCATTGGCGCGTTGCCTGACATCAAATAGCGGACCCCAATGGGCCTATTCTAGGAGCTCGAGCGACTGATATTCTCCAAAGAGTCGCCCATCCACCTGAGCTTCAAAAAGGACCCGACGGCCCTCATAAACTCCGTGGGGTTGTTCCGCCAACCAAGCTCTTCCAGCAAGAGATCGGGGATCAAGATCCCGCTTCGTCTGAAACTCATGAGCGGCACTTGGACTAGCGGCGACGCTTGAACTAGCGGCACCACCTCTTAGCTTCCTTGAACGTGAGGGGTGACTAGGCCCAGCTTCATTAGCGGCACTCTTCCTCTTGCCCATGAGAGAGAGGATGATGGAAATTGAGAATAAGGCCGCCACGAACTTGAAGAAGGCCATAGAAAATGAAGAAAAAGGGGAAATGGGGCTGGAGTTTCTGGTTCTCCATGAATGCGAGCCTCAACAGAGGTTGTACAGGCCCAAATGATAAAGATTAAAGAAGGGAAAAGGAAGACATGGGCTGAGTTAAGAGCTTACATGATTTCTAGCCTCAAATGGAGGATGAGAGAGCTCCAACGAACGAGAATGGAAAGGATAGGGAGCGTGTATAGCTGTAAATGATGGAGGGGCGTGGGTTGAGGCAGAAACGATGATGGGAGTGATTGGAAATGGGATTTGAGAGAAACCAACATATGAGAGAGAAAAGGAGAGCTTGGGGGTATGGTTTGTGAAGGAGGTAGTGATTTGGAACTATTTTAACGGACGACCCATGTACCAGGGGGTCACCCTAACCCCAAAACACCATCGGCCTGAAGGCCCGACCGAGATGGGCCCACTGACCTGCGAGGCCTCGCCGACTCGGCGAGGTCCTCGCCACTCGCTGGACTATTTAGCGAGGCCTCACCATTTGGACGAGGCCCTCCTGCCCCAAGGGCCCCAAAAACATGTGGGTCCCACCTTGGATCATTCTGGATTAGCGTGGGTGGGCCCACGACTCCGTTTCGAACTATTTCGGGTCATTTCAGGTACTAACTGATGTATATTCACATTTAACGATTTTTAACAGCTGGGATAGGGTCAACAAGGGTCTAGGCTCATCCATACATGAACTAGAAGTGGTCCGGGGTCGTTTCATGCTACCATGGATGCACATGGACTCGATCAAAATTATCAACTTGGGTGAACTTGCCAATTGGCGAAACTGGGTCCCTATGAGTGTTTCTATGGCTTTCTCGCACCCACCTAAGTCAAAAGGGGTGACAGCATACGTCGCGTGTCCATAACCCAGGTCCAGTTTAATCTAAATCATGCTCTGATACCAACTTGTAACACCCTGAAAATCGGGGGTCGTGTAGAAACCCAACTCCCGAGTTCCAAGACTTCACTTATGCAACAAATATGATTATGATTTAGATGTTGTTTGAGTTAGTGCATTAACATGAGTGAGTTTATACCAAAACTGCAATTCATACTCCAGATCCAGTGATAAAATGCAAGCGGAAGACTGAAAAATATATCACTGTATGTAAAACAAAACAATCTCGATCTGTCTCCAAAGTATGAATATAACTCTGAGTCACAAATACATAGAAAAAACTAAAATCAAAGGTCATATGATAGTCCAACTAGTAAAATCCCGCTGATCCAGGCCACCTATGCTAAGCCATCAGAAAACTGTATGTACGAGAACTCGTCCAAGTCCTTATATTAATCCGGCTCCAGCTCCTGAATCGCCTCGCTATCTGCATCTAAGACAGAGTCTAGTAGGTATTGCAAACATCATCCCGTAACGTGGGAGTGAGTGATCGACTTAATGGAATCATAGAGCAAAGATTAGTATGTTATCAAATCAATCACGCGATACTAGTAAAGCAAACAATCAGACATTCCTAGATACTATTATTAATGCAAGGATGAGATGCAGTAATGATGCTTGCCCTCACCAACATACTCCCTCATGTGACACCATCTTATGTCCGCGGCATGCTTTCTTCCCTCAGTACTCCACATCTTCCAGGCACATGCAATGCGATATGGATATGATTACTGAGTTGTTATTAGTCCTTTCATACAGCAGTATTGGGAAACTAAGGTACTTTCCTTATATCAATCCCAACACAGATCCTGTCTAGGGTCGTCACTCCTAGTAATCTTATACGATGGTATATTTCTAGGTCACTGCAAGGGCTGTCAAGGCTGTTGCTCGCACTCATTTCACGGCTCCCCCATCACCTTATCAATACAAGCCTAGTTGTACTCTTGTCGCTACGGAAGGGTCGTCGCCTCACGTAGACTCAGAATATGCTCGAGGTCACTACAAAAGGCTCGTCACCAATCAGAGTAGGCCGACAGCTCGAATGTAGTGTCTCATACCACCACAATCGGTTCACGAGTCTGAGGTGCTCACTGGTCACTATGTTGAGGTTTGTGGCCCCAGCATAGGCCGACAGCTCGACCACGGTGTCCCATACTACCATGCCCAGCTCATGAGTCTTAATGGATCAAGGTACCATGGTTATCAGGATTTTCACTGGTAAGTTCAGTACCCTAGGTTCAAGCAGTTATGACCAATACAGGGTGAACATACAATGGTCAGTCGGGTTACTTGACGAGCTCAACTAGTACGAGCGCACATCAAGCTGAACGACATGAAGTGCATAAGCACCTCGTGTGGCCTAACCACTGCCGTCAACCCAAGCATGACTCGGGTTCGTCGTCGCGTCCTTCGTGGCGATTAGAAGCCAACCACGAATTCAAATCTATTACCGACTGCCTGGACTAAAATATAGCCCCAAGCACTTGTAGTCTACATCAGTGATCATATGAGAGTGACAGAAATGAAATAAAAATACTCCAAGCATGTTAACAACATGTTATAACACACAACATAAGAAAATCCACCAAACACAAGCATTTCATATATATAAGGAAATCAATTCAATATAACAACATGGAGGAAATCATATACATCATCATACTAATTGAGAATCCAATCTCAAAACTACTCTAGAACACCATTCACTCAATACTTACTAATACATACTCGTATACAAACACTTAGTCTACACACATTGGTCTACATAGCATATGTCGACCCAAAGTGTGCATTAGGGTGAATCTCTTCGCCAAACAGATCATACATGCCTAACTAGTATAATAACACGACAAATACTCATGACAATCATTTCAGTAAAATACGGACTTATACAGCATTTCCTATAAATACCTAAAATACCCTAAATCTCATATTCTTCGTACGTGATCGGAATGGAAAATAGACAACATGTTCTACATGTCAAACAACATCTTTGTCGCTAATCTACTATTAAACGGCATTAAAAGCTTTGAAAACAGGTAACCTAAGCATCTAGAATCCTCATCTTACGTCGTAAAAGCTTAACGAATCGAATAGAAACTCTATGCTTCGTCAACGTCTGTATGACGATCTATATCGCAAGATAAGTGAGCTACTTCGCTACTTGTATTGACAGATTCTCTAAAACAGGTTAAGGTTAGGGTTTTCTTACCTAGAATGATGTAAGAATCACCGGAAGAGTGATTAGAATACGATGGCTAAGCACGTGTGGTAGCAGGATCGAGTGACAGGAACCTTTCCTCACAACTCTCACAAAATCTCTCTTTTCTCTCTTCTCTTTCCTAGGGTTTCTTGAAAATTCGTATGGGAGAGATGTGAGAGGGTTTAAGACCCTTATATAGGCTAAAAACTCACCAACTTAGACTTTAAACCAAGGTATACTTAGGTTATAGCCAAATCGGATCTTTTTCGATCCAAAAGGACATTTCTGGAGGTCCCCTGACTGAATGCGGTCAGACTTAAGCTCATGGATGCTGGATCCTAATCACATTCAGTTTTTAGTTCGATCGGGTTTCTAGATCGCACGTGGCGGACCAGTTTCAGTTTAGCTGTCACTGAGACTCGATCAGGGATTCCAAGTACACTGACCTGAGTGGGAAATGTTCACTGATCCGAGGGTGTATTTGGGTCAGATTCCAACGGTCTGAATGCTTATAACTAACCCGCAAGCGTCACGTGCCAAATTTATTTAAATCACATTTAATTTATAAAGAATTCTACTCTTTCTGACACTCCTTGCTCTGGACTCAGTAAAATAGTGTCTGGACATTAGTTGGGCTTGATTTTTGAAACGATTGTCAAGTTCAACCAAGCGGTCGTAATGGTCTAAGTTCATTGCCATCGGACTCACGACGCGCGGTCAGAATCCATTACAAAGTTTTAAAGGGTTCCTGAGAGAAAATGAGTTTAGAGTTTGATCCTAGGTTTCAAGAGGTTATAGCGTTAATGATTCCACCAGTTTTGGGTCTTGCAGAACGTATGTAAAGTGATCAGTGCTAATTTTGCAGCTAATCTAACATAGCACTAGTTATCTTATGCTTAATTTCTAAAGGAATTAATCCTAAGTGATTTCTGTCTGAGGTGGTACTCGGATCTCTGTACGGATTTTTCTGAGACGTTACAATAACTCAGCTCCCAAGTTCCGAAACATCACTTATGCAATATAAACAATGATGGATGTATGTTGTCTGTATTAGTGCATAAAACATGAAATAGACTAAGCCAGATCAGCAAACATAATTCAGGGATATTGAGAAATGCAAGCGAAAGACTTAACTACATATATAAACCAAAATAATCCCCAAAGTATCCGTGCTCTGCGCAGGGCAATGCATACAACTGTGTAGCAAAATACATGTATCAAACTGTACAAAATCATCATATACATATCCCAAAACCTCCCCTGGTCAGGACAAGGCTCACATGAACCCACCTGAGAACTGCATAAATGAGAACGCCTCCTTATCCTCGTCAAAATCCAGCTTCGCCTCGCAAGCATCCCTGTCACCTGTAGCTAAGTCAGAGTCTGGTTGATGTTTAAGCACTATCCCAGAACGTGGAAGTGAGTGATCAACTCAGTGGTACTATACAACAAAGGTTAACATGTTATCAATTTAATCAAGCAGTAATGATAAAGCAGTACAATCAAACATATCCTAGATACTCTTGTTAATACAAGAATGATATGAGGGAATGATGCATGCCCTCACCACAAACTCCCTCTTGCGACATCATTTAACGATCGCAACATGAATCACTTCCTCAGTGCTCTTACACCAACACCGATAGCACATGCAATGCGATAATATGAACATGCTTGCCAAGTTCTTATTAGCCCCTTTCATACAGTTAGATTGGAAAGCTAAGACACATCCCTTATATCAATTCCTAAACAATGATCCATTTTAGGGTCGTCAGTCATAGGAAATCTCATACAATGTTACGGTTCTAGGTCGCTGCAAGGGCTGCCGGGGCTGTTGTACAAAATCGTTACACCACTCCCCCATCACCAAATCAATACAGGCCTATCTTATACTCTTGTTACTACAGAAGTGTCGTTGCCCTCATGTAGACGCAGAGTACGCTCGAGGTCACTACAAATGGCTCATCACCTGATTAGTGTAGGCCGACAGCTCGAATGTAGTGTCCCATACCACCACAATCGGCTCACGAGACAAGGTTGCTCATTGGTCACTGCGAGGAGGCTCGTAGCCCCAGCGTAGGCCGACAGCTCGACCACGGTGTCCCATACCACCATGTCCGGCTCATGAGTCTTAGGGGATCACGGTACCAAGGTTAACGGGAGTTTCACTGGTGAGTTCAGTGCCTTAGATTCAAATAGAAGCGACCAAACACGGTAAACATACATCGGTCAATCGGGTTAGTTGATAAGCCCAACTAGGCCAAGTGCACGTTGAGTTGAACGACATAAAATGCATAAGCACTCCGTGTGGCCTAACCACTGTCGAACATCCCAAGCACAACTCAGATTCATTAAACTCATCCTGTGTGGCGAAAACGACCTCAACCACTATTTGCAGAACGGTTACCAATTACTTGGACTGTAGTACAGTCCCAATTGCATACAAGCTCAATAATTGGCATATGATTCATATTCTACATTCATATGAACATTCATGACATACAACTTGAACGTAAATACAAGTACATGGAGGAAATCATATACACATTTAACTTGATTCATCTAGGTTAATCAATCCATGGAGGAAATCATACACACATTTAACATGATCGGGATTCATATCTCAATAACCTTAACAATCACACTTTACAACTACTAACTCATTTAGGCATTTATACAAACACTTAGATTACACTATTCAACATACATCACGTATGTTGATTCCATTACATATTAGGGCAAGTCCTTTCACCAAGGAGTTACCGCATGCATATCAAGCATATATCAACGATAAATAATCATGGCCATCATAACAGCAATTTCTATATGTATATGGTTATTCTAACATATACATGAAATACTGTAACATCCCGAAAATTGGGGGGTCGAGCAAAAACCCAACTCCCGAGTTCCAAAATGTTATTTATGCAATATAGATATGTATGATTGAATGTTGTCTGTGATAATGTATTAAACATGAGTGAGATTAAGCTAGAACCGCATATCATACTCCAGAGACAGTTAAATTAACCAGCGGAAGTCTGTAATAGTATGTATAACATATATAAACTGTTGTATGTCTCCAGAGTGTGAACATGTTACCAGGTTATACACATACATGTATACTCCAAAAGTAGATGAAACGAATATACATGAGTGCGCTAAAAATATAAAATGACAAATGTCAAAGTATCTAATCAACCTCCCTGTAATCCCGTCGATCAGAACACACATAAAGGAGGGATCCTCCTCATCATCATCAAGTCCAGCTCCGCCTCGCAGGCCGCGCCATCATCTGCAATCACAAAAAGGTCTGGTGGGTGTCCAGGAACACCGTCCCGTAACGTGGGAGTGAGTAGCTAACTCAGTGGAATAATAGAGCAAGGATTAACATGTTCTCAAATCAATCACGCGATAATAGTAAAGAAATAAATCAAACAATCCTAATACTGTTGTTAATGCAATTATGACATGACGTGATGTATGCCCTCACCGACGATCACCCTCATGCGGCAACATCTTACGACCGCGGCATGCCACACTCCCTAGAGTGCTTCACATCTTCCAGGCACATGCAATGCTATGGTGATATGAATTCCAAGTTGTTATTAGTCCATTCAAACAGCAGGATTGGGAAACTAAGGTACTTCCCTTGTATCAATCCCAACACAGATCCTGTCTAGGGTCGTCACTCCTAGTAATCTCATACGATGTATATTTCGTAGGTCGCTGCAAGGGCTGCCAGGGCTGTTGCTCGCACTCGTTGCACCGCTCCCCCATCACCTTATCAATACAGGCCTACCGTACTCTACTGCAACGGAAGGGTCGTCGCCTCCCGTGGACTCAGAATACGCTCGCAGTCACTACAAAGGGCTCGTCGCCTGATCAGTGTAGGCCGACAGCTAGAATATAGTGTCTCATACCACCATAATCTGCTCACGAGTCTAGGTGCTCACTGGTCACTACGGGGAGGTTTGTGGCCCCAGCGTAGGCCGACAGCTCGACCACGGTGTCCCATACCACCATGCCCGGCTCATGAGTCTTCGTGGATCAAGGTACCATGGTTAACAGGGTTTACAATGGTAAGTTCAGTACCCTAGGTTCAAGCAGTTATGACTCATACAAGGTGAACATACATCGGCCAGTCGGGTTACTTGACGGGCTCGACTAGCGCGATTGCATCTCAAGTCGAAGGACATGAAGTGCGTAAAACACTTCGCGTGGCCTAACCACTGCCGCCAACTCTAAATACGAATCACGTTCATCGACGCGTCGTTCGTGGCTATGACCAGTCAGCCACGAATTCGCTCGGTTACCGACTGCCTGGACTAAGTCTAGTCCCACACATCTATGAAATCACATTAACAATATATGCAAAGGTATTGGAATTGAAATACAATCATGTGAGCATGTTAACACATGTTATAACATTCAACTTAAGCAAATCTTCAAACACATACATTCCATGCATGTAATGGAATCATGCATATGGTCAACATGTAGGAAATCATTTAGGTCAGCATATTAATCAAGAAATCATTCTCAAACTACTACATAACATCATTTAATTCAATACATACTAATACAAGCATTTATACCAACACATACACTACACACTTAAGTCTACATATAGTATGTCGACCCAAAGTGCGCAACTAGGCGAATCTCTTCGCCAAACTGATTATGCAAGCATTCCTAACTCCCTAATGCGGCAACAAACCATGTCAATCACGTCAGCAAAATATGCATGTAGACCGTACTTCCTACAAATGACTAAAATGCCCTAAATCTCATATTCTTCGTTAATTTACGAAACGGGAAACGGAGAGCATGTTGTACATGTCAAACGGCGATGCCGTCGATAATCTACTATTAAACGACATTGAAAGCGTTGTAAACCGTCAATCAAAGCGTCTAAAATCCTCACCTAGTCTCTTACGGAAGCGTGATTTTGAACGGAGCGTGTACGCTTCGTCTACGGCAAATAGAGAACCTAATTTGCAAGATCTATCAGCTAACATACTTTGAAAGCAAGAAAACCTCAAATCAGCAACTTATTAGGGTGTTTTCTTACCTGAAAATGTGGAGGAATCGCCGAAAAAGTGATTGGAGTGCGTCGCCTAAGCACGTACAGCAGCAGCAGCAGGTGGCAGGAAGATCTCTCCCACCTTCTCTCACAAACTCTCACCTTTTCTCTCTCCCAATCTAGGGTTTTTGCAAATTCGGATGGGAGAGAGGAGTGAGGGTTTCAAGCCCTTTTATAAGCCCAAACTTGCCCGAAATAGGCTCGGGAACAAGTTTACTTGAGGGGTAACCAAATCGGGGCTGTTTCGGTCCAAAAGATGCTTTCTGGTAGTCCCCTGGTCGAACGCGATCGGACTTAAGCTCATGCGTACCAGATCTAGCACGCATTAAGTTTTCAGTCCGGCAGGGCTCGCAGATCGCACGTGGCGGACCAGTTTTAGTTCAGCGGTCACCGCACGTAGATCAGGGCTGAAAGTCTCATGATAATAAATAGAAATTTCTCCTGATCCGAGGGTGTAATCTGGCTGAATTCTGACGGTCAGAACGCTCAATACTGACGCGTCAAGTCGTGTGCCAGATTTGAATTTGAAATTCCAATTCTGTCCCTATTCGCACTCTCTTCGGTCCGGGCTCAATGAAATGGCCTGTGATTATCGGTTTGACTTGATTTTCGAAATGAGTGTCAAGTCCATCTAGGCGGTTCTAACGGTCTAAGATAGGAGATATCGGACTTTCGACGCGCGGTCTAGATCCAATACAAAATTTCAAAGTGGTCCAGAGAACAAACCCGCTTAGAGTTTGATCCGAGGTTATAGAGTATTGTAGAGTCATACGTTCTACTCGATTTGGGTCTTGTAGAACGTATTTAAAGTGATCAGGGACTGTTTCCCAGCTACTCCAGGGTTGCGCTAGCTAACTTATGCTTAGTTTCTAAAGGAATTAACCCTAAGTGATTTCTTTGGCTATGGAATTGGGTTCTAAGCGATTTTTTAGGTGTTTTAATTGACCCACTGTCTAAGGACGTCAAATCCCAGATTGGCCAAAATCCGGGGTGTTACAAATACGCTATTATAACATAAAGTATACATATACGTAAATCGAAACGGATAGCGCATTTGGCATGTGTAATGGAAATCACAACATGAATAAATCATTATCTAACATTGAAAGTCTTAAAAACCATAACCTAAATGTATATAGTCTGCACCTTAAACCAGAAAATGCGTATAAGATGTGATTCAGACGATATGTCTTCGTCAACGGCGGATACGCTATCTAAGGCATGAAATAGGTTAGCTACAACTTCACTACAGCTATTCTAAGCTCCAAAACAGGTTAGGGTTTGCTTAACTTACCTAAGAATGGAATCAGAATCGCCGGAAGAACGATTCGAATATGCAGGTTCGACGTGTAGATGAACTGGGAAGAATCCCATGGAGAATCAACAGGTTCTCTCTTGGTTTCTCTCTCTTTTCTCTCTCTTAAGTAGCTAGGGTTTAGGAAATTCGTATGGAATTTAGGAATGAGGGTTTAAGCCCTTTTTATAAGCCTAAAGTCGATGGAAACAGCCTTAGGGCCAAGGTATACTTAGGTTATAACCAAATCGGGCTCTTTTTGATCCAACGGAGTACTTCTGGTGGTCCCATTATCAAATGCGATTGGACTTAAGCTCACTTATATTGGATTTTAAGTAAGTTAAGTTTTCAGTCCGATCGGGTTTCCAGATCGTCCGTGGCGGACCAGTTTCAATTCAACGGTTATCGACATTCGATCAGGGCCACAAGTACTTTGACATGTATGGGCCACCTTTCCTGATTCGAGGGTGAATTTGGGTCGAAATCTAACAGTCATAATGCTTAGAAATATAGCGCAAGCGACGCGACTCAGATTACTTAAAATCATATTTAATTTCTAAAAAATCTTCATTTTCTCACTCTCTTCACTCCGGACTCAAGGAAATGGTCTCTGGATATCGTTTGGGCTTGATTTTCGAGGTGATGGTCAAGTCCAACTAAGCGGTCATAATGGTCTAAGTTCATTACTATCAGACTTTCGACGTGCGGTCTAGGTCCAATACGAAGTTACAAAGTATTCCCGGGAGCAACTGGGTTTAGAGTTGGATCCCAGATTTCAGGGTAATATAGCGTCAATGATTCTATAGGTTTTAGGTCTTATAGATCGTATTGAAAGTTATTGGTACTCATTTTACATGTAATCTAATTTAGCGCTAGAGGGATTCGGTTCTAAAAGATTTCTGCTAAAGGTGGTACTCGGGTCTAAGTACGGATTTTTCTAAGTCGTTACAATCTAACCCCCCTAAGAAAAAAAATTTCATCCTCAAAATTCGTACCTTCTCATACTCTTCGAGGATCTGGGGGTAATTCTTCTTGACCTCAACTTCAGTCTCCCAGGTAGCTTCTTCTTCGCTGTGATGCGTCCATAGTACCTTCACAAGTGGGATAACCTTGCTAAGAAATACCTGTTCCTTCCTATCCAAAATACGCGTCGGTCGCGGTTCATAAGTGGTATCCTCACTCAACTGCACTTGCTCCCATTTGATAATATGCGAAGGATCAGGTACGTACTTCTTCAACATGGACACATGGAAAACATTATGCACGCCTGCTAGTGGTGTGGACAAAGCAAGGCGATACGCTACTGCCCCCACTCGATCAAGTATCTAGAATGGGCTAATAAATCTCGACGTGAGCTTTCCCTTCTTACCAAGCCTAAGAATTCCTCGCATAGGGAAACCTTAAGGAACACGTGGTTCCCAACATCAAACTCAAACAGTCGCCGTCTTATATCGGCGTAGCTCTTCTGCCTACTCTTTGTTGAGAGCAGTCGATGCTGAATAATGTCGATCTTTTCTGAAGTTGCCTGAACCAACTCTGGGCCAATCAAAGTCTTCTCGCCCACTTCTGCCCAACAATGTGACGCTCTACACGGGTGACCATACAATGCTTCATATGGAGCCATACCAATACCCTCCTGGAAGCTGTTGTTATACGCGAACTCTGCATAAGGAAGACAGTCATCCTAACTGTCCTTGAAGTCCAACACATAAGCTCGCAACATATCCTCTAAAATCTGATTCACATGCTCTATCTGCCCGTCTGTCTGCGGATGGAACGCGGTACTGAACTTCAACTTCACTCCCATCGCTTCCTGGATAAGAGCCCAGAAGATAGATGTGAATCGGGTGTCTCTATCTGACACAATCTCTAAGGGAACTCCATGTAGGCATACAATCTCCCTGATATACAATCTAGCCAAGTTGTCTGCAGAATTTGTGATTCTGATCGGTAGGAAATGAGCTGACTTCGTCAACCTATCAATGATCACCCAAATACAGTCATGTCCCTTCCTCATCTTCGGCAGTCCAGAAATAAAATCCGTGGAAATAAAGTCCCACTTCCATTTAGCTATGGACATGGGCTGAAGCAATCCAGGAGGTCGGCGATGCTCTGCCTTAACCTGCTGACAAGTAAGACAACGGGATACGAACTCAGCAATGTGGACCTTCATATTGTCCCACCAGTATGATCTTTTCATATTCTGATATATCTTCGTGCTACCTGGATGCATCACGAGCCTCGAACTGTGGACTGACTCAAGAATCTCTCGTCTCAAGTCAGGTATGTCTAGAACACAAAGGCAGCCTCGATATCGCAAGCCCCCATCGTACAAATAGTCCACTTAGAGTCCTCATCAGTCCCAACCCGCTCCTTCATCTTCACCAGAAGCTCATCGCCTACCTGGGCCTTAATGATACAGCTATCTACGAGGGTTTGTACACGAACATGCGCGATGACTTCAAACGGCTCTTCCACTATGAGTTTCAACTTAAAGTCTCGCACAAATTCCACCATATCCCATTTTGCAATCATAAGTGGAGCCACAAATTCTATAGTCTTCTTGCAGCTCAACGCATCAGCCACAAGGTTTGCCTTGCTCGGATGGTAGGAAACCTCGAACTTAATGTCCTTCAAGGTCTCCATCCATTGGCGCTGCCTCATATTCATATCTCGTTGTGAGAATATATATCTAAGGCTCTTATGGTCGCAAAAGAGCTCAAACTCCTCTCCGTAGAGGTAATGTCTCCAGAGCTTTAATGCGAAGATAACAGCTGTCAACTCTAGGTTGTGCGCAGGGTAATTCTCCTCGTACTTCCTTAATTGTCTCGAGGCATACGCAATCACCCTGTCCTTCTGCATAAGGACACAACCCAGACCAACGCGAGATACGTCAGTAAAAATCATATACTTAACGCCTTGCTCTGCGAACGTTAACTTGTCCTTCAGCTCCTGAAAAGCTGCTCAGCCTTCTCATTCTAGGCAAACTTCAAGTCCTTCCTTGTCAACTGAGAGAACGGTCTGGCAATCTTAGAAAAGTCTCGGATGAATCGTCGATAGTAACCTGCCAGACCCAGAAAACTCCTCACCTCAGTAACTGAACTGGGTTACTTCCAATCTTGAACCGCAGCTACCTTAATGAGGTCAATCGCAATACCTGCCTTGGACACCACATGTCCCAGGAACTTAACTTCTTCCTTCCAGAAGTTGCATTTCTTATACTGCACGAACAACTGGTTCTCCCTAAGAGTCTTCAATACCACTCTCAGGTGCTCCTCGTGCTCTTCCCAACTCGGGGAGTATATCAAAATGTCATCGATAAAGACGATGACGAACCGGAATATAAATGGCCTAAATACTCTTTTCATCAGATCCATGAACACGGTGGGAGCATTCGTGAGTTCAAAAGACATCACAAGGAACTCATAATGACCAAAACTGGTCCTGAACGCAGTCTTCTACACGTCCTCATCCTTGACGCGCAACTGATGATACCCAGACTGCAAATCTATCTTTGAGAAATAACGTGCCCCCTTCAACTGATCAAACAGATCATCAATCCTAGGCAAGGGATACTTGTTCTTCACTGTCACCTGATTCAGCCTGCGATAATCAATACACAATCGCAGGGAACTGTCTTTCTTCTTCACAAACAAGACAGGCGCTCCCCAAGGTGACACACTTGGTCAAATAAAGCCTGCTTCAAGCAAACCATCAATCTGTCTCCTCAACTCCTCCATCTCACATGGAGGCATACAATACATTGGCAGGGAAATAGGTGTCGCACAGGGCATAAGATAAATATGAAGTCAATCTCGCGCCGAGGAGGAAGCCCTGGAATCTTCTTAAACACAACAGAGAAATCGTGAACTACTGGCATATCTTCTAACATCGAAATATCATAACGCTCTAACATGAAAGCGTAGCTACTAACATGACAAGACCAACTGACCTGAACTAGAAAAGAGAAGACCGTGCCCTCAGGTCCATAGGCTGTCACAACTCTGGCCTCGCAATCAATCTCTGCTCTCATCTTCACGAGCCAGTCCATCCTAAAAATAACATCATAATGACACAGTGGGGCGACAATCAGGTCGACGACCACTGTCCTACTACCCAAATCTATCGAGCAAGACTCACAGGTCCGAGTAATATCTAAAGTAGTCCCTATAACTGTCGTGAGTCTCACTCCCTTCGTAGGAGCCGTAACCAAACCTAGCCGCTTGACCGCAACAAAAGAAATGATCAAAACAGTGGACCTAGTGTCCACCAACAGGAAGATAGGAATACCTAGGATGTGAGCAAGAACCTCAAATGATGTCGGTGCTGAATCCGCCTCGGGCGCCTCAACTGTGAGCGCATGAACCCGAGCTTGCCATGGGCGATGTGGTGGAGGAACCATGGGCCATTGTGGAGGCCTGAAATGAGGTGCTGGAGGTCTGAATGACGGATGAGCTGGTGCTGATCGAAGGGGTGGTGCAGAAATAGCCTGGGGCATCGGACGACCGATCCTTTGAGGCGGCGAGAATCCACTGTCTCGCATCCTGAAAAAGTAAGAAATCTCAGTGTGGAGAGGCCTCTTGCAATAGTTACACCACACATCAGGATGCTTCAAATGGGCAGGAGATGCAGAAGACCCCTCCGGTGAATCAAACCGAGGCCTCTTACCGAGGAAAGACTTACTCACGAACTCAGGTCGCGACCTAGGAACCATAGGTGCTCGCGTGCTGGACAACCTCTCCCTGTCCTGATCTGCTCGCAAGGACATCCTTACCAGCTCCGCGTAGGAAGAAATGCTCGCACAACACATCTTCGATCGAATCTCTAACCGTAAACCCTCGAAAAAATGCTGCATCTTAAACGGCTGATCACCCAGAATTAAAGGAGCATACCTGCCTAGCTCCGTAAACCGGTTCTCATACTCCATCACTAACATGCCTCCTTGGCTAAGGCGAAGGAACTCACTCTCCTTCTCATGCCAGTAAGTGACCAAAAAATACTTCTCATGGAAGCGAGCCTCGAATGCCGCTCACGTCCACTCAAATCCCTCTGTAATTGTGTGGAGAATGTTGTCCCACCATAAGCGAGCCTCCTTCTCAAACAATGAAGGTGAAAAGCTCAACTTGCTCCACCTTGGAACAGTGCAACGGCCTAAGCATCTTAGAGATGCAGTTGATCCAATACTCAGCCTCCTCGGGTCTGTGAGTACCCAAAAATATAAGAGGCCTCAAGCGCTGAAATCGCTCGAATGTACCGCTCATACTAGTATGCCCAACAGGGTGTAGAGGTGAGGCAGGTGGAGTCACCCCCATCGACTGAGCAAAGATACCAGCCATGGAGGATAAGAACTGCTACTGCTGTATCTATTGCTGCTGCATCAACAACATCATCTGCTCTAGCTTATTAGGAGGCAGAGCTGACTGTGATGTAGAAGGCGTCGATGCAGACGCACGGTTCTGCTCAGGAACCACAGGTGTGAAAGGAGGAACCACAGAAGGTGTCACAGGAGGTGGCTCAGCAGCAGGGCCAGAAGCTGACTGAGAACTCGGCATGGGATCTGAACGAGATGAGACAGAATGGCGGTCCATATGAGTATTGCACAGGGCAAGGGCCCGGTTTAGCGAATCACATAGAGAGAGACGGGCCGAAGATCTCGAACCCTTAGGTGGCATACCCTACACACAACAGAGGGTATCAACCATGAGATTTGGCATTCACACAGTCCATCCACAACATTAACTTCATAAGCCAAAGAAACAACATGCATTTTATTAATAAAATTGTCACAATACATAATTTACAGCATTACATGAATCGCAACAGAGAAAGCATGTGAACAAAATAACTAAGCTTCAACACTAAACAACTATCAAACTACCAAACCACTACCAAACCACACATAAAAATAAGCAACAAATAAGCAAACAACGACTACATAAAGCCTAATCATCAGAATCTGACGATGGAGAAGGGGCACCCTTATCCTTCATGCAGCACAGGATAGTCTTCAGCATGCGGGTTACTTTCTTAAACTTATGCTTCGCAAGGCCCGTAAATCCATAATATCCTGTCGAAGAGTGGCCCTGCCTTCCTCAAGCCTAACTAAACGGGCTTCTCTATCAGTCCTATCAGGATCATGCTCCTGAGTCACAGGAGCACTCTCATCAGTATCCTGAGCCTCCTCTTCTTCTTCGTCCTGCTCTTCTTTCTCTATCTCTGCCCCACCTTCTTCTTCACTTTCTCCTTCTTCGCTATCATACTCATCCTCGCTTTCATCAAGTTGGGTTTCTCGTTGTCGAGGCCCAATCTTCATCTGGCTGAGAGTGGTCTCGGTGATGTAATGGACCAGAGCTGGCAACTCCTCCCCAAGTCTGTAACCAAACTCGAGCATAATCTTGCATATGAGTCTGCCGAAGGGAAGTGACTCAGTCCTTCTCTTTGATCGCGTGATAAGGATGATCTGTCGCAGTACAAATATAGGCACGCACACCTTCACTCCCTGCCCCACATGATACAGAAAATTTACCATGAGACGCGTGCATTCACTACGATTGCTCTACCTGGGATAAATATTGAACATACAGATGTGGTGAAGTAGACGAAAATTGCCCGACATATGGGTCGCTAAGAGGCTCTCGTTATGCTGTCACTCAACCAAATGACCACATAGAAACTTGGTGTGGTGATCCCTCTCATGAACACTATTCAGATTCCTTGCACTTGGATGTACCTCACCAAGTGGCATGTTCAGGAGTTGAGCTATTAACCTCATGTTGAATGTGGCTTCTCGGTCTCTGCCAAAGGGAATCTTGAACTGCAAGGGCTCTAGCGTAGGGTCCCGAATGTGAGCATAGAAGGCATGAATAGTGCTCACATTTGCACGAGACTCACCTTCAAATAGCGGACCCCACTTAGCTTCTTCCAAATGCTTGAACAATAAGTACTTGCCAAAGAGTCGCCCATCCACATGCCCTTCAAAAAGAACCCCACGGTCCTCATAAACGCCATGAGCCAACTCTGCCAACAACGATCTTCCTATTGGAGCATGGGGATCTAAATCCCACTTCATCTCCACTTCTCTCCCAATGCTTGAACTCGCGGTAGCTCCTCTAGGCCACCTCGAACGAGCGGGATGACTAAGCCCAGCCTCGTCCACAGGGGCACGCTTCTTGCCCATCACTGAAAGGATGGAGGAAACGGAAAATACAGCCGCGACAAGCTCTAAGAAAGCCATGAAAAATGAAGAAAATGGAGAAAGGGCTGAGATCTTTGGGTCTCCATGAATTTAGGTCTGAAATAGGAGTGTAAAGGGTCAAAGAAAGGGAGTATGGAAGAAAGAAAAGAACAAAACGTGATGGGGAGGGGGCTGACATGATTTTGAGGCTTAAATGAGAGATTTGGAAGCTTAAATCAAAGAAAATGGAAGGAGTAAGTGATGGATATGGCTGAGAACGGTGGAGGGATGAAGGATCTAACAAGAAATGCAAGAAAACATGATTGAAAGGATGATTTGAAAGAGAATGGGATGGTTTTGAAGAAAAGGGAAAGCATGGGAGGGTGGTTTGTGAAGGAAATGGTCATTTGGGAATGAAATAGGGGTCGAACCATGGAGCATTGGGTCCCACTAGGCCCCATATACGATCGGCCCAAAGGCCCAGTCCCAACTAGCCTGCCGGTCGGTGAGGACCTCCCCACCCCCTGGGTCTAAAAATGTTAAGGTCCCACCCTGAAACCCCTTGAAAGTTGTTCGTTTGGCCCCCTCTTCCGATTTGAGCCGTTTCGGGTCATTTCGGAACTAATCTGCTCTCTATTCACATTCACCAATTTTTAATGGCTTGAATGGGATGAAATGCGGTCTATACTCATCAATTGACAGTCTAGAAGTGATTTGGGGTCGTCGTGTGTGATCAGGAGTGTGCACGGACTTGATCTCAGCGATCATTTTTAGTAAACTTTTGCCAAAAAATAAACTGGGAGTCCAAAACCTGTTTCTATATTGTTCTCACACCCTCCTATGCTATAGAGGTGTCAACGTGGGTTGTGTGACCCTAACCCAGGTCCAGTTTAATCCAGGTCATGCTATGATACCAACTTGTAACGCCCTGAAATTTGGGGATTGAGCATAACTAAGCTCCCGAGTTCCTAAACATCACTTATGCAACATTAACAATGATGGATGTATGTTGTTTGTATTAGTACATAAAATATGAAATAGATTAAGCTAAATCAGCAGACATAATTCAGGGATATTGAGAAATGCAAGTGAAAGACTTAACTACATATATAAACTAAAATAATCCCCAAAGTATGCATGCTCTGTCCAGGGCAATATATACAACTGTGTAGTAAAATACATATATTAAACTATGTAAAATCATCATATACATATCCCAAAACCCCCGCTGGTCAGGACAAGGCTCACATGAACCCACGTAAGAACTGCATAAATGAGAACGCCTCCTCGTCCTTGTCAAAATCTAGTTCCGCCTCGCAAGCATCGCCATCACCTGTAGCTAAGTCAGAGTCTGGTTGGTGTTTAAGCACCATCCCAGAATGTGGGAGTGAGTGATCAACTCAGTGGTATTGTACATCAAAGGTTAACATGTTATCAATTCAATCAAGTAGTAATGATAAAGAAGTACAATCAAACATGTCCTAAATACTCTTATTAATGCAAGAATGATATGAGGGAATGATGCATGCCCTCACCATAAACTCCCTCTCGCGACATCATCTAACGATCGCGGCATGAATCACTTCCTCAGTGCTCTTACACCAACACCGATAGCACATGCAATGCGATGGTATGAACATGCTTGCCAAGTTCTTATTAGTCCCTTTCATACAGCAGGATTGGGAAGCTAAGACACCTCCCTTATATCAATTCCTAAACATTGATCCATTCTAGGGTTGTCAGTCTTAGAAAATTTCATATGATGTTACGGTTCTAGGTCACTGCAAGGGCTGTCAGGGCTGTTGCACGGAATCATTACACCACTCTCCCATCACCAAATTAATACAGGCCTAGCTTGTACTCTTGTTACTACGGAAGGGTCGTCGCCCTCACGTAGATGTAGAGTACGCTCGAGGTCACTACAAAGGGCTCATCACCTGATTAGTGTAGGATGACAGCTCGAACGTAGTGTCCCATACCACCACAATCGGCTTACGAGATAAGGTTACTCACTGGTCACTACGGGGAGGCTCGTCACCCCAGAGTAGGCCGACAGCTTGACCACGGTGTCCCATACCACCATGTTTGGCTCATGAGTCTTAGGGTATCACAGTACCAAGGTTAACAGGAGTTTCACTGGTGAGTTCAATGCCTTAGATTTAAACAGTAGCGACCAAACATGGTGACCATACATCGGTCAATTGGGTTAGTTGATAAGCCCAACTAGGCCAAGCGCATGTTGAGTTGAACGACATGAAATGCGTAAGCACTCCGTGTGGCCTAACCACTGTCGAACATCCCAAGTACGACTTAGATTAGTTAAACTCATCTTGTGTGGTGAAAATGACCTCAACCACTATTTATAGAACGGTTACTGATTACTTGGATTGTAGCACAGCCCCAATCACGTACAAGCTCAATAACTGACATATGATTCATATCCTACATTCATATGAACATTCATGACATATAACTTGAACGTAAATACAGTACATGGAGGAAATCATTCACACATTTAACATGATTCATTTAGGTTAATCAATGCATGGAGGAAATCATACACACATTTAACATGATCGAGATTCATATCTCAACAACCCTAACAATCACACTTTACTAACTACTAACTCTTTTAGGCACTTATACAAACACTTAGATTACACTATTCAATATACATCACATATGTCGATTCCGTTACATATTAGGGCAAGTCCTTTTGCCAAGGAGTTGTCGCATACATATCAAGCATATATCAATGACAAATAATCATGGCCATCATAATAGCAATTTCTATACGTATACGGTTATTCTAACATATACATGAAATATGCTATTATAACATAACATATACATGTACGTAAATCGAAATGGATAGCACATTTGACATGTGTAATGGAAATCACAACAAGAATAAATCTTTATCTAACATTGAAAGTCTTGAAAACCATAACCTAAACGTATAAATTTCGCACCTTAAACCAGAAAATGTGTATTAGATGTGATTCAGACGATATGTCTTCGTCAACGGCGAATACGCTACCTAAGGCATGAAATAGGTTAACTACAACTTCATTACAGCTATTCTAAACTCCAAAATAGGTTAGGGTTTTCCTAACTTACCCAAGAATGGAATCAGAATCGCCGGAAGAATGATTCAGATACGCAGGTTCGATGTGTAGATGAACTGGGAAGAATTCCACAGAGAATCAACAGGTTCTCTCTTACATTCTCTCTTTTCTCTCTCTTAAGTAGCTAGGGTTTAGGAAATTCATATGGAATTTGGGAATGAGGGTTTTGAAAGGACCTAGCTATATGCCCTAGAGGGAGGGTGAATAGGGCAATGCCAAATAAAACTTAAAACAGCGGAATAATAAAAGAAAAAAAGCACAATGCCGAATTAAAAAAATAATCTCAATAAACTAGATATAAGAGAATGATACTATATCAGTTCTAAGGACAACCTTACACCAAAAACCAAAGGTTTAAGGTAGGACAACCTTATTTCTAGAACGTCCTTTGTATCACAAACTAATGAGGAATAAAAAGAAAAGTAACCAAAATAATTTGTAGAAATAAATCCTAAGTTATTACAACATTCTCCACACTTACTTGAAATAAAATGATTACAACATTCATCCACAGCTGCAATCCACAAAACTAAATGAATAAAGAAATGAAAGAATAAAACACATCCATAACACAACAATATATAGTGGTTCGCCTGTGTGTACACCAACTGTTATCCAACAGCCACACAGAATGCTACTCCACTCCTAATATCCTCACACAGGGGATATTAGCATGCACTATCAAAATAGGTTTCACAGGTTTACCTAAAACCTTCACAATTGTATCTTTTTATCACGGGCTTAAACAATCCAAAAACCCACACAATCTGAGTTTTCTACCTCTCCTCAGATAACCAAAACAATGAGATTTTTCTGAAAAATATCAAACAAAACCAAAGAAAGTAAATTACAAAAATGTAAAATACCCGAATCTCCTTTTGAAGTAGCCCGGTAGAACCAATCGGAGTAGAAGTTCAATTCAACGTTCAAAGTCCAATAGTCACTTTAAGAATGGTTCTAAGTCTAATTAATTTTAAATCAAAAGGGCTAGTTCTATTTGATTTTGAATCCAAGAAGAAGGAATATCAGAAATTCCCCTTTTCAAATAAGATTGGAATGTAGATCAAAATTAAATAATAAACAAGCTAGCAAAAGGAATATTAAATGAGCACAAAGTAGCTTAAAAATAAACACGAACTTATCTCAAAGTATAGCCTAAAGATTGCTTGAATTGAATTGAATTGAATTGAATTTCTCTGAAGTTCGTGCTCTATTTATAGCCAGAAAAATCTCATCTACGACTGGTCTTAGGATCTTAGGACCGGTCGTAGCTTCAAAGATTTTCAAATATTTTCGCGGGATAAGGATTAGCTGTTCCACGACTGGTCCTAGGTAGCCTACGACCGGTCGTGGGCCACCTGCGACTGGTTGTGGGTCACCCCCCAGTTTAGTTGCTGGAGTTTGAGTCGTAGGGCTAAGACTGGTCGAAGAACGAGTCGTACAATTCACAGGACTAGTCGTAGGATGTCCAGGACTGGTCGTAGGACAACCAAAAAAATTTGAAAATCTTCAACAACCTAGGACTGTTCTTGAAAAACTTAAGACTGGTCGTAGCAGAGCTAGGACTGGTCTTGAAGTCCCTAGGACTGGTCTTAAAACAGCTTGAACAATCATATTGAAATATACGAATTATGTATCCAGAATGACCTACGGTAAAGTCCATCCTAAGGTCAATCTAAGGTCAAACAAACTTTAAAAGTGAGATGGACATTGATAGTCTATACACTTAAATGACCCTTAAGAGAAGCTTGAGAATTTATGACTCTTGTTGTAAGCCTTCTCAAGCTTGATCCTTTCTTGAGTTGACAAAGTCTTCTTCTATACTTGTTTGAATCTTGATCATGCATACTTGAAGACTTCTATTCTTGAATTCTTCATCCATGACTTGAAACTTTCTTCATTTAAGTTCTTGTCTTAAAATACGATGTCTTGAAGCAATGAATAGTCTCAAACATGAAACATAAGATATACAAGACATAGATATAGGTTTTGGCACCACAAAATTTGACAATCAAAGGGATATGAAATCATAGCACTTACAATCTCCCCCGTTGTCAAATTCGTGACAAAACACATATCATACAGATAAGAGCAACATCATACAAATTACTCTACTCCCCCTGAGAGATACGAGTACTGCTCATGTAAACAATAAATAACATGTAAACATTAAAACTCCATATTCTCAATCCACATATCCTTCTCAATCAATCAATCCAAAAAAATTACTCCCCCTTTCCATACTACTCCCCCTTTTTGTCACAAAATGACAAGGAAAAGGTACAATAGGAAAGTCACAACAACATAGAGAATAATAAAAAGCAGATAATGAGAAAGAAATATGGAAGGACATAGCATATTTCAAAATACAAACTAGAATCAACAAGTCATAACCAAGTTAATACAATATCCAAAAGAAAAGATAAGATAATGTTATACAATCCAAAAGATAATCCGCCTAATCAGATCCAGAGGGGGGAGCAGGGATAGTAGGATCAATCTGGTGTAAGCCCCTATTAATGCGACGAAGATATTTTTGCATATATTTAAACTGCATATCGTGGGCTATACTCATGTTATCAACCTTCTCCTCTAATGCACGAAGGCATGCATTATAACTAGATGGATCGTAATCAGGATCATTTGTCGAATCAGATTCTATCTCATCAAATATCTCATCCATATTAACATCCTGTTGAGGAAGATCGCCAGCTTCCTCTTCATTTCTGACTTCACCACCATCACCACCAACACCACCTTCATCTACTTGGCCAGGAAGTAAATCCAACTTCATCTTATTAAGATTGGAATTGTTGAAAATAAGATGATGAATTGGTGCCTCATTAATAGGTTTATCAACAAGCATATGAGTGGCTAACACAGTCATAAGATAACCAAATGGAATATTACTATGACCCGGATGGAGACGAAACTGTATGATAAAATGACAAATCAAAGAAGGAAGGCAGACCATGATACCAGAATCAATAGAATGCAATACACGAACCATGAAAGAAGTCAACTCAGTTTTATTATCGGACTGAGGATACGGATTTGAAATGAAAAAATGATATAACACTCTGTATCTAGATAACAGATACTTTGAAGGGATCGCATTCCCTTTGTGTGTCCATTGCGCATCAATTTTGCATAAGTCTCTTGTTAACATGCATTTTTTCGATTCAGATGGTTTGTCGTATAGAGTATGAATCGGTATACCTTCATTATTAACGGGTATATCCATAATACCTAATATCAAATGACGGTCTACTTCAAATTTCCCTTCTCTAGTATCAATTGAAAAAGTTTAGTTGTCAAGGAAAAATTCTGAAATACATGCAACCATTGATTGTGCAATAGACTGGTATGTAGGCCCACCCCAAATCAAAATGTTATCCTAGCCAACAGATTCAAGGAGAGGGATAATACTAAATGGAGCAATGTGATTGAGATCAGTAGTATGCTCAACAATAACATTACGGACACACAAATCCCATACATCTTGAGGATCATCTTCGGGTGACCGAAGGTGCCATTTTGTTATTGGTATAGATCTAGATGAAGATGGACCACGGGATATTTTCTTCTTCTCTCTAGCATCCATCTTCAGCAAGATATACAAAAAGTAAGAGAAATGCATAAAAAGAAAGATGAGTTTTCTCTAGATCAGGAAATTGAGAAGAAACCCTTAAAAAACCTAATAAAAAGATGAAACTAGCTACACAATGATCAAATCAAAGCATAGAGAGCATGAATCGTCAAGAAAAATGAAGAAATAGGACTAAACTTGAAGAAATATAAGAAATACTATGACTGGTCGAGCCACGACTCGTCGTAGGTCGGAGTGAAAATGAAGAAGAAGGAGGTTTTTCGCAAATTATATTATGTTCACGAGCTCCATGACCGATCGAGTGCGGTGCACGACCGGTCGTACCACAACTGGTCGTCGTGTACAGCTACAACCGGTCGAGTATCGACCAAAAATACATTTTTAATGTAAAAAATTAAAATACCAACAAATATAATATGAAATATAATACGCAATGATACATATAAGCAAGAATACTCAATGTAAAATGCACATACCAAGATCAAATTTTAATTTATTAAACCTGCTTTTGTCGAGCGGTTTAGTAAATATATCAGCAAGTTGAGTTTCGGTTGGTATGTATTCTAAGGAAATAACTTTTTCTTCAACCAACTCATGAATGTAATGATACCTAATGTCAATGTGCTTAGTACGTTAATGCTGGATTGGATTTTTTGAAATATTTATAGCACTGGAATTATCACAATGTAAGATCATTGAATTTTGATTAATTCCATAATCACTTAGCATGCGTTTCATCCAAACTAGTTGAGTACATGCATATCCAGCTGCAATATACTCAGCCTCAGCAGTGGAAAGCGATATTGAGCTTTGCTTCTTGTTGAACCAAGAAACTAAGCAACTTCTAATGTAAAAACAAACACCACTGGTTGATTTTCTATCATCGATATTACCGGCCCAATCAACATCTGAGTACCCGGCTAATTGAACACTAGTATCAAAAGGATACCAAAGATCAAGATTTATAGTACTTGCGACATATCTAATAATCCGTTTAACAGCAGTAAGATGTGATTCCTTAGGATTAGACTGATATCTTGCATAAATACCAACACTTTACGTGATATCAGGTCTACTAGCAGTTAAATACAACAAACTACCAGTCATACTATGATATAGTTTAGGATGTATATCTTTACCTGTAGAGTCTTTTGAGAGTCTTAACGTTGTACTCATAGGAGTATCAAAGTTCTTATCATTCTCAAATCCAAACCTTTTAACCAAGTTTGAAGCATATTTGGTCTGGGAAATGAAAATTCCATCAAGTTGTTGTTTTACTTGCAACCTTAGGAAATAGTTTAGTTCACCAACCATGCTCATTTCGAACCTTGATTTCATTAACTCTGTAAACTCAATAGACATGTTAGAGCAAGTTGATCCATAAATAATATCATCAACATAAATTTGAACCATCAAAATATCATTGTTATCTTTCTTAACAAAGAGCATCTTATCAACACTTCCTACTAGAAAGTTATGACTAAGTAAGAATTTAGTCAATTTTTCATACCATGCCCTGGGCACTTGTTTTAGACCATAGAGAGCTTTTTTGAGATGAAATACATGGTCAGATAACTTGGGGTCTTCAAACCCTGAAGGTTGTTAAACATACACCTCTTCATGTAAATCGCCATTCAAGAAAGCACTCTTTACTTTCATCTGATAAATCTTAAATTTTCTAAAGCATGCGATGGAAATAAAAAGTCTTTTTAACTCAAGGCGAGCGACTGGAGAAAAGGTTTCATCGTAATCGATGCCTTCAATCTGAGTGTACCCTTGTACAACCAGTCTAGCCTTGTTTCATATTATATTTCCAAGTTCATCAGACTTAATTTTAAAGATCCATTTTTTTCCAATAATGTGTTTATCTTTAGGTCTAGGAACAAGATACCAGACATCATTACGAACAAATTGATTAAGTTCATCCTGCATAGCAACTATCTAATTTTCGTCAGAAAGTGCTTCTTTCACATTGACCGGTTCTATTTGGGATGTAAAACAAACATAATTACATATGTTCTTAAGTTGTTTGCAAGTACGAACTCCAGTGAGAGGGTTTTCAAGAATTTGATTGGTTGGATGATCTTTGACAGTCCTTGGTTCAGATTCTTTTTGACTTGATGAGGTATCTTGATTGTCGATAATAAGAGCTTCATCATCATCTGAACTCGAAGCTGGTGTATTCAAATGATCATCAATGACCACATTGATGGACTCTTGAATCACACCAGTTCTCTTATTTAGAACCCTATAAGCTCGACTGTTCAAAGAATAACTAAGAAAAATACCTTCATCACTCTTCATATCAAACTTTCCCAAATTTTCACGATCATGTAAAATATAACACTTGCTGTCATAAACCCGAAAGTATTTGACAGTAGGTTTCTTTTCAAACCATAATTCATAAGCAGTCTTATTATCAGATTTACTAGTATAAACTCAATTAATAATATAACATGCGGTATTAACTGCTTCAGCTTAAAGATTTCTAGAGAGCTTCATGCTATTTAACATAACATTAGCCATATCCTGAACCACTCTGTTTTTTCTTTCAACTATACCATTTTGTTGCGGTGTTTTGGGCGCAGAGAATTCACGCTATATTCCCTGATCGCTACAGAATTTCTCAAAACTACTGTTTTCGAATTCGGATCCATGATCACTACGGATCTTACTAATATGAGAACCTTTCTCATTTTGGATACGTTTAATGACCTTTTTCATTTCATCCAGGGTTTCAGTTTTATCTTTTAAGAACGATACACAAGTGAATCTGGTATAGTCATCTACGATAACCAAGATGTATTTTTTGCCTCCTCGACTCTCCGTTCTAGTTGGTCCAATAAGATCCATGTGGAGAAGCCCGAGTGGTCTAGATGTGGTATTGGAGTTCACTTTCTTGTGAGAGCTCCTAATCTATTTGCCCAACTGGCATTCACCACATATTTTATCTACTTTTTACAATTTGGGTAGACCTCTAATTAGTTCTCTTTTGCTCAATCTAAATAAGTTCCGATAGTGTACATGTCCAAGGCATTTATACTATAATTCAGTCTCATCAGTATGGACCATGTAACATGATTGAGTAGATGAGCTTGCATCACTAACGATGTAGTAGTTTTCAGAAGTTCTGCGACCAGTTAATAAAACAGAACCCTTTTTATTAAGTATCTCACAATCTTAATTAGAAAACTTCACACTATGCTTGTTATCGCATATCTGAGAAATGCTAAGTAGGTTATGTTTCAAGCCCTCAACATATAAACCATTCTTAAATAAGGGAAGGTTATAAAGCTGAACCGTACCTTGACCAATGATCTTGCAATTGCTTCCATCACCAAATGTGATTGACCCATCAGTCATATCTTTTAGATTCGTGAATAAAGTCTTGTCGCCTGTCATATGCCTGGAACAACTACTATCTAGGTACCACTTTAAATGGCTTGTAGCTTTGAAAGCAGTGTGGGCAACTAAGCAGGCAACTTTAGGAACCCATTTCAGAACTGTTTTAGGTTTAGGAGTATAGATGGTCTTTTTCTGTCTGTTGTTATAGGAGAGACCTATAGAGTTAGACTTTAATAGCTCCTTGAGTAGATCAATTATTTTTTCAGCCAATGGATTTCGGTTTTAAAATCAAAGTTGACATGGCTACCTTTAGGTTTTTGAAAAGTCCTTGGATTTTTAGAAAAACTTTGATAAATACTCTTCTCTTTTGTGATTGAAGACTCTCCTTTTACAAATTTAGGGGCAATATTCTTTTTTTTAGGAGATTTATTCTTATCATAGCCCAACCTGGATCGATCGCCACATTTTCTTGATCCGGTCAATAATTTTTCCAATTTAGGATCACCTTAGGCATATCTCCATGTGTCTTTCAAACTCAGAAGAGAAGCTACCTCATTTTTTAGTTTCTCATTTTTGGATCTCAAATCTTCAATTTTAGAGGTTTTAAAATCTAAATCACATTTGGTCTTTTTAAAAGAATAAAAAATATGAGACTTTTCTAAAACGAGAGACTCATAATCTTCCTTAAGCTTAAAAAATTTTTCTTTTTGTAATTTAAGCTTGACGGCAATTTTACAACTCTCCTTATAAAGGGCATTATATACATCCTGAAGATCATCTTCATTATCGCAATCACTATTCATATTTTTTTCACTAGATATATCATCATTATCTGAAAAAGTGATCTTGGCTAGAGTCATAAGGGCTTTAACATCATCGCCCAACTCGGTTTCAGAATCTTCTAATTTAGAAGAGGATTCAGTATCAGACGATTCATCCCAAGTAGCCATCATGCTTTTCCTTTTTTATTTGTCCTTTTTAGGACATTTGTTAGCTAAGTGCCCATACTCCTGACAGTTGTAACATTGATTATCTTTCAAAGATTTTCAAGCTCTAGGTTTAGATCATCTCTTATCATTTGACTTTTGAAAATTAACTTTTTTCTTGCTTTTAAAAATTTTGTAAAACTTTTTTGCTAAAAGCGTCATATCATCTTCAGAATTTTCTAAATCCGAAGTGCTCTCTTGTGAAACATTTTTAGATGATTTGAGAGCAATTGATTTTCCTTTAGGAGCTTTAAAGGACAACTCGTAGGTTTGAAGTAAACCAACTAGTTCCTCAACTCTCATGGTATCTGTATCACGAAGTTCCTGAATCGCGGTCACTTTAGAATTGAACCATTCAGGAAGTGAGCATAGTATCTTTATGCACACTTTACTTTCTAGGATTCTATCACCAAGACCCCACATAGAGTTCACAATGTCATTCAATCTAGTGTAGAAGTCCATAAACATCTCATTCTCCTCTATATGAATTTCTTCAAATTTAGTTGTGAGAAGTTGGACTTTAGATTTCTTGACAATTGATGTACCCTCGTGTGTCATTTCTAATACATCCCATACTTGTTTTGTATTTTCACAAGAGATGATTCTTTTGAATTCATCTGGTGATGATGCATAAGTAATTGTATTTAGTGCTTTTGCATTGGCACTACTCTCACTTTTCTAAAGTGTGGTCCAAAGAGAATAAGCTGTTACTTTCATTGATTTTGAACCATCGTCATTAGTTACTTCAGTGATAGGAGGGTTCCACTCATTCAATGTGGCCATCCACACACTTTCATCCAAGGATTTGAGGAAGATCCTCATCCTGGCTTTCCAATAGGCATAGTTTGTGCCATTAAAGGGTGGTGGCCTAGTGACTGATAGGCTATTAAAATTTGACATCTCAATATAGCTTAGATCGTTAGCTCAGGAAATAAATCTAATAAATAAATAATAAGCACGAGCTATTAGGCTTTGATACCACTTGAAAGGGCCTAGATATATGCCCTAGAGGGGGGGTGAATAGGGCAATGCTAAATAAAACTTAAAACAGCAGAATAATAAAAGAACTAAAGCACAATGCTGAATTAAAAAAATAATCTCAATAAACTAGATTTAAGAGAATGATACTATATCAGTTCTAAGGACAACCTTACACTAAAAACCAAAGGTTTATGGTAGGACAACCATATTTCTAGAACGTCCTTTGTATCACAAACCAATGAGGAATAAAAAGCAAAGCAACCAAAATAATTTACAGAAATAAATCCTAAGTTATTACAACATTTTCCACACTTGCTTGAAATAAAATGATTACAACATTCATCCACAACTACAATCCACAAAACTGAATGAATAAAGAAATGAAAGAATAAAACACATCCACAACACAACGATATATAGTGGTTCGCCTGTATGTACACCAACTGTTATCCAACAGCCACACAGAATGCTACTCCACTCCTAATATCCTCACACAGGGGATATTAGCATGCACTATCAAAATAGGTTTCACACATTTACCTAAAACCTTCTCAATTGTGTCTTTTTATCACGGGCTTACACAATCCAAAAACCCACACAATCTGAGTTTTTTACCTCTCCTCAGATAACCAAAACAATGAGATTTTTCTAGCAAATATCAAACAAAACCAAAGAAAGTAAATTACACAAATGTAAAATACCTGAATCTCCTTTTGAAGTAGCCCGGTAGAACCAATCGGAGTAGAAGTTTGATTCAATATTCAAAGTCCAATACTCACTTTAAGAATGGTTCTAAGACTAATTGATTTTAAATCAAAAGGGCTAGTTCTATTTGATTTTGAATCCAAGAAGAAGGAATATCAGAAATTCCTCTTTTCAAATAAGATTGGAATGTAGATCAAAATCAAATAATAAACAAGCTAGCAAAAGGAATATTAAATGAGCACAAAGTAGCTTAAAAATAAACACGAACTTATCTCAGAGTATAGCCTAAAGATTGCTTGAATTGAATTGAATTGAATTGAATTGAATTGAATTTTTCTGAAGTTCGTGCTCTATTTATAGCCTGAAAATTCCCATCTACGACTGATCTTAGGATCCTAGGACTGGCCGTAACTTCAAAGATTTTCAAAGATTTCCACGAGATAAGGATTAGTTGTTCCACGACTGGTCCTGAGTAGCCTACGACCAGTCGTGGGCCACCTACGACTGGTCGTGGGTCACATACGACCGGTCGTAAGACCCCCAGTTTAGTTACTGGAGTTTGAGTCGTAGGGCTAAGACTGGTCGAAGGACGAGTCGTACAATTCACAAGACTGGTCGTAGGATGTCCAGGACTGGTCGTAGGACAACCAAAAAAATTTAAAAATCTTCAACAACCTAGGACTGGTCCTGAAAAACTTAAGACTGGTCGTAGCATAGATAGGACTGGTCTTGAAGTCCCTAGGACTGGTCTTAGAACAGCCCGAACAAGCATATTAAAATATACGAATTATGTATCCAGAATGACCTACAGTAAAGCCCATCCTAAGGTCAATCTAAGGTGAAACAAACCTTAAAAGTGAGATGGACATTAATAGTCTGTACACTTAGATGACCCTTAACAGAAGCTTGAGAATTTATGACTCTTGTTGTAAGCCTTCTCGAGCTTGATCCTTTCTTGAGTTGACAAAGTCTTCTTCTATACTTGTACTTGTTTGAATCTTGATCATGCATACTTGAAGACTTCTATTCTTGAATTCTTCATCCATGACTTGGAACTTTCTTCATTTAAGTTCTTGTCTTAAAATACGATGTCTTGAAGCAATGAATAGTCTCAAACATGAAACACAAGATATACAAGACATTGATATAGGTTTTGGCACCATAAAATTTGACAACCAAAGGGATATGAAATCATAGCACTTACAGGTTTAAGCCCTTTTTATAAGTCTAAATTCGATGAAAATAGCCTTAGGGCCAAGGTATACTTAGGTTATAACCAAATTGGGCTCTTTCTGATCCAACAGAGCACTCATGGAGGTCCCCTTATCAAATGTGGTCGGAATTAAGCTCACTTATATTGGATCTTAAGTTAAGTTTTCAATCCAATCGGGTTTCCACATCGTCCGTGGTGGACCAGTTTCAATTCAACGGTTATCGACATTCGATCAGGGCCACAAGTACTTTGACATGTATGGGCCACCTTTCCTGATCTGAGGGTGAATTTGGGTCGAAATCTAACGGTCAGAACGCTTAGAAATATCGCGCAAGCAACGCGACTCATATTACTTAAAATCATATTTAATTTCTAAAAAATCTTCATTTTCTCACTCTCTTCACTCTTAACTCAAGGAAATGGTCTCAGGACATCGTTTGGGCTTGATTTTCGAGGTGATGGTCAAGTCCAATTAAGCGGTCATAATGGTCTAAGTTCATTGATATCAGACTTTCGACGTGCGGTCTAGGTCCAATACGAAGTTACAAAGTATTCCCGGAAGTAACTGGGTTTAGAGTTGGATCATAAATTTTAGGGTAATATAGCGTCAATGATTCTATAGGTTTTGGGTCTTACAGATCGTATTGAAAGTTATTGGTACTCATTTCACATGTAATCTAATTTAGTGCTAGCTAATACACATTAAATTTCTAAGGGATTCAGTTCTAAACGACTTTTGTTAAAGGTGATACTCGGGTCTAAGTACGGATTTTTCTAAGTCATTACATTAGCGTAGGCCTAATTTATATCAAGGTCAATATGGGAGGCTCATCACCTGAATGTAGGCCGACAACTCGAATATGGTGTCCCATACACCACCATATTCAGCTCACGAGTTTAGGTTGCTCACTGGTCACTACGGGGAGGCTCATCACCCCAGCGTAGGCTGACAGATTGACCATGGTGTCTCATACAACACCATGCTAGGCTCATGAGTCTTTATGAATTTTAGTGCCATGGTTGAAATGGGTTTTACATTGTTAATTGGAACCTTAGATTCAAGCAGTAGTGTCCATACATGGTAAATACACAATAGGCCAATCGGGTTATTTGACCGGTGCGATTGGTACAAGCACACTTTCAATTGATCGACATAGAGTGTGTAAGCACTCCGCGTGGCCAAACCACTATCGACAATCACTGTACGGCTCGAATTCATTGAACGTATCTAATGTGGCGAAACTAGTTTGGCCACTCAATCGGGAATCGTTACAGATTGCTTAGACTGCATAGTAGTCCCAATCATACTCAAATGCAAGAGGTAATCACATATTTTAATCGTAACAACATTTAACGAATAATTCAAGCATAATTTCCATTTAAGCATTTTATCAAACACATTGGACAAGTTATTGTACATATGTATTTCATCATAAATCACATAGCAGCAATTTACATTATATGAAGGAAACTCAAATATGGATAAGGTAGTTGAGAATCCCATCTCAACAACCTTGTTAAAAGTAATTCATCAAAAAATTTCTCATTCAGACATTTTATCAAACACTTAAACTACATAATAATATACACATAAGCTAAATTAGTTATAGCATATATTATGGCAGGTCCTTTCACAAAGGAGCTGTCATACATACAACAAACATGTATACTAGATTAATAGTCGTGGCATGCATAAATCATAACTTCACCTTCATTCAAACATTTCAATAAACACATGAAATACATTTTATATTCACATAGTTCACACACATGTATAGTTTATCGAATACATCGTAACTGAGATCATATGGCAGTAATCAAGTCAGACATAAATCATTGCTTACATTGAAAGCCTTGAAAACCATAACCTAAACATTTATAGTGCGTAACTTTCATCAGATAACTCATTTCAAACTTGGTTCGAATCCTACATCCCTGTATATAGAACAAGGGTACCTAAACATCGAAATAGGTTAGCTATTTTGCCGATTCCTCTATTTGGATTCCTAAAATAAGATTAGGGTTAGAAATTGAAGTTAGAATCAATGGTGCATCAACGATGGGATGGCGATTTGGTATATAGTGCAGTGGGAGTGAATCCTAGCAACGATCTTCAAATCTCTCTCTCTCTACTCCTCACTCTTTTCTCCTCTTTTCTCTCCTCTCACTTAGGGTTTGAGAAATTCATATGGAATGAGAGAGGGGTGGTTGAAGGTCTTAAAATAGGCCCAAAAGTGATGTCAATGGCCCTAGGGCCATAATATACTTAGGTTATATCTAAAGGGTGCCTGTTTTTGACAAACAAGGCCATTAGGAAGGTCCATTTCTCACCTAAGTCATGGAGCAAGTTCCCAAACAATGGATCTATGCCACGACTGGTGTTTGTGGTGCTATCTGAAAAACTGATCAACTGTGAAGGACCTGCATCAGATCAACGGTCGTCGTTACTCAATCAAGGACACAAGTATACCAATAAGTGCAGGGAAATTTTCCTGATCCATGGGTGTAGTTGGGTTAGAAATTGACAGTTTAAAGTCCTCAATTTCACTCGCAAGTGAATGGTCCAATTCACTTAAGTTTGAGTTTATTTTCTAAAGATATTCGTGTTTCTCACATACATCGATTCCTACGATGGTTGTTAAGCCCAAAAAGGTAGTCATAACCTTATAGTTTCGTAGTATTTGGACTTTCGACGTGTGGTCCAGGTCTGATATGGAGTTTTGATGTCCTCCCGAGAGCAACTGGATTTTGGGATTTCTCTTAGGTTTTCAAGTAATGTTGACCTAGCGATTTTAATGGTTTTGGATCTTGCAGTTTATTTAGATAGTGGTACAAGCAAATCTACCGATTAATTTAGTTTAGTACTTAATTAATTTTTGTCTAATTTCCACTATATACGGTCTTTAAGGATTTCTACCTAAAGTGGTACTTGGGTCTTTGTACGAAATTTTTTGAGATGTTATAATCTATCCCCTTAAAGAAAAATTTCATCCCCGAAATTACAACCTTTTTTGTACTCCTCGAGGATCTGAGGGTAGTTCTTATGGACTTTGGCTTCTGTTTCCCAGGTCGGCTCTTCTTCAGTGTGGTGAGTCCATAATACTTTCACAAGAGGGATAACTTTGCTGCGTAGCACCTGTTCCTTCCTATCCAGGATACGTGTTAGTCGAAGTACATATGTAACATCTTTACTTTGCTGCACCTGCTCCCACTTAATAATGTGAGTGGGATCAGAAGCGTATTTCTTCAACATTGATACGTGAAATACGTTGTGCACGTCGGCGAGTGGAATGGCTAAAACAAAGCGGTATGCTACCACACCCACTCGATCTAAAATATGGAATGACCTATTAAATTGCGATGTGAGTTTCACTTTCTTATCAAATCAAAGGACTCCATTCATGGGGAAAGCCTTAAGAAACACATGGTTCCCAACCTCGAATTCCAACTGTCGCAGTGGGGTATCGGCGTAACTCTTTTGTCTACTCAGTCCAACAAGGAGTTGGTGTCTAATAATATCAATCTTCTCGAAGGTCACCTGAACTAAATCTAGGCCAATCAGACTCTTCTTACCAACTTCTACCCAACAATGGGGTGTTTGACATGGGCGCCCATACAATGCTTCATAGGGAGTCATGCCAATGCTTTCTTCGAAGCTGTTGTTATAAGAGAACTCAGTATAGGGAAGACAGTCATCCCAACTGTTCTTGAAATCAAGCACACATGCCCATAACATGTCTTCTGATATTTGGTTTACCCGTTCCACCTGCCCATCTGTCTATGGGTAGAACGCGGGACTGAACTTCAATTTCACTCCTATTACTTCATGGATTCGACTCCAAAAAATGGATGTGAATCGCGTGTCTTGATCCGACACAATCTCCATAAGAACTCCATGTAGATGTATGATCTCTTTGATGTACGGCTTGGCTAATTCATCTGCTAAGTTTGAAACTCTAATCGGGAGGAAATGAGTCGACTTCGTCAATCGGTCCATAATCACCCAAATGGAGTCATGTCCCTTCCTTGCCTTCAGTAACCAGGAAAAAAAATCCATAGATATGAAGTTCCATTTCCATTCAGCTATGGGCATGTACTGAAGTAAACCGGGAGGTCGGTGATGCTCAGCCTTGACCTGCTAGCATGTGAGACAACCGGATACAAAATCTGCTATCTGGGCCTTCATGTTTTCCCACCAGTATGAACACTTCAAATCCCAATATATCTTCGTACTACCGGTATGAATTGCCAATCTTGAATTATGTGTGGCTTCCAGAACCTCTCTCCTCAAGTCATTAAGATTCAGGATGCATAGGCGGACGCGATATCTCAAACCTCTATCTAAGCCAACCCTCCATTCGGAGTCTTTACTGTCACTTGCTCACCTTCTCATTTTCACCAGCAGTTCGTCGTCTTTTTGTGTCGCAATGATTCGGTCATCAATAAGCGACTGCACATGGATGTGTGCGACGCTCTCGAACGGATCCTCTACTGTAAGCCTCCATTCGAAGTCTCACACAAACTCTACCATAATCCATTCTTCTATCATCAGTGGAGCTACAAATTCAATTACCTTCTTGTGGCTCAACGCATCAACCACAAGGTTGGCCTTCCTAGGATGGTAGGAGACCTCAAACTTGAAGTCTTTCAAGGTTTCCATTCATCGTCGTTGCCTCATATTTAGGTCTCTCTGTGTGAATATATACTTGAGCCTCTTGTGGTTGCAAAAGAGCTCGAACTCCTTTCCAAAGAGGTAATGTCTCTAGAGCTTTAATTTGAAAATAACTGCTACCAATTTGGGGTTTTGCATGGGGTAGTTTTCCTTATATTTCTTCAACTGTCGTGAGGTATAAGTGATCACCCTATCCTTCTGCATAAGCACACATCCCAAACCAATAGGAGAGGCGTTGGTGTAGATAGTGTACTTGACCCCCTACTCTGACAATAATAGCATGAGTGCGGATGTCAGCTTGTCCTTTAATTCCTGAAAGGCTACTTTTACTTTCTCATTCCAAGCGAACTTAAGATCTTTTCGAGTGAGTGTCTTTAATGAAGCGACGATAGTAGCCTACAAGTATGAGGAAACTCCTTACTTCTATAACTGAACCTGGCTACTCCCAGTCCTGAACCATGGCCACCTTGGCAAGGTCCATGGTGATACCTTCTTTGGACACTACGTGTCCCAGAAACTTGACCTCTTCCTTTCAGAAGTTTCATTTCTGATATTGAGCAAACAATTGATTCTTTTTTAGAGTATCGATGAGTGCCGCAGGTGCTCTTCGTGATCCTTTTGGCTCTTAGAGTATATCAAAATGTCATCTATAAATACGATAATGAACTGGTATAGATACGGCTGAAACACCCGGTTCATGAGGGTCATGAACATGGTCGGCGCATTCGTAAGTCCAAACGACATTGCAAGAAACCCATAGTGCCTAAAACTAGTTCTGAATGTTGTTTTCTACACATCTTCATCCCTGATGCGTAATTGGTGATACCCTAACTACAAGTCGATCTTGGAGAAAAACTGTGCCCCTTTCAACTGGTTGAACAAATCATTTATCCTAAGCAAATGATACTTGTTCTTCACTGTCACTTGGTTCAACCTGCGATAATCAATACACAATTGCAGCAATCCGTCCTTCTTTACAAATAATACAGGGACTCCCCGAGAAGATACTCTAGGCCGTATGAAACCTGAATCCAATAGATCATCAATCTGTCTCCTCAATTCCTCCATTTCACATGGAGGCATGCGATACATCGGTAAAGAAATGGGTGTCGCACCAGGCACAAGGTCGATTGTAAAGTTGATCTTGCACCAAGGAGGTAGTCCAAGTAGCGTTCTGAATACATCTATGAAATCTTGGACTACAGGGGTGTCCCCAAGTGTTGGACCATTAACATTCTCCAACAAGGAAGCGTAACAATTAATGCAATAAGGCCAACTGACCTAAACTGGGAAAGTAAAAGTCACGCCCTTAAGTCCATGGGTTGTCACTAATCTGGTATCTCAGTCGATCTCTGCCTTCATCTCGGTGAGTCAGTCCATACCAAGGATGACATCATAATGACATAGTGGGACAACAATCAGGTTAATTAGCATTTTCTACTTCCTAAGTCTATCGAGTAATCCTTACAAATCTTGGTAGCGCCTGAGAAGGTCCCTGTGGTGGTAAGGAGTCTCACCCCAATCATGGGAGTACTTTCCAACACTAGTCGCTTGACTGCTACACATGATACTATCAAGACAATGGACCCGATGTCCACCAATGGAAATACAGGTGTACCTTGAATCTGGGCAGTGACTTCAAAAGCTAAAGGCATTGCAGTTACTGTCTCGAATGTACCATCTACTAGTGCATGTACATGTGCTATTAAGGATGATTTGGTTGTGCTTCCATAGGTCATTGAGGCGGCCTATTTCGAGGTACAGGTGGTCCATAAAATGGTTTTGCTGGCTGTGTCAATCGTAAAGGTGGAGAAGATATAGCTTGTGGTTGCTAATGGTTGATCTTCTGAGGTGGCGTAAAACCATTATCCCTCATCTCAGTAACGTAATATGTATCTGAATGGCCCATCCTCTTATAATAGGTGCACCACATATCTGATCACCTACGCTATGTCGGTGGAGCCATAAGCCTAGGAGGCGAATCCGCATGCAGCCTCTTGCCGAGGAACGATCGATACAGCAAATCACGTCGAGGCCTAGGGCCTATTGGTAAACAGATACGATACAATATGTCTCTATCCTACTCAGCTCGTAGGGACATGTTCACTAGCTCAACATAGTTGAGAATGCAAGTGTAATACATCTTCATGTAAATATTGGGCCTCAGACCATCTAAGAAACGCCGTATTTTCATCTGCTCATTTGCTAGGATCAAAGGAGCATATTTGGCTAGCCTCGTAAATTTGTTCTCATATTTTGACATGGTTATTCCTCCCTATCGAAGCGAAGAAACTCACCCTCCTTTTCATTACGGTAAGTGCGGGGGAAGTACTTCCCATGGAAGCAGTTCTCAAATGCATCCCATGTCACATGTGTCCTGCAGGAACTGTTCATAGGATGTTGTCCCACCATAGACTAGCCTCCTTCTCGAACATATATGTGACCAGCTCAGCTTACTCTGCCTTAGTGCAGTGCAGCGGCTTCAACATCTTAGAGATGTGATCTAGCCAGTATTCAGCCTCCTTGGGCCTATGAGTACCCGCAAAGGTGGGAGGTCAGAAATGCTGGAAGCACTTAAAAAGGCTGTTGGTATTCGTATTTCTAGTAGGGTGCATAGGTGGTGTAGGCCGGACCATATTCATGTTCTAGGCAATGGCCCTCGCAATAGTGGCCAAAAACTGTTGTTGTTGTTGTATCAAAAATATCATCTGCTCCAACCTATCCGAAGGAGGAGCAGACTGAGGTATGTGTGGCGTCAATGAGGACACACAGTTCTGTTTCGAAACTGGTGGTGCAAAAGGTGTTGGCTTATTAGTGGGGCTAGTGGCCGGCTGAGAATTTGGCATAGTCTTAAAACTTGGGCCTAAGCTAGAGTCCGTCTGGCTATCGTTCAAGGGAGGTGCCCCATCAATCAATCCACCAAGTGCAAGACGTGTCATATTTCGAGTGGTTTTCAGAGGCATTCCCTATATACAACATAAGGTGCAACATGTGTAAGATTTTGAAGAACAACACTCAATTTTCTTTCCAAGCATTTTACACATTCCAAATCAAAAGAAGCTTCATGCATTTCACTTAACCAAAATTGTCACAACACATGAGATATAGTCTTAAATGAATCATGACAGAAGAAGCATGTGAGCTAATCTAGTAGAAGTTTCACACCAACTACTCTAACACATAACTAAGCCTACCGAGGCATTACATAGAAAGTAAGAAATAAATCAAACTAAAAGACAACTGTAACTTAAGTCTAGTCCTTTGACTTTGGCGAAGGTGGAGGCGCACCCTTATCCCACATATAGCACAGGAGAGTCTTCAAGGTGCGCGACATTCTCTTAAATTTTTATTTTAGATAGGCCTGATTCTCTTCAAGCTTTTGCTTCATCTCCTTGATTTCCTGACTCAGGGCGGCCTGATTTTCCTCAATCTGAGCCATGCAGGCTTCTAAGGAAGTCTGATCATGGCCATAGTCATGTGTAACAAAAGGAAGCTCCTTATGCAGATCTTGGGCCTCCTCTTCTTCCTCTTCCTGCTCTTCCTCATCACTTCCCTCTTCATCATTGCTTTTCCCCCCCACTTCCTTCCTTCTCACTTCCTTCCTCTATCTCCTCTTCCTCCTCTTCTTCATTGCTTTCTTCCTCTTCCTTTATCTCATCCCCATACTCATTAAGCCTTGCTTGTCGCTGCCTAGGGCCTATGCCCATATTGTTAAGCGTAACGTCGTTGATGATATGAATCGAGGCAACGTCATCCTTATGTAGTCTGAAACTGAAGTGGCGAGCAATTTTACAAATAAGTTGACCGAAGGGAAGTGAGGAACCTCCTTGTATAGATCATGCAGTACCCATAATCTGAGACAGTATGAATGTAGGTAGACATAACTTGCCTCCCTGACCAGCTCTGTATAAGAAATCCACCATAAGACGAGTACATTCTGCGTAGTTTCTCCAACTGGGGTATACATTATATGTGAATATATGGTGGAGCAGGAGAAAATCATTTGTCAATTTGGTTGATGCAAGGTTATTTCCTCACCTCCACCTCTCAATCTAGCCATAGAGGAAATGGGTGCAGTGATTTCTTTCTCATTCACTAACATGGTTTTCCTCACTAGCATGTACAAGTCCATGCTCCATACCCATGATACGAGCTATCATATCAACATTGACTATGGCTTGCGCTTTTCCTAAAGGGATAGTAAACTGTAGTGGCTCTGGTAGTGGGTTGGGTGGCTAGGCCCGACTTCATCCACGGACACCCACTTCTTTCCCATTAGGTAAAGGAGTGTGGAGAGGGAGAAAATTGTAGCAACTAGCTAAAAAGAGCCATGGGGTTGGAAAAGCTTGAAAGGTGAGATGGGTTTATGGATTTAAAGGGCTATGAGACACAAAAGAGAGCTTTTGTGCTCAAATAGGTAGGAAATGGGAAGATGGAGGGTGGTAAGAAAGGGTTTTGAGGAAAATGGTGGAGGATGGGTGTGTAATGTAGAAGAAGAAGGAGCTTTGTCTATGGAAGGGGGATTTGAGAGAGGGAATGTGAATTTGGTGGGTTTAGAAGCTTGGAATGGGGGTGAAATGGGCAAAGGGAGGCAAAGGGGACTCAAATAGGGTGGTCCCACATGAGTGTAAGTCCCCACACAAGGGGGCTGCGACTCGTTGAGGTGGGCTCGTCCCATCACCGTCGAGGAGGTGCCGCCGCGATCCCCTGGACAGGTAGCAGTGCTACCACCTTGGGTGGTGGCCTCCCCCTCCTAGGGCTCCGAAATGGTGTGAGGGACCCCGTGGGTCCCATCGAATTTTACAGTATTGGCCCCTATGTCCGTGAAATGCGTTTCTTTGGTCCATTTCACACATATTCATGCCTTTTGGCATGTTTTAAGTTTGAAATTTTCCAGTTAATAGTTTAAACCCATCGATTAACAGCCTAACAAGGAATCGAGATCATTTCACAGGATCTTGGACGCGTACAGGTCACATTTTGACTGTCATTCTCACCCGTCGGTGAAACTTGGGATACTACGATCATTTCTATATTTTGTCCCCTCCCAAGTCAAAGTGTGTCAAAGTACATCGTGTTACCATGACCCAGGTCCAGTTTAATCCAAATCATGCTCTGATGCCAACTTGTGATGCCTTAAAAATCGAGGGTCGTGCAAAGCTCAACTCTCGAGTTCCAACGCATCACTTATGTAACATAGATAATGATATCTAAATGTTGTCTATAATAGTGCATTAAACATGAGTGGGATTACATAAAACAAAATATCATACTGCAGAGTTAATGTAATTAACCAAGCAGAAGATTGAGATATGTATATAAAGTATATGGATGGGTTTCATAACCTCCAGAGTATGATTATGTAGTCGGGCTAAATATATACATAATTCATTTTCAAATTATACAAAATGACAAAATGTAAATGTTTAACTAATCCAGTATCCCAGTAAACTCATCAAAGCAGCACGAGGTCTACATAAACTCGCCTAAGAGCTGAACGTAAGAGAACTCCTCATCCTTGATAATGAAATCTTGCACCGTCGCAAAAGCCTTGTCGTAACTTGCATCTAAATCAGAGTCTGGCTGGTGTTTTAAAACACCGTCCCAGAGTGAGAGTGAGTGATCAACTCAGTGGTACTATAAGGTAAAGGTTAACATGTTATCAATTCAGTCAAGCAGCAATGATAAAGCAATACAACAAACATAATCTAATTATTCTTGTTAAAGTAAGGATGGTATGGTATAATGATGCATGCCCTCAGCTGCACTCCCTCAGCAACTTCATGTAACGATCGTGCATGGTAAACTCTCTAAAAGTGTGCTTCCTCGCCAAGAACATGCAATGCGGTGCGTGGTCGTGTTAGCCAAGTAATTTATTAGGCTTATTCATACAGCAGATTCGGGAAGTTAAGGTGCCTCCCTTTTTATCATCTACCCAAGCAAGGATCCATCTAGGGTCGTCAATCCTAGTTAATCACATACGATAGACAAGTTGTAGGGCATCACCTCTGATGAAAATAATGAAAAGGCAAGTTCAAGAGATTACACTCGAGGTTGTTATGGGGAGGTTCGTCACCTCAGAGTAGGCCTAATTTATACTTGAGGTCACTACGGGAGGCTCATCACCTGAACGTAGGCTGACAGCTTGAACACAGTGTCACCACCATATTTATTGCATAAGTTTGGGTTGCTCACTAGTTACTATGGGGAGGCTCATTACCGCAGTGTAGGCAGACAGTTCGACCACGGTATCCCATACACCACCATCAAAATAGGTTAGCTATTTCACCGATTCCTCTATTTAGATTCCTAAAAAAAGATTAGGGTTAGGACTTCTTACCCAAATTGAAGTTGGAATCGATGGTGCAGTGATGGTGGGGTGGCGATTCGGTACGTAGTGCAGTGGGAGTGAATCCTGAAAGGTCCTAGCTATATGCCCTAGAGGGGGTGGGGTGAATAGGGCAATGCCAAATAAAACTAAAAACAGTGGAATAATAAAAGAAATAAATCACAATGCCGAATTAAAAGTAATCTCAATAACCTAGAATTAAGAGAATGATACTATATCAGTTCTAAGGACAACCTTACACCAAAAACTAAAGGTTTAAGTGCTATGATTTTATATCCCTTTGGTTGTCAAATTTTGTGGTGCCAAAACCTATATCTATGTCTTGTATATCTTGTGTTTCATGTTTGAGACTATTCATTACTTCAAGACATCGTATTTCAAGACAAGAACTTAAATGAAGAAAGATTCAAGTCATGGATGAAGAATTCAAGAATAGAAGTCTCCAAGTATGCATGTTCTAGATTCAAACAAGTACAAGTATAGAAGAAGACTTTGTCAACTCAAGAAAGGATCAAGCTCGAGAAGGCCTACAACAAGATTAGTAAATTCTCAAGCTTCTCTTAAGGGTCATCTGAGTGTACAGACTATCAATGTCCATCTCACTTTTAAGGTTTGTTTGACCTTAGATTGACCTTAGGATGGGCTTTACTGTAGGTCATTCTGGATACATAATTTTTATATTTTAATATGCTTGTTCGGGCTGTTCTAAGACCAGTCTTAGGGACCTCAAGACCAATCCTAGCTCTGTTACGACCAGTCTTAAATTTTTCAAGACCAGTCCTAGGTTATTGAAGATTTTTGGATCCACAACATTCATCCACAAACACAAACCCCAAAACTGAATGAATAAAGGAATGAAAGAATAAAGCACATCCACAACACAACGATATATAGTGGTTCGTCTGTGTGTACACCAACTGTTATCTAACAGCCACACAGAATGCTACTCCACTCCTAATATCCTCACACAGGGGAAATTAGCATGCACTATCAAAATAGGTTTCATAGGTTCACCTAAAACCTTCACAATTGTTACTTTTATCTCGGGCTTACACAATCCAAAAACCCCCACAATCTGAGTTTTCTGGCTCTCCTTAGATAACCAATACAATGAGATTTTTCTTACAAATCTCAAACAAAACTAAAGAAAGTAAATTACACAAATGTAAAATACCTGAATCACCTTTTGAAGTGGCCCGGTAGAACCAATCGGAGTAGAAGTTTGATTCAACGTTCAAAGTCCAATACTCACTTTGAGAATGGTTCTAAGTCTAATCGATTTTAAATGAAAAGGGCTAGTTCTATTTGATTTTAAATCCAAGAAAAAGGAATATCAGAAATTCTCCTTTTCTAATGAGATTGGAATGTAGATCAAAATCAAATAAAAAAATAAGCTAGCAAAAGGAATATTAAATAAGCACAAAGTAGCTTAAAATAAACACAAACTTATCTCAGAGTATAGCCTAAAGATTGCTTGAATAGAGTTGAATTGAATTGCTAAAACTCTGAAGTTCGTGCTCAATTTATAGCCTGAAAAATCCCGTCTACAACTGGGCTTAAGATCCTAGGACTGGTCGTAGCTTCAAAGATTTTTAAAGATTTCCACAGGATAAGGATTCGTTGTTCCACGACTGGTCCTGGGTAGCCTACGACCGATCGTGGGCCACATACGACTGGTCATGGGTCACCTACGACCGGTCATAGGACCCCCAGTTTAGTTGTTGGAGTTTGAGTCATAGGGCTAAGACTCATCGAAGAATGAGTCGTAGAACTTACAAGACTGTTCGTAGGATGTCCAGGACTGGTCGTAGGACAACCAGAAAGATCCAAAAATCTTCAACAACCTAGGACTGGTCCTGAAAAAGTTAAGACTGGTCGTAGCAGAGCTAGGACTGGTCTTGAAGTTCTTAGGACTGGTCTTAGAACAGCCCAAACAAGCATATTAAAATATATGAATTATGTATTTAGAATGACCTACAATAAAGCCCATCCTAAGGTCAATCTAAGGTCAAACAAACCTTAAAAGTGAGATGGACATTGATAGTCTGTACACTCAGATGACCCTTAAGAGAAGCTTGAGAATTTATGAATCTTGTTATAGGCCTTCTTGAGCTTGATCCTTTCTTGAGATGACAAAGTCTTCTACAATACTTGAACTTGTTTGAATCTTGAACATTCATACTTAAAGACTTCTATTCTTGAATTCTTCATCCATGACTTGAAAACTTTCTTCATTTAAGTTCTTATCTTGAAATGCGATGTCTTGAAGTAAAGAATAGTCTCAAACATGAAACACAAGATATACAAGACATAGATATAGGTTTTGGCACCACAAAATTTGACAACCAAAGAGATATGAAATCATAGCACTTACAATCTCCCCCTTTGTCAAATTTGTAACAAACACATAGCATAGAAGATAAGAAGTAATCATGAGCCATAAAATCGTAAATTACTCTATTCCCCCTGAGTAATACAAATACTGCTCATGTAAACAATCAATAACATCAATAAAATCTATTCTCATCCACATATCCTTCTCAATCAATCAATTCCATTCAATTCAAACAAATTACTCCCCCTTTCCATACTACTCCCCTTTACCATACGACTCTCCCTTTTTGTCACAAAATGACAAGGGAAAGTCACAATAGGAAAGTCACAACATCATAAAGAGTAAGAATAAATAGATAATGAGAAAGAAATATGGAAGGTCATAGCATATTTCAAAATATAAACCAGAATCATCAAGGCATAACCAAGTTAATACAATATCCAAAATAAAAGAAAAGATAATGTTATACAGTCCAAAAGATAATTCGCCTAATCAGATTCAGAGGAGGGAGCAGGGATAGTCAAATCTATCTAGTGTAAGTCCCTATTGATGCGACGAAGATATTTTCGCATGTACTTAAATTACATATCATGGGCTATACTCCTGTTATCAACCTTCTCCTCCAATGCACGAAGGCGTGCATCATAACCAGATGGATCGTAATCAGGATCATTTGGCGAATCAGTTTCTATCTCATCCATATTAACATCCTGTTGAGGAAGATCGTCAGCTTCCCCTTCATTTTGGGCTTCACCACCATCACCACCTTCATCAACTTAGCCAGGAAGAAAATCCAACTTCATCTTATTAAGATTGAAATTGTTGAAAATAAGATGATGAATTGGTGCCTCATTAATAGGTTTATCGACAAGCATGTGAGTGGATAAAACAGTCATAAGATAACCAAACAGCATATCACTATAACCCGGATGGAGATGAAACTGAATGATAAAATGACAAATCAAAGAAGGAAGGCAGACCATGGTACCAGACACAATAGAATGCAACACATGAACCATGAAAGAAGTCAAATCGATTTTATTACCGGACTGAGGATACACATTAGAAATGAAGAAACAATGTAACACTCTGTATCTAGGTAACAGATACTTTGAAGGGAGCGTATTCCCTTTGTGTGTCCATTGCGCATCAATTTTGCATAAGTCTCTTGTTAACATGCGTTTTTCTGATTCAGAAGGTTTGTCGTATAAAGTATGAATCGGTATACCTTCATCATTAACAGGTATATCCATAATACCCAATATCAAATGACGGTCTACTTCAAATTTACCTTCTCTAGTATCAATTGAAAAAGTTAAATTATCAAGAGAAAAATTTGAAATGCATGCAACCATTGATTGGGCAATAGACTGGTATGCAGGCCCACCCCAAAGAAAAATGTTAATCCAGCCAACAAATTCAAGGAGAGGGACAATACCATATGGAGCAATGTGATTAAGATCAGCGGTATGCTCAACGATAATTTTATGGACACGTAAATCTCGTACATCTTGAGAATCATCTTTAAGTGACTGAAGGTGCCGTTTTGTTATCGGTGTAGATCTAGATGAGGATGGACCACGAGATGTTTTCTTCTTCCCTCTAGCATCCATATTCAAAAAGATATACAAAGAGCAAGAGAAATGCACAAAAGAAAGGATGGTTTTTCTCTAGATCAGCAAATTGAGAAGAAATTCTTGAAAAACCCAACAAGAGATGAAATTTAGTTACACAATGATCAAATCAAAGCATAGAGAGCATGAATCATCAAGAAAAATGATGAAATAAGACTCACCTTGAAGAAAAATAATAAATCCTATGACTGGTCGAGCCACGACTCGTCGTAGGTTGGAGTGAAAATGAAGAAGAAGGAGATTTCCCCAAATTATATCATGTTCACGAGCACCACGATCGGTCGAGTGCTGTTCATGACTGGTCGTACCACGACTGGTCGTGTACAGCTACGACCGGTCGAGTATCGACCAAAAATATATTTTTAATGTAAAAAGTTAAAATTTAAACAAATATAATATGAAATATAATACACTATGATACATGCAAGAAAGAATACCCAATGTAAAATGCACATACCAAGATCAAATTTTAATTTATTAAACCTACTTTTGTTGAGCGTTTAGTAAATATATCAGCAAGTTGAGTTTCAGTTGATATATATTTCGAGGAGATAACTTTTTCTTCAACTAACTCACGAATGTAATGATACCTAATGTCAATGTGCTTAGTACGTGAATGCTGGATTGAATTTTTAAAAATATTTAAGCACTGGAATTATCACAATGTAAGATCATTGAATCTTGATTAATTCCATAATCGCTTAGCATGCGTTTCATCCAAACTAGTTGAGTACATGCATATCCAGCTGCAATATACTCAGCCTCAACAGTGGAGAGCGATGTTGAGCTTTACTTCTTACTGAACCAAGAAACTAAGCAATTTCCAATGTAAAAACAACCACCACTGGTTGATTTTCTATCATCGATATTACCGCCCCAATCAGCATCTGAGTACCCGGCTAATTGAACACTAGTATCAAAAGGATACCATTGACCAAGATTTATAGTACTTGCGACATATCTAATAATCCATTTAACAGCAGTAAGATGTGATTCCTTAGGATTAGACTGATATCTCGCACAAATACAAACACTAAATGCGATATCAGGTCTACTTGCAGTTAGATGCAACAAACTACCAATCATACTACGATATAGTTTAGGATCTATATCTTTACCTATAGAGTCTTTTGAGAGTCTTAACGTTGTACTCATAGGAGTATCAAAGTTCTTACCATTCTCAAATCCAAACCTTGTAACCAAGTTTGAAGCATATTTGGTCTGGGAATGAAAATTCCATCAGGTTGTTGTTTTACTTGCAACCCTAGGAAATAGTTAAGTTCGCCAACCATGCTCATTTCGAACCTTAATTTCATTAACTCTACAAACTCAATAGACATGTTAGAGCAAGTTGATCTATAAATAATATCATCAACATAAATTTGTACCATCAAAATATCATTGTTATGCTTCTTAACAAAGAACGTCTTATCGACACTTCCTACTTGAAAGCTATGAATAAGTAAGAATTTATACAATTTCTCATTCCATGCCCTGGTCGCTTGTTTTAGACCATAGAGAGCCTTTTTGAGACGAAATACATGGTCAGATAACTTGGGGTCTTCAAATCCTGAAGGTTGTTCAACATACACTTCTTCATGTAAATCGCCATTCAAGAAGGCGCTCTTTACATCCATTTGATAAATCTTAAATTTTCTAAAGCATGCGATGAAAATAAAAAGTTTGATTGATTCAAGGCAAGCGACTGGAGCAATGGTTTCATCGTAATCGATGCTTTCAATCTGAGTGTTCCCTTGTAGAACCAGTCTAGCCTTATTTCGTATTATATTTCCAAGCTCATCAGACTTATTTTTGAAGATCCATTTTGTTCCAATAATGTGTTTATCTTTAGATCTAGGAACAAGATACCAGACATCATTACGAACAAATTAATTAAGTTCATCCTGCATAACAACTATCCAATTTTCGTCAGAAAGTGCTTCTTTTACGTTGACCGGTTCTATTTGGGATGTAAAATAAATATAATTACATATGTTCTCAAGTTGTTTGTGAGTATGAACTCCAGTGAGAGGGTTTCCAAGTATTTGATTGATTGGATGATCTTTAACAGTCCTTGGTTCAGATTCTTTTTGACTTGATGAGGTATCTTGATTGTCGATAATAAGAGCTTCATCATCATCTGAACTCAGAGCTGGTGTATTCAAATGATCATCAATGATTACATTGATGGACTCTTGAATCACACCAGTTCTCTTATTTAGAACCCTATAAGCTCGACTGTTCAAAGAATAACCAAGAAAAATACCTTCATCACTCTTCGTATCAAACTTTCCCAAATTTTCATGATCACATAAAATATAACACTTGCTGCCAAAAACCTGAAAGTATTTGACAGTAGGTTTCTTTTCAAACCATAATTCACAAGTAGTCTTATTATCGGATTCACTGGTATAAACCCGATTAATAATATAACATGCGGTATTAACTGCTTCAGCTCAAAGATTTCTAGAGAGCTTCATGCTATTCAACATAACATTAGCCATATCCTGAAGCACTCTATTTTTTCTTTCAACTATACCATTTTGTTGCGGTGTTTTGGGCATAGAGAATTCATGTGATATTCCCTGATCGCTACAGAATTTCTCAAAACTACTGTTTTCGAATTCGGATCCATGATCACTATGGATCTTATTAACATGAGAACCTTTCTCATTTTGGATTTGTTTGATGACCTTTTTCACTTCATCCAGGGTTTCAATTTTGTCTTTTAAGAATGATACCCAAGTGAATCTGGTATAGTCATCTACGATAACCAAGATGTATTTTTTTCCTCCTCGACTCTCCGATCTGGTTGGTCCAATAAGATCCATATGGAGAAGCTCGAGTGGTCTAGATGTGGTATTGGAGTTCACTTTCTTGCGAGAGCTCCTAGTCTATTTTCCCAACTGGCATTCACCACATATTTTGTCTACTTTTTACAATTTGGGTAGACCTCTAATTAGTTCTCTTTTACTCAGTCTAAATAAGTTTCAATAGTATACATGTCCAAGATGTTTATGCCATAATTCAGTCTCATCAGTATGGACCATGTAACATGATTGAGTAGATGAGCTTGCATCACTAACGATGTAGCAGTTTTCAGAAGTTTTGTGACCAGTTAATATAACTGAACCCTTTTTATTAAGAATCTCACAACCTTGATTAGAAAACTTCACACTATGGTTGTTATCGCATATCTGAGAAATGCTAAGTAGGTTGTGTTTCAAGCCCTCAACATACAAAACATTCTTAAATAAGGGAAGGTTATAAAGGTGAAACGTACCTTGGCCAATGATCTTACACTTGCTTCCATCACCAAATGTGACTGATCCGTCAGTCATATCTTTTAGATCGATGAATAAAGCTTTGTCACCTGTCATATGCCTGGAGCAACCACTATCTAGGTACCACTTTGAATGACTTGTAGCTTTGAAAGCAGTGTGGGCAACCAAGCAGGCAACTTTAGGAACCCATTTCAGAACTGTTTTGGGTTTAGGAGTATAGATGGTATTTTTCTGTCTGTTGTTATAGGAGTCACCTATAGAGTTAGACTTTAATAGCTCCTTGAGTAGATCAATTATTTTTTTCACCAATGGATTTCGGTTTTGAAAATCAAAGTTGAAATGGCTATCTTTTGGTTTTTGAAAAGTCCTTGGATTTTTAGAAAAACTTTGATAAATAATCTTCTCTTTTGTGATTGAAGACTCTCCTTTTACAAATTTAGGGGCAATATTCTTTTTTTTAGGAGATTTATTCTTATCATAGCCCAACCTGGATCGATCGCCACATTTTCTTGATCCGGTCAATAATTTTTCCAATTTAGGATCACCTTAGGCATATCTCCATGTGTCTTTCAAACTCAGAAGAGAAGCTACCTCATTTTTTAGTTTCTCATTTTTGGATCTCAAATCTTCAATTTTAGAGGTTTTAAAATCTAAATCACATTTGGTCTTTTTAAAAGAATAAAAAATATGAGACTTTTCTAAAACGAGAGACTCATAATCTTCCTTAAGCTTAAAAAATTTTTCTTTTTGTAATTTAAGCTTGACGGCAATTTTACAACTCTCCATATAAAGGGCATTATAAGCATCCTGAAGATCATCTTCATTATCGCAGTCACTATCCAGATTTTCTTCACTAGATATATTATCATTATCTGAAAAAATGATCTTGGCTAGAGTCATAAGGGCTTTAACATCATCGCCCGACTTGATTTCACAATCTTCTGATTTAGAAGAGGATTCAGAATCAGACGATTCATCCCAAGTAGCCATCATGCTTTTCTTTTTTGATTTGTCCTTTTTAGGACATTTGTTAGCTAAGTGTCCATACTCGTGACAGTTGTAACATTGACTCTCTTTCAAGGATTTTCGAGTTCTTGGTTTAGATCGTCTCTTATCATTTGACTTTTGAAAATCAACTTTTTTCTTTCTTTTGAAAATTTTGTAAAACTTTTTTGCTAAAAGTGCCATATCATCTTTTTAGAAACCTTTTTAGATGATTTGAGAGCAATTGGTCTTTAAAGGACAACTCATAGGTTTGAAGTGAACCAACTAGTTTCTCAACCCTCATGGTATCCGTATCACAAAGTTCCTGAATCGCGATCACTTTAGAATTGAACCGTTCAAGAAGTGAGCGTAGTATCTTTGCACAAACTTTACTTTCTAGGATTCTATCACCAAGACCCCACATAGAGTTCACAATGTTATTCAATCTAGTATAGAAGTTGATAAACATCTCATTTTCCTCCATATGAATTTCTTCAAATTTAGTTGTGAGGAGTTGGACTTTAGATTTCTTGACAATAGATGTAACCTTGTGTGTCATTTCTAATACATCCCATGCTTGTTTTGCATTTTCACAAGAGATGATTCTTTTGAATTCATCTGGTGATAATGCACAAGTAATTGCATTTAGTACTTTTGCATTGGCACTACTTTCACTTTTCTGAAGTGTGGTCCAAAGAGAATAAGCCGTTACTTTCATTGATTTTGAACCATCGTCATTAGTTACTTCAGTGATAGGAGGGTTCCATTCATTCACTGTGGCCAGCCACACACTTTCATCCAAGGATTTAAGGAAGATCCTCATCCCGGCTTTCCAATAAGCATATAGTTTGTGCCATTAAAGGGTGGTGGCCTAGTGACTGATAGGCTATCAAAATTTGACATCTTAATATAGCTTAGATCATTAGCTCAGGAAATAAATCTAATAAATAAACAATAAGCATGAGCTATTAGGCTCTGATACCTCTTGAAAGGGCCTAGCTGTATGCCCTAGAGGGGGGTGAATAGGGCAATGCCAAATAAAACTTATAACAGCAGAATAATAAAAGAAATAAAGCACAATGCTGAATTTAAAATAATCTCAATAGCCTAGAATTAAGAGAATGATACTATATCAGTTCTAAGAACAACCTTACACCAAAAACCAAAGGTTTAGGGTAAGACAACTTTATTTCCAGAACGTCCTTTGTATCACAAACCAATGAGGAATAAAAAGTAAGAAAATCAAAATAACTTGCAGAAAATAAATCCTAAGTTATTACAACATTCATCCACACTTGCTTGAAATAAAATGATTACAACATTCATCCACAAACACAAACCAGAAAACTGAATGAATAAAGGAATGAAAGAATAAAGCACATCCACAACACAACGATATATAGTGGTTTGCCTGTGTGTACACCAACTGTTATCCAACAGCCACACAGAATGCTACTCCACTCCTAATATCCTCACACAGGAGATATTAGCATGCACTATCAAAATAGGTTTCACAGGTTCACCTAAAACCTTCACAATTGTGTCTTTTATCTCGGGCTTACACAATCCAAAAACCCCCACAATCTGAGTTTTCTGGCTCTCCTCAGATAACCAATACAATGAGATTTTTCTTACAAATCTCAAACAAAACCAAAGAAAGTAAATTACATAAATGTAAAATACCTGAATCACCTTTTGAAGTAGCCTGGTAGAACCAATCGGAGTAGAAGTTCGATTCAACGTTCAAAGTCCAATACTCACGTTAAGAATGGTTCTAAGTCTAATCGATTTTAAATCAAAAGGGCTAGTTCTATTTGATTTTGAATCCAAGAAGAAGGAATATCAAAAATTTCCCTTTTCTAATGAGATTGGAATGTAGATCAAAATCAAATAAAAAAACAAGCTAGCAAAAGGAATATTAAATAAGCACAAAGTAGCTTAAAACAAACACAAACTTATCTTAGAGTATAGCCTAAAGATTGCTTGAATAGAGTTGAATTGAATTGCTAAAACTCTGAAGTTCGTGCTCAATTTATAGCCTGAAAAATCTCATCTACGACTGGTCTTAAGATCCTAGGACTGGTCGTAGCTTCAAAGATTTTCAAAGATTTCCACGGGATAAGGATTTGCTGTTCCACGACTGGTCCTGGGTAGCCTACGACCGGTCGTGGGCCACCTACGACTGGTCGTGGGTCACCTACGACCGGTCTAGGACCCTCAGTTTAGTTGTTGGAGTTTGAGTCGTAGGGCTAAGACTAGTCAAAGGATGAGTCGTAGAACTCACAGGACTGGTCGTAGGACAACCAGAAAGATTCAAAAATCTTCAACAACCTAGGACTGGTCTTGAAAAACTTAAGACTGGTCGTAGCAGAGCTAGGACTGGTCTTGAAGTCCCTAGGACTGGTCTTAGAACAGCCGAAACAAGCATATTAAAATATATGAATTATGTATCCAGAATGACCTACAGTAAAGCCCATCCTAAGGTCAATCTAAGGTCAAACAAACCTTAAAAGTGAGATGTACATTGATAGTCTGTACACTCAGATGACCCTTAAGAGAAGCTTGAGAATTTACGAATCTTGTTGTAGGACTTCTTGAGCTTGATCCTTTCTTGAGTTGACAAAGTCTTCTCCAATACTTGAACTTGTTTGAATCTTGAACATTCATACTTAAAGACTTCTATTCTTGAATTCTTCATCCATGACTTGAAAACTTTCTTCATTTAATTTCTTGTCTTGAAATGTGATGTCTTGAAGTAAAGAATGGTCTCAAACATGAAACACAAGATATACGAGACATAGATATGTAACACCCCGGATTTTGGCCAATCTGAGATTTGACGTCCTTAGGCAATGGGTCAATTAAAACACCTGAAAAATTGCTTAGAACCCAATTCCATAGCCAAAGAAACCACTTAGAATCAATTCCTTTAGAAAATATGACTAAGTTAGCTAGTGCAACGTTAGAATAGCTGGGAAATGGTCCCTGATCGCTTTAAATACGTTCTACAAGGCCCAAAGCGAGTGGAACCAAGGGTGCTATAATGCTCTAAAGCCTCGGATCAAACTCTAAGCCGGTTTGTCCTCGGGACCTCCTTGAAACTTTGTATTGGATCTAGACCGCGCGTCGAAAGTCCGATACCTCCTATCTTAGACCGTTAGAACCGTCTAGCTGGACTTGACACTCATTCCGAAAATCAAGTCAAACCGATAATCACAGGCTATTTCATTGAGCCCGGACCGAAGAGAGTGTGAATAGGGACATAGTTGGAATTTCAAATTCAAATCTGGCACACAAATTTGACGCATCAGTATTGAGCATTCTGACCGTCAGAATACAGCCAAATTACACCCTTGGATCAGGAAAAATATCTATTATATATCACGAGACTTATAGGCCTGATCTTGGTGCGGTGACCGTTAAACTGAAACTGGGCCGCCACGTGCGATCTGGGAACCCAACCGGTCTGAAAACTGGATGTGTGCTAGATCCAGTATGCGTGAGCTTAAGTCCGACCGCATTTGGCCTGGGGACCTCCAGAAATGCCCTTTTGGACCGAAACGGCCCCGATTTGGTTAGGCACCAAGTAAACATTGTTCCCAAGCCTATTTTGGGAATGTTTTAGGCTATAAAAGGGGTTGAAACCCCCACTCCTCTCTCCCATCCGAATTTGAGAGAAGCCCTAGCTTGGGAGAGAGAAAAAGAGTGAGAGATTGTGAGAGTGTGGGAGAGTTCTTCCTGCCACTTGTACTACGCGTTGCACGTGCTTAAGCAACACACCTCTACCGCTTTTCCGGCGATTCCACCGCGATCCTAGGTAAGTAAAAACCCTAAATAGTTGTTGATTTGAGTTTCCCTTGTTTCCATAGCGATGTAGCTTATGGATCTTGTGTATTAGGTTCCTTATTCGCCGTAGACGAAGCGTATACGCTCCGTTTCAATTTCCGAGTCTACAAGACATAAGGTGCGGATATTAGACGCTTTGATTGACTGTTTCCAAAGCTTTCAATGTCGTTTAATAGTAGATTCTTGACGGCATCGCCGTTTGACATGTACAAAATGCTCTCCGTTTCCCGTTTCGTAAGCTAACGAAGAATATGAGATTTAGGGCATTTTAGTCATTTGTAGGAAGTACTGTTTACATTCATATTTTGCTGATGTGATTGACATGGTTTGTTGTCGCATTAGGAAGTTAGGAATGCGTGCATAATTAGTTTGGCGAAGAGATTCGCCTAGTTGCGCACTTTGGGTCGACATACTATATGTAGACTTAAGTGTGTAGTGTATGTGTTTGTATAAATGCTTGTATTAGTATGTATTGAATTAAATGATGTTATTTGATAGTTTGTGATTGATTTTTCAATTATTATGCTGACCTAAATGATTTTCTACATGTTGACAAAATGCATGATTTCATTACATGCATGGAATGTATGTGCTTGAGGATTTGCTTAAGTTGAATATGCATGGGAAGTATGCCTTGAAGATTTGCTTAAGTTGAATGTTATAACATGTGCTAACATGCTCACATGATGTATTTCAATTCCAACACCTTTGTATAGTGTTAATGTAATTCCATAGATGTGTGGGACTTGACTTAGTCCAGGCAGTCGGTAACCGAGCGAATTCGTGGCTGACTGGTCATAGCCACGAACGACGCGTCGATGAATGTGATTCGTGTTGAGAGTTGGCGGCAGTGGTTAGGCCACGCGAAGTGTTTCACGCACTTCATGTCGTTCAATTCGAGATGCGATCGCACTAGTCGAGCCCGTCAAGTAACCCGACTGGCCGATGTTTGTTCACCTTGTATGTATCATAACTGCTTGAACCTAGGGTACTGAACTTACCATTGTAAACCCTGTTAACCATGGTACCTTGATCCATAAAGACTCATGAGCCGGGCATGGTGGTATGGGACACCGTGGTCGAGCTGTCGGCCTACGCTGGGGCCACAAACCTCCCCGTAGTGACCAGTGAGCACCTATGACTCGTGAGCAGATTATGGTGGTATGGGACACTATATTCTTGCTGTCGGCCTACACTGATAAGGTGATGGGGGAGCGGTGCAACGAGTGCGAGCAACAGCCCTGGCAGCCCTTTGTAGTGACCGCGAGCGTATTCTGAGTTCACGGGAGGCGACGACCCTTCCGTGCAGTAGAGTACAGTAGGCCTGTATTGATAAGGTGATGGGGGAGCGGAGCAACGAGTGCGTGCAACAGCCCTGGCAGCCCTTGCAGCGACCTACGAAATGTACATCGTATGAGATTACTAGGAGTGACGACCCTAGACAGGATCCGTGTTGGGATTGATACAAGGGAAGTACCTTAGTTTCCCAATCCTGCTGTTTGAATGGATTAATAACAACTTGGTAATCATATCACCATAGCATTGCATGTGCCTGGAAGATGTGGAGCACTCTAGGGAGTGTGGCATGCCGCGGTCGTAAGATGTTGCCGTATGAGGGTGATCGTCGGTGAGGGCATACATCACGTCATGTCATAATTGCATTAACAACAGTATTAGGATTGTTTGATTTATTGCTTTACTATTATCGCATGATTGATTTGAGAACATGTTAATCCTTGCTCTATTATTCCACTGAGTTAGCTACTCACTCCCACGTTACGGGACGGTGTTCCGGACACCCACCAGACCTTTTTGTGATTGCAGATGATGGCGCGGCCTGTGAGGCAGAGCCGGACTTGATGATGATGAGGAGGATCCCTCCTTTATGCGTGTTCTGATTGACGGGATTACAGGGAGGTTGCTTAAATACCTTGACACTTGTCATTTTATATTTTTAGAGCACTCATGTATATTCTTTTGGTTACTTTTGAAGTATACATGTATGTATATAACCTGGTAACATGTTCACACTCCGGAGACATACAATGGTTTATATATGTTATACATACTATTACAGTCTTCCGCTTGCAAATTTAACTATCTCTGGAGTATGATATGCTGTTCTGGCTTAATCTCACTCATGTTTAATACATTATCACAGACAACATTCAATCATACATTTCTATGTTGCATAAATAACATTTTGGAACTCGGGAGTTGGGTTTTTGCTCGACCCCCCGATTTTCGGGATGTTACAGATGGTATCAGAGCGTGATTTGGATTAAACCGGGCCTGGGTTATGGTCACGCGACGTACGCTGTCGCTTCCTTTGACTTAGGTGGGTGCGAGAAGGGTATAGAAACACGTCCAGGATCACAGATTCGCCGATAGGCGAAGTCTATTAGAATCGATCGCAAGATCGAGCCTGTAACGCGTCTCGGGTCGCGTAGAGCAACCCGAATAGCTCCTAGGTTGTAGGTAAGTGGGTTGAGCTGTTCTTTGAACAATTCTAAACCCGTTAATGTGAATCCTTGGGCCGTGGGACAACCACGACCCCTGTATTCAATCGCCAGAGCTTAAAAAACCCCCGTTTCACCGAAAATCTTCGAAATTCTTCCTCTCACCACCCCAATCTTCAATTATTTCTTATACATTTCATATTAGGCATCAATACTAATGTGAAAATAACATAAAATCTTACTTTCACGAAATTTTACAGTGAATAGTAAAATTTCATGAAAAATGGCCATAAGGCCATTCTAACTTCACTTTCTTTAGCAACTAAGGAGCTAGAAAGATGTACTGGCTCCTTCTACCCCAAATTCATATGCTGCATCATATGGTTTGGTATTCGGGATTGCGATGTGGACCCGGAAAGCCCCGAACACATGTTTGGGCTCATAGAGACCAAAATACTATGAACCAGGGGGTGGGACCAACTTTTTTGGGACCCTGGGATCATGGGGGACCAGACCCATGTGGTCCCACCGGCCAACTTGGAAGTTGGCCGGCGATGCCATCGCCGGTCGGGCGATGCATCGCCGACCGGTGGGGCCCACTTGCAGTGATTTTTGGGCGCACGCCCTATTTTGGGTCGTGTACCCCTCCCATGTAGGTCCCGTCCATAGAAAACCCCAAATAGGGGTACTTCCTTAACAAACAGCCCCTCCCCTAGCCCCATTTTCGTTTTCAGCTGCCCTATCCCAAAAATTCATGATTCCAAACCACCCTAGATCCATTCCCTGCCAAAAACGACCACCCTCCGTCATTCCTTTGAAGTTGGCAGCCCTCCCTCTTGAAGATTTCATCCGTTGGAGCTCCTAAAACCCCAAAATCGAGCTGAAATCGTGAGGTGCTCCATTCCCCTTTTTCATTTTCATTTCTTTCTGAAAATACATCCTAGGGAAGCTTGAAGCATCCCTCTACAACGCCTAGATTTCATTCTGTCCCTTTGGGCGACCATTTCTTCGCATTTCCTCCATTTTCCATGGCTATTGTTAAGGCTGTTTCAGCCTTTTTCCTCCCTTTCCATCGTTCTCTCTCTCATGTCCCTTTTATTTGAGCCTTTACCCTCTTTTTGGGTCTCAGAATCATGCTAACCTCAAATCCCATTTCTCAACTTTCTCCGTTTGAGAAGTATTGAAAACACATGGCCGATAGAGCTCTAATGGGCAACTGACAGTATTGAACTTGATAGTATTCAAGAAGGTCAGTCGGGACCCTGGTAGAAGTCCTTTGGTAGAATTAGGCATCTATGTCGTTGCCCTTTAGCTTGTTTGACTACTGTTTGAAATTTCTGTGTTGTTTTGTTGTTAGGTAGAAAAATGTGTTTGTGTTGTGGTTTGGGCTTAATATAGCCAAAATTTGTCGAATGGAATGCATGTTGTTTCATTTCGCTATAAAATATTGTCCCTAGATTGGGAGTATTATAACTCCCTGAGATCCAGCCTACAAATTAATTTTTATCCCCACCCACCCTCCTACCAAGCATACCACATCCAATCCTGCCATGGGACTAGGAATGCAGTTCCATTTAATACCACTAAGCGCTACCGGCCACATAGGCTCTAGGTGTTTTGATTCTAGTGTTAACACTCCTAGATTTGAAGGGTCTGACGACATAAGAAATCCAATTCCATTTAGAAAATTTTGATCCTAAGCGATAGAGCAATTCCCTGTATTAGAGATGGTATGAAACCGTCTAGTGTATAGGCTTAGGTTTTGAATTATAGCGAATGAAATACAGACTAGCCTACTAGTTACCTTAAGTAGTGTACAGCCTGTATATGCTAAGGACTTGTAGGTTAGATTTGGTTGAAGTAGAACCTTATTCCTTCGACAGATCCCCTTATGACTTATAGACTTCTGTTGTTGCCCATAGGAAGGAACCATTCACTCTCAGGGAACATTTATAAATCCCTCAGATTGAACTTAGAATGGACTAGCACGCCCCTTAGAATTGCCATCCCCAAGGGTTTATTGCATTCGGGAACGCAGAGTAAAGGAACTGCATGTACGCGATGTATTCGCGGTTTGAATCGACTTCTTAATCCTAGTGGTTCCCAATAAATCCAATGCTCTGATCAAGCAGAAGATCGGCATCGACTCGGATTAAGAATTGATACAATAAATCTTCTGTTCTAGCTAGACAGAAAGTCTATGTATCCGGCTCAGACCTACTACATAACCTTTATTCTGTGATGGCCCAACCACCTACAACCAAACGGGATCACATTGCCTTTTGGGAAATGGCGAGGACTTAAAGCCAGTAGAGAATTAGGCATCTTGCCACCAACTCATACCTGCCCCTGACCTTAACCACAATAGATATTAGGCTCATCTCTATGATCATAGATACCAATGCCATAGAACGCATCATTAGCAAAGGAAAACCACTGTAATGAGAGGTTGTTCCCAATTTATGTCAAGGATAGCCCCTAAGTTGCACTTCGTTCCGATATACGGAGCGATGCATAGATTCTTGAATTTAAGTAAAACTAAGTTTTAAGGGGGGTAGAACGTATGGAGTCTAATCCGGTTAGGTTAGTCAACGCTCCCATTCGATTAGAGTGGCGCAGCGGAAGCGTGGTTAGGCTCTTCCCCACTGGCCCAAGATCGAAACATTTGATTTAGGTTATATGTACGGTTAGGTTATTAAGTAGAATTTGAACCTTCCTTAGAATGTCAATACTAAAGTCCCTCTAGGTACTCCTTGCCGTTCGCCAATGTCGGGGACGACATTGTGTTTTAAGGGGGGTAGATTGTAACACCCCGGATTTTGGCCAATCTGAGATTTGACGTCCTTAGGCAATGGGTCAATTAAAACACCTGAAAAATTGCTTAGAACCCAATTCCATAGCCAAAGAAACCACTTAGAATCAATTCCTTTAGAAAATATGACTAAGTTAGCTAGTGCAACGTTAGAATAGCTGGGAAATGGTCCCTGATCGCTTTAAATACGTTCTACAAGGCCCAAAGCGAGTGGAACCAAGGGTGCTATAATGCTCTAAAGCCTCGGATCAAACTCTAAGCCGGTTTGTCCTCGGGACCTCCTTGAAACTTTGTATTGGATCTAGACCGCGCGTCGAAAGTCCGATACCTCCTATCTTAGACCGTTAGAACCGTCTAGCTGGACTTGACACTCATTCCGAAAATCAAGTCAAACCGATAATCACAGGCTATTTCATTGAGCCCGGACCGAAGAGAGTGTGAATAGGGACATAGTTGGAATTTCAAATTCAAATCTGGCACACAAATTTGACGCATCAGTATTGAGCATTCTGACCGTCAGAATACAGCCAAATTACACCCTTGGATCAGGAAAAATATCTATTATATATCACGAGACTTATAGGCCTGATCTTGGTGCGGTGACCGTTAAACTGAAACTGGGCCGCCACGTGCGATCTGGGAACCCAACCGGTCTGAAAACTGGATGTGTGCTAGATCCAGTATGCGTGAGCTTAAGTCCGACCGCATTTGGCCTGGGGACCTCCAGAAATGCCCTTTTGGACCGAAACGGCCCCGATTTGGTTAGGCACCAAGTAAACATTGTTCCCAAGCCTATTTTGGGAATGTTTTAGGCTATAAAAGGGGTTGAAACCCCCACTCCTCTCTCCCATCCGAATTTGAGAGAAGCCCTAGCTTGGGAGAGAGAAAAAGAGTGAGAGATTGTGAGAGTGTGGGAGAGTTCTTCCTGCCACTTGTACTACGCGTTGCACGTGCTTAAGCAACACACCTCTACCGCTTTCCCGGCGATTCCACCGCGATCCTAGGTAAGTAAAAACCCTAAATAGTTGTTGATTTGAGTTTCCCTTGTTTCCATAGCGATGTAGCTTATGGATCTTGTGTATTAGGTTCCTTATTCGCCGTAGACGAAGCGTATACGCTCCGTTTCAATTTCCGAGTCTACAAGACATAAGGTGCGGATATTAGACGCTTTGATTGACTGTTTCCAAAGCTTTCAATGTCGTTTAATAGTAGATTCTTGACGGCATCGCCGTTTGACATGTACAAAATGCTCTCCGTTTCCCGTTTCGTAAGCTAACGAAGAATATGAGATTTAGGGCATTTTAGTCATTTGTAGGAAGTACTGTTTACATTCATATTTTGCTGATGTGATTGACATGGTTTGTTGTCGCATTAGGAAGTTAGGAATGCGTGCATAATTAGTTTGGCGAAGAGATTCGCCTAGTTGCGCACTTTGGGTCGACATACTATATGTAGACTTAAGTGTGTAGTGTATGTGTTTGTATAAATGCTTGTATTAGTATGTATTGAATTAAATGATGTTATTTGATAGTTTGTGATTGATTTTTCAATTATTATGCTGACCTAAATGATTTTCTACATGTTGACAAAATGCATGATTTCATTACATGCATGGAATGTATGTGCTTGAGGATTTGCTTAAGTTGAATATGCATGGGAAGTATGCCTTGAAGATTTGCTTAAGTTGAATGTTATAACATGTGCTAACATGCTCACATGATGTATTTCAATTCCAACACCTTTGTATAGTGTTAATGTAATTCCATAGATGTGTGGGACTTGACTTAGTCCAGGCAGTCGGTAACCGAGCGAATTCGTGGCTGACTGGTCATAGCCACGAACGACGCGTCGATGAATGTGATTCGTGTTGAGAGTTGGCGGCAGTGGTTAGGCCACGCGAAGTGTTTCACGCACTTCATGTCGTTCAATTCGAGATGCGATCGCACTAGTCGAGCCCGTCAAGTAACCCGACTGGCCGATGTTTGTTCACCTTGTATGTATCATAACTGCTTGAACCTAGGGTACTGAACTTACCATTGTAAACCCTGTTAACCATGGTACCTTGATCCATAAAGACTCATGAGCCGGGCATGGTGGTATGGGACACCGTGGTCGAGCTGTCGGCCTACGCTGGGGCCACAAACCTCCCCGTAGTGACCAGTGAGCACCTATGACTCGTGAGCAGATTATGGTGGTATGGGACACTATATTCTTGCTGTCGGCCTACACTGATAAGGTGATGGGGGAGCGGTGCAACGAGTGCGAGCAACAGCCCTGGCAGCCCTTTGTAGTGACCGCGAGCGTATTCTGAGTTCACGGGAGGCGACGACCCTTCCGTGCAGTAGAGTACAGTAGGCCTGTATTGATAAGGTGATGGGGGAGCGGAGCAACGAGTGCGTGCAACAGCCCTGGCAGCCCTTGCAGCGACCTACGAAATGTACATCGTATGAGATTACTAGGAGTGACGACCCTAGACAGGATCCGTGTTGGGATTGATACAAGGGAAGTACCTTAGTTTCCCAATCCTGCTGTTTGAATGGATTAATAACAACTTGGTAATCATATCACCATAGCATTGCATGTGCCTGGAAGATGTGGAGCACTCTAGGGAGTGTGGCATGCCGCGGTCGTAAGATGTTGCCGTATGAGGGTGATCGTCGGTGAGGGCATACATCACGTCATGTCATAATTGCATTAACAACAGTATTAGGATTGTTTGATTTATTGCTTTACTATTATCGCATGATTGATTTGAGAACATGTTAATCCTTGCTCTATTATTCCACTGAGTTAGCTACTCACTCCCACGTTACGGGACGGTGTTCCGGACACCCACCAGACCTTTTTGTGATTGCAGATGATGGCGCGGCCTGTGAGGCAGAGCCGGACTTGATGATGATGAGGAGGATCCCTCCTTTATGCGTGTTCTGATTGACGGGATTACAGGGAGGTTGCTTAAATACCTTGACACTTGTCATTTTATATTTTTAGAGCACTCATGTATATTCTTTTGGTTACTTTTGAAGTATACATGTATGTATATAACCTGGTAACATGTTCACACTCCGGAGACATACAATGGTTTATATATGTTATACATACTATTACAGTCTTCCGCTTGCAAATTTAACTATCTCTGGAGTATGATATGCTGTTCTGGCTTAATCTCACTCATGTTTAATACATTATCACAGACAACATTCAATCATACATTTCTATGTTGCATAAATAACATTTTGGAACTCGGGAGTTGGGTTTTTGCTCGACCCCCCGATTTTCGGGATGTTACAAGATATAAGTTTTGGCACCACAAAATTTGACAACTAAAGGGATATGAAATCATAGCACTTGCACAATTTATTTCAAGCAAGTGTGGGAATGTTGTAATAACTTAGGATTTATTTATGCAAGTTATTTTAGTTTCCTTACTTTTTTATTGTCATTGGTTTGTGATACAAAGGACGTTCTAGAAATAAGGTTGTCGTACCTTAAACCTTTGGTTTTTGGTGTAAGGTTCTCCTTAGAACTGATATAGTATCATTCTCTTAATTCTAGGTTATTGAGATTACTTTTAATTCAGCATTCTGCTTTATTTCTTTTATTATTCCACTGTTTTTAGTTTTATTTGGCATTGCCCTATTCACCCCCCCTCTAGGGTATATAGCTAGGCCCTTTCAAGTGGTATCAGAGACTAATAGCTCGTGCGTATTGTTTATTTATTGGATTTATTTCCTGAGCTAACAATCTAAGCTATATTAAGATGTCAAATTTTGATAGCCTATCAGTCACTAGGCCACCACCCTTTAATGGCACAAACTATTCCTATTGGAAAGCCAGGATGAGGATCTTCCTCAAATCCTTGGATGAAAGTGTGTGATTGGCCACAGTGAATGAATGGAACCCTCCTATCACTGAAGTAACTAATGACGATGGTTCAAAATCAATGAAAGTAACAACATATTCTCTTTGGACCACACTTCAGAAAAGTGAGAGTAGTGCCAATGAAAAAGCACTAAATGCAATTACTTGTGCATTATCACCAGATGAATTCAAAAGAATCATCTCTTGTGAAAATGCAAAACAAGCATGAGATGTATTAGAAATGACACACGAAGGTACATCAATTGTCAAGAAATCTAAAGTCCAACTCCTCAAAACTAAATTTGAAGAAATTCATATGGAGGAGAATGAGATGTTTATGAACTTCTACACTAGATTGAATGACATTGTGAACTCTATGTGGGGTCTTGGTGATAGAAACCTAGAAAGTAAAGTGTGCGCAAAGATACTATGCTCACTTCCTTAACGGTTCAATTCTAAAGTGACCGCGATTTCGGAACTTCGTGATACGGATACCGTGAGGGTTGAGGAACTAGTTGGTTCACTACAAACCTATGAGTTGTCCTTTAAAGCTCCTAAAGGAAAATCAATTGCTTTCAAATCATCAAATGTTTCACAAGAAAGCACTTCGGACTTAGAAAATTCTGAAGATGATATGGCGCTTTTAGCAAAAAAGTTTTACAAAATTTTCAAAAGAAAGAAAAAAGTTAATTTTCAAAAGTCAAATTATGAGAGACGATCTAAACCTAGTGCTCGAAAATCTTTGAAAGATAGTCAATGTTACAACTGTCAAGTGTATGGGCACTTAGCTAACAAATGTCTTAAAAAGGACAAATCAAAAAGGAAAAGCATGATGGCTACTTGGGATGAATTATCTGATTCTCAATCCTCTTCTAAATCAGAAGATTCTGAAACCGAGTCAGGCGATGATGTTAAAGCCCTTATGACTCTAGCCAAGATCACTTTTTCAGATAATGATGATATATCTATTGAAATAAATCTAAATAGTGATTGCGATAATGAAGATGATCTTCAGGATGCTTATAATGCCCTTTATAAGGAGCGTTGTAAAATTGCCATCAAGCTTAAATTACAAAAAGAAAAATTTTCTAAGCTTAAAGAAGATTATGAGTCTCTCGTTTTAGAAAAGTCTCATATTTTCGATTCTTTTAAAAAGACCAAATGTGATTTAGATTTCAAAACCTCCAAAATTGAAGATTTGAGATCCGAAAATGAGAAACTCAAAAATGAGGTAGCTTCTCTTCTGAGTTTGAAAGACACATGGAGATATGCCCAAGGTGATCCTAAATTGGAAAAATTATTGTCTAGATCAAGAAAATGTGGCGATCGATCCGGGTTGGGCTATGATAAGAATACATCTCCTAAACAAAAGAACATTGCTCCTAAATTTGTAAAAGGAGAGTCTTTAATCTCAAAAGAAAAGAATACTTATCAAGGTTTTTCCAAAAATTCAAGGACTTTTCAAAAACCTAAAGGTGGTCATGTCAACTTTGATTTTCATAACCGAAATCCATTGGCTGAAAAAATAATTGATCTACTCAAGGAGCTATTAAAGTCTAACTCTATAGGTCTCTCCTATAACAACAGACAGAAAAAGACCATTTATACTCCTAAACCCAAAACAGTTCTAAAATGGGTTCCTAAAGTTGCCTGCTTGGTTGCCGACACTGCTTTCAAAGCTACAAGCCATTCAAAGTGGTACCTAGATAGTGGTTGCTCCAGGCATATGACAGGCGACAAGGCTTTATTCACCGATCTAAAAGATATGACTGACGGGTCAGTCACATTTGGTGATGAAGCAATTGCAAGATCATTGGCCAAGGTACGATTCAACTTTATAACCTTCCCTTATTTAAGAATGTTTTATATGTTGAGGGCTTGAAACACAACCTACTAAGCATTTCTCAGATATGCGATAACAACCATAGTGTGAAGTTTTCTAATCAAGGTTATGAGATACTTAATAAAAATGGTTCTATAATATTAACTAGTCGCAGAACTTCTGAAAACTGCTACATCATTAGTGATGCAAGCTCATCTACTCAATCATGTTACATGGTCCATACCGATGAGACTGAATTATGGCATAAATGCCTTGGACGTGTACACTATCGGAACTTATTTAGATTGAGCAAAAGAGAACTAATTAGAGGTCTACCCAAATTGCAAAGAGTAGATAAAATATGTGGTGAATGCCAGTTGGGCAAACAGACTAGGAGCTCTCACAAGAAAGTAAACTCCAATACCACATCTAGACCACTCGAGCTTCTCCACATGGATCTTATTGGACCAACCAGATCGGAGAGTCGAGGAGGCAAAAAATATATCTTGGTTATCGTAGATGACTATACCAGATTCACTTGGGTATCTTTCTTAAAAGACAAAATTGAAACCCTGGATGAAGTGAAAAAGGTCATTAAACGAATCCAAAACGGAAAAGGTTTTCATGTTAGTAAGATCCGTAGTGATCATGGATCCGAATTCAAAATAATAGTTTTGAGAAATTCTTTAGCGATCAGGGAATATCACTTGAATTCGCTGCGGCCAAAACACCGTAACAAAATGGTATAGTTGAAAGAAAAAATAGAGTGCTTCAGGATATGGCTAATGTTATGTTGAATAGCATGAAGCTCTCTAGAAATCTTTGGGTTGAAACAGTTAATACCGCATGTTATATTATTAAGCGAGTTTATACCAGTAAATCTAATAATAAGATTGCTTATGAATTATGGTTTGAAAAGAAACCTACTGGAAAATACTTTCGGATTTTTGGCAGCAAGTGTTATGTTTTACGTGATCGTGAAAATTTGAGAAAGTTTGATACGAAGAGTGATGAAGGTATTTTTCTTGCTTATTCTTTGAACAGTCGAGCTTATAGGGTTCTAAATAAGAGAACTGGTGTGATTCAAGAGTCCATCAATGTAGTCATTGATGATCATTTGAATACACCAGCTCCGAGTTCAGATGATGATGAAGCTCTTATTATCGACAATCAAGATACCTCATCAAGTCAAAAAGAGTCTGAACCAAGGACTGTCAAAGATCATCCAACCAATCAAATACTTGTAAACCCTCTCACTGGAGTTCGTACTCGCAAACAACTTGAGAACATATGTAATTATGTTTGTTTTACATCCCAGATAGAACCGGTCAATGTGAAAGAAGCACTTTCTGACGAAAATTGGATAATTGCTATGAAGGATGAAGTTAATCAATTTGTTCGTAATGATGTCTGGTATCTTGTTCCTAGACCTAAAGATAAACACATTATTGGAACAAAATGGATCTTTAAAAAAAAGTCTGATGAACTTGGAAATATAATACGAAACAAGGCTAGACTGGTTGTACAAGGGTACACTCAGATTGAAGGCATCGATTATGATAAAATCTTTGCTCCAGTCACTCGCCTTGAATCAATCAGACTTTTTATTTCCATCGCATGCTTTAGAAAATTTAAGATTTATCAGATGGATGTAAAGAGTGCTTTCTTGAATGACGATTTACATGAAGAGGTGTATGTTGAACAACCTTCAGGGTTTGAAGACTCCAAGTTATCTAACCATGTATTTCATCTTAAAAAGGCTCTCTATGGTCTAAAACAAGCGCCCAGGGTATAGTATGAGAAATTGACTAAATTCTTACTTAGTCATAGCTTTCAAGTAGGAAGTGTTGATAAGACGCGCTTTGTTAAGAAACATAACAATGATATTTTGATGGTTCAAATTTATGTTGATGATATTATTTATGGATCAACTTGCTCTAACATGTCTATTGAGTTTACAGAGTTAATAAAATCAAGGTTTGAAATGAGCATGGTTGGAGAACTAAACTATTTCCTAGGGTTGCAAGTAAAATAAAAATCTGATGGAATTTTCATTTCTCAGGCCAAATATGCTTCAAACTTGGTTAAAAGGTTTGGATTTGAGAATGGTAAGAACTTTGATACTCCTATGAGTACAACGTTAAGACTCTCAAAAGAATCTACAGGTAAAGATATAGATCCTAAACTATATCGTAGTATGATTGGTAGTTTTTTGTATCTAACTACTAGTAGACCTGATATTGCGTTAAGTGTTGGTATTTGTACAAGATATCAGTCTAATCCTAAGGAATCACATCTTACTGCTGTTAAACAGATTATTAGATATGTCACAAGTACTATAAATCTGGGTCTTTGGTATCCTTTTGATACTAGTGTTCAATTAGCCGGGTACTCAGATGCTGATTGGGCCGGTAATATCGATGATAGAAAATCAACCAGTGGTGGTTGTTTTTACATTAGAAATTGCTTAGATTCTTGGTTCAACAAGAAGCAAAGCTCAATATCGCTCTCCACTGCTGAGGCTGAGTATATTGCAGCTGGATATGCATGTACTCAACTAATTTGGATGAAACGCATGCTAAGCGATTATGGAATTAATCAAAAATCAATGATCTTACATTGTAATAATTTCAGTGCTATAAATATTTTCAAAAATCCAATTCAGCATTCACGTACTAAGCACATTGACATTAGGTATCATTACATTCGTGAGTTGGTTGAAGAAAAAGTTATTTCCTTGGAATATATACCAATCAAAACTCAACTTGCTAATATATTTACTAAACCGCTCGACAAAAGCAAGTTTAATAAATTAAAATTTGATCTTGGTATGTGTATTTTACATTGAGTATTCTTGCTTACATCATAGTGTATTATATTTAGTATTTTTATGTTTAAATTTTAATTTTTTACATTAAATATGTATTTTTGGTCGATGCTCGACCGGTCGTATCTGCACACGACCAGTCGTGGTATGACCGGTCATACACATCACTCGACTGGTCATGGAGCTCGTGAACATGATATAATTTGGGAAAAATCTCCTTCTTCTTCATTTTTACTCCGACTTACGATGAGTCGTGGCTCTACCAGTCATAGGATTTCTTATATTTCTTCAAGGTTAGTCTTATTTCTTCATTTTTCATGAAGATTCATGCTCTCTATGCTTTGATTTGATCATCGTATAGCTAGATTTCATCTTTTGTTAGTTTTTTAAGGGTTTCTTCTCAAATTGTTTATTTAGAGAAAACTCATCCTTCTTTTTATGCATTTCTCTTACTTTGAGTATATCTTGTTGAAGATGGATGCTAGAGGGAAGAAGAAAACATCCCGTGGTCCATCCTCATCTAGATCTACACCGATAATAAAATGGCACCTTCGATCACCCGAAGATGATCCTCAAGATGTACGGGATTTACGTGTCCGTAAGTTATCGTTGAGCATACCGCTGATCTCAATCACATTGCTCCATATGGTATTGTCCCTCTCCTTCAATTTGTTGGCTGGGCTAACATTTTGCTTTTGGGGTGGGCCTACATACCAGTCTATTGCATAATCAATGGTTGCATGTATCTCAGAATTCTCCCTTAACAACTTAACTTTTCAATTGATATTAGAGAAGGGAAATTTGAAGTAGACCGTCATTTAATATCGGGTATTATGGATATACCCGTTAATGATGAAGGTATTTTGATTCATACTCCATATGTCAAACCATCTGAATCGGAAAAATGCATGTTAACAAGAGACTTATGCAAAATTAATGCGCAATGGACACATAAAGGGAATGCGCTCCCTTCAAAGTATCTGTTACCTAGATACAGAGTGTTACATCATTTTTTCATTTCAAATCCGTATCCTCGGTCCGGTAATAAAATCGAGTTGACTTCTTTCATGGTTCGTGTGTTACATTCTATTGCTTCTGGTACCAAGGTCTGCCTTCCTTCATTGTTCTGTCACTTTATCATACAGTTTCGTCTCCATCCGGGTCATAGTGATATTCCATTTGGTTATCTTATGACTGTGTTAACCACTCATATACTTGTCGATATACCTATTAATGAGGCACCCATTCATCATCTTATTTTCAACAATTCCAATCTTAATAAGATGAAGTTGGATTTGCTTCCTGGTCAAGTTGATGAAGGTGGTGTTGGTGGTGATGGTGGTGAAGCCAGAAATGAAGGGGAAGCTGGCGATCTTCTTCAACAGGATGTTAATATGGATGAGTTATTTGATGAGATGAAAACTGATTCACCAAATGATCCTGATTTCGATCCATCTAATTATGATGCACGCCTTCGTGCATTGGAGGAGAAGGTTGATAACATGAGTGTCAGCCACGATTTGCAGTTTAAATATATGTAAAAATATCTTCGTCGCATTAATAGGGGCTTACATCAGATTGATCTTACTATCCCTGCTCCCTCCTATGGATCTGATTAGGCGAATTATCTTCTGGATTGTATAACATTATCTTATCTTTTATTTTGGATATCGTATTAAATTCGTTATGGCTTGATGATTTTGGTTTATATTTTAAAATATGATATGTCCTTCCATATTTCTTTCTCATTATCTATTTTTTATTATTCTCTATATTGATGTGACTTTCTTATTGTGCCTTTCTCTTGTCATTTTGTGACAAAAAGGGAGAGTAGTATGGTAAAGGGGAGTAGTATGGAAAGGGGGAGTAATTTGTTTGGATTGATTGATTGAGAAGGATATGTGGATTGCGAATATGGAGTCTTGATGTTTACATGTTGTTTATTGTTTACATGAGTAGTACTCGTATTTATTATTTACATGAGAGTACTCGTATCTCTTAAGGGGAGTAGAGTAATTTGTATGATGTTGCTCTTATCTGTATGATATGTGTTTGGTCACAAATTTGACAAAGGGGGAGATTGTAAGTGCTATGATTTCATATCCCTTTGGTTGTCAAATTTTGTGGTACCAAAACTTATGGGAGGGTCTTCATTTGAATGTAGGTCGACAACTTGAATACGATGTTTCATACACCACCATATTCGGCTCATGAGTTTGGGTTGCTCACTGGTCACTACGAGGAGGCTTGTCACCTCAGTGTAGGCCAACAGCTAGACCATGGTGTCCCATACACCACCATGCTTGGATCTTGAATCTTAGCAGATCTTAGTACCATGGTTGAAACGGGTTTTACATTGGTAAGTGGTACCTTAAATTCAAGCAGTAGTGTCCACACATGGTAAACATACAATAGCCCAATTAGGTTATTTAACAAGTGTGATTGGTACGAGCGCAAGTTGAATTGATCGACATAGAGCGTGTAAGCACTCCGTGTGGCCTAACCACTGTCGTCAATCACCGTACGGCTTGGATTCATCGAACGTATCTAATGTGGAGAAACTAGTTCGTCTGCCCAATTGGGAACCATTACTGATTTTCTAGACTGTGTAGTAGTCCTAATCATACTCAAATGCAAAAGGTAATCACATATGTTAATTATAACAAAATTTAACGAATAATTCAAGCATAATTCCCATTTGAGCATTTTATCAAACACATTGGACAAGTTATTGTACATATGCATTTCATCAATAAATCACATAAAAGTAATTTACATTATATGAAAGAAACTACAAATATGGATAAGGTAGTTGAGAATCCTATCTCAACACCCTTGTTAAAAGAAATTCATCAAAAAATTTCTCATTCAGACATTTTATGAAGCACTTAGACTACATAATACTATATATATAAACTAAATTAGTTATAGCATAGATTATGGCAGGTCCTTTCACAAAGGAGTTTTCATACATACAACGAACATGTATTCTAGATTAATAGTTGTGTCAAGCATAAATCATAATTTCACCTTCGTTCAAATATTTCAACAAACACATGTAATGCATTTTATATTCACATAGTTCATACACATGTATAGTTTATCGAATACATCGTAACTGAGATCATATGGCAGCAATTCAGTCAGACATAAATCATTACTGACATTGAAAGCATTGAAAACCATAAGCTAAACATTTATAGTCTGTACCTTTCGTTAGATAACTCGTTTTGGACTCGATTCGAATCTTATGTCCCTGTATACAGAACAATGGTACCTAAACATTAAAATACGTTAGCTATTTCGTTGATTCCTCTATTTGAATTCTTAAAACAAGATTCGGGTTAGGATTTCTTACCCAAATTAAACTTAGAATCGATGGTGCAATGATGGTGGGGAGGCGATTCGGGACATGGTGTAGTGGGAGTGAATCCTAGCAACGATCTCCTGATCTCTCTCTCTCTCTCTGCTCCTCACTCTTTTCTCCTATTTTCTCTCCTCTCATTTAGGGTTTGAGAAATTCGTATGGAATGAGAGAGGGGTGGTTTAAGTCTTTAAATAGGCCCAAAAGTGATGTCAATGGCCCCAGGGCCATGGTATAGTAAGGTTATAGTGAAAGGGTGCCTATTTTTGACAAATGGGGCCCTAAGGAAGGTCCGTTTCTCACTTAAGTCATGGAGCAAGTTCCCTGACAATGGATCTATGTTACGACTATGTTTATGGTGCGATCTAACAAACTGATCGACCGTGAAGGACTTACATCAGATCAACGATCATCGTTACTCGATCAGGGCCACAGGTATACCAATAGGTGCAGGAAAATTTCCCTGATCCATGCGTGTAGTTGGGTCAAAAATAGACGGTCTGAAGTCCTCAGCTTCGCCTACAAGTGAATGGTCCAATTCACTTAAGTTTAAGTTCATTTTATAAAGATTTTCACTTTTCTTACACACTCATAACAGGCTCAAGTTGTACATTTCTGAATATTATTTGGGCTCGATTCCCGCAATGGTTGTCAAGCCCAATAAGGTGGTCATAACCTTATAATTTTTCCATAATCGGACTTTCGACATGCAGTCAAGGTCCGATACGGAGTTTCGATGTGCTCCCAAGAGCAACTGGGTTTTGAGATTTCTCCAGGGTTTTCAAGTAATGTTGAGCTAGTGATTTTAATGGTTTTGGGTCTTATAATTTGTATAGATAGTAGTTCAAGCAAATCCACCAATTAATTTAGTTTAGTACTTAATTAATTTTCATCTAATTTACAGAGTATACGGTCTTTAAGGATTTCTGCCTAAGGTGGTACTCAGGTCTTTGTATGGATTTTTCTGAGACATTACAATCTACCACTATTGAAGAAAATTTTCATCCGAAATTAGTACCTTTTTGTACTCCTCAAGGATCTGAGGGTAGTTCTTGATGACTTCGACTTGCATTTCTTAGGTCACCTCTTCCTCAGTGTGGTGAGTCCATAATACTTTCACAAGAGGAAAAACTTTGCTGTGCAGCACCTATTCCTTTCTATCCAGGATATGTGTTGGTCGAAGTACGTATGTAGCATCTTCACTTAGCTACACCTGCTCCCACTTAATAATGCGAGTGAGATCAGGAACGTATTTCTTTAGCATTGACACGTGAAATACGTTGTGCACACCGACAAGTGGAGTGGGCAAAGCAAGGCAGTATTCTACCGTACCCACTCGATCTAGAATCTGGAATGGCCCAATAAATTGCGGTGTGAGTTTCCCTTTCTTGCCAAATCGAAGGACTCCAACAAGTGCGTATTCACGCCTTTTAGATTATTTCAAGTGTGAGATTCGATGAATTATCATCCAATCCCATCGATCGACGGCACAGAGGTGATTTGGATCACTGCACGTGTTCCAAGTCCCTCAGGTATTTACTGGGAACTATCCTACAACATTTTTTTTACTCGTCGGTAAGTGTGATACCCCGAAAATCAGGGGTTGAGCATAAACTCTACTCCCGAGTTCTAGAACATCACTTATACAACATTTTCAATGATGGATGAATGTCGTTTGTCATAGTGCATGAAACATGAAGTGGATTAAGCCAAACAGCATATCATACTCCAAAGACAGTTAAATTAGCAAGCGGAAGAATGTGATAGATATATAGAATATATGAACTGTTATAGGTCTCCAGAGTGTGACATGTTACCAGGTTAACCAAATACATGTATACTCTAAAATAAAAAGAAAGAATATACATGAGTGTGTAAATAAAAGGGAAAATACCAAGTGTATTGGCATCTAATTAATTACCCTGTAAACCCGTCGATCAGAACCAGCATATAGGAGAAATCCTCCTCATCATCAAACAATTTCGGCTCCGCTTCACAAGCAACGCCATCATCTGCAACTAAAACAGGGACTGGTTGGTGTGCGCGACACCGTCCCGTAACGTGAGAGTGAGTGATCAACTCAGTGGAATCATATAGCAAAGATTAGCATGTTATCAAATCAATCACGTGATAATAGTAAAGCAGGCAATCAAATATTCCTAGATACTATTGTTAATGCAAGCATGAAATGACATGATGGATGCCCTCACCGACATTCTCCCTCATACGGCACCATCTTACGCACGCGGCATGCTTTCTTCCCACAGTGCTCCACATCTTCCAGGCACATACAGTGCGATGTGGATATGATTACCGGGTTGTTATTAGTCCTTTTCATACAGCAGGATTGGAAAACTAGGGTACTTTACTTATATCAATCCCAACACGGATCCTGTCTAGGGTCGTCACTCCTAGTAATCTCATACGATGTTATATTTGTAGGTCGCTGCAAGGGCTGCCAAGGCTGTTGCACGCACTCGTTGCTCCTCTCCCCCATCACCTTATCAATACAGGCCTAATGTACTCTTGTTGTTACGGAAGGATCGTCGCCTCGTGTATACTCAGAATACACTCGAGGTCACTACAAAGGGCTCGTCACCAATCAGTGTAGGCCGACAGCTCGAATGTAGTGTCCCATACCACCACAATCGGCTCACGAGTCAAATGTGCTCACTGGTCACTACGGGAAGGTTTATGGCCCTAGCGTAGGCCGACAGCTCGACCATGGTGTCTCATACCACCATGCCCTACTCATGAGTCTTTATGGATCAAGGTACCATGGTTAACTGGATTTTTAATGGTAAGTTCAGTACCCTAGGTTCAAGCAGTTATGACTCATATAAGGTGAACATATAATGGCTAGTCGGGTTACTTGACGAGCTTGACTAGTACGAGCGCATCTCCAGCTGAGCGACGTGAAGTGCATGAAACACTTCATGTGGCCTAACCACTGCCGCCAACCCAAAACACGACTCGCGTTCATCGATGCGTCCTTCGCGGTAAATAGAAGCCAACCACGAATTTAATCCATTACCGACTGCCTGGACTAGGTTATAGCCCCAAGCACTTGCAGTCTACATCAGCAAACATATGAGAGTAATAGAAATGAAATACAAACAATCCAAGCATGTTAGAAACATGTTATGACATACAACGTAAGCGAATTAACCAAATCACATGTATTCCATACATATAAGGAAAGCAATTCAATAACAACATAGAGGAAATCATGTATATCGTCATATTGATTGAGAATCCAATCTCAAGACTAGTCTACAACAACATTTACTCAATACATACTAATACAAACATTTATACAAACACTTAGTCTACACACTTTAGTCTACATAGCGTATGTCGACCCAAAGTGTGCATTAGGGCGAATCTCTTCGCCAAACAGATCATGCACACATTCTTAGTATCATAACACGATAAATAACCATGGCAATCATTTCAGCAAAATACGGACGTATATAGTATTTTCTATAAATGACTAAAATACCCTAAATCTCAAATTCACCGTACGTATATGAAATGGAAAATGGACAGCATGCTCTACATGTCAAATGGTGTTCTCGTCGATAATCTACTATTAAACGACATTGAAAGCTTTAAAATCAGTCAATCTAAGCGTCTAAAATCCTCACCTTTTGCCTTAGACGTGTATCGATTCGAATAGAACGTCTACATTTCGTCAACGATGTTATGGCGACCTAGTGCACAAGATACATAAGCTATTTCGATATTTGAATCGAAAGAATCCTTAAAACAGCTATAGGTTAGGGTTTTCTTACCTAGAACAAAGTTAGAATCGCCAGAATAGCGATGCAGGTGGGTGGCTTTGGCACGTGGAGCAGCATGGAAGAATCCCTGGAGAAATCACCAGCTTCTCCCTCACTTTCTCTCTCTTTCTCTCCTCTCTCGTAGGGTTTTCCCCAAATTCGTATGGGTTAGAAGGCTAAGAGTTTAAACCCCTTTTATAAGCCCAAACATGACCAAAATAGACTCTAAGTCAAGGTATACTTGGGTTATAGCCAAATCGGGTCTTTTTCGATCCAAAAGAGTAATTCGGGAGGTCTCCTAGCCGAACGCGATCAGACTTAAGCTCATGTATATCGGATCCTGCTCACACCAAGTTTTCAGACCGGTAGAGTTCCCAGATCGCATGTGGCGGACCAGTTTCAATTCAGCGGTCACGGAGACTCGATCGAGGATTTCAAGTACACTAACCTGGGTGAGAAATGTTCCCTGATCCGAGGGTATATTTGGGTCAGATTCTGACGGTTTGAATGCTTATACTGATCCCGCAAGCGAAACGTGCCAGATTTATTTAAATTCCATTTAATTTTAAATGAATTTCACTCTTTCTCACACTCCTCAATCCAGGCTCAATGAAATAGCCTCAGAACATCGATTGGACTTGATTTTTGAAATGATTGTCAAGTCCAGCTAAGCGGTCCTAATGGTCTGAGATTATAGATATCGGACTTCCGACGCGCGGTCTAAATCCAATACGAAGTTTCAAAGGGTTCCTGAGAGAAAATGGGTTTAGATTTTAATCCTAGATTTCAGGGTATTGTAACGTCATTGGTTCTACAAGTTTTGGGTCTTGCAGAACGTATTTAAAGCGATCAATGCTAATTTCACAGGTAATTTAGCATAGCACTGGCTAATTCACGTTAAATTCTAAAGAATTAGGTTCTAAATGATTTCTTTGGCTCTGGAATCGAATTTTGAGAAACTACCAAGGTGCTATGGTTGACCCATTGCCTAAGGACGTCTAATCCCAAGTTGACAAAAATTCGGGGTGTTACAGTAAGACTTAGGATCCTATGATAGTTTCTAAATTTCATCGCCCCCTTCTTAAGCTAAAGTGCATCAGAGTGCGTCGTGTTACCATAACCCAGGTCCAGTTTAATCCAAATCATGCTCTGATACCAACTTGTAATGCCTGGATTTCGAAGGTCGAGTAAGGCTTAACTCCCCAGATCCAACGCATCACTTATGTAACATAGATAATGATGTTTAAATGTTGTCCATATTAGTGCATTAAACATGAGAGGGATTATACTAAATCAGCATATCATACTCAAGGTACAATTAAACTAAGCAAGCGGAAGACTTAAGATAGATATATAAAGTATGTATGTGTTTCACAACCCGGAGTATGGATATCTACCAAGCTGAATATATGCAAGTTTTGTTTCAAAATTTATAAAATGTCAAAATGTGAATGTCCAACTAATCCATGTATCCCTATAATCCCATCGAGGTAGCACGAGGTCTACATAGACCTGCCAGAGAGCTGAACATAGGAGAACTTTTCCTCCTCATCTACGAAGTATAACTCCACTGCATATACATCCTCATCACCTGCATCTATAATAGAGTCTGGTTGGTGTTTTAAAACACCATCCCAGAGTGGGAGTGAGTGATCAACTCAATGGTACTATAAGGAAAAGGTTAACATGTTATCAATTTAATCAAGGAGTAATGATAAAGCAATACAACAATCACTTCCTAAATACTCTGGTTAATGCAAGAATATAGTGAAATAATGATGCATGCACTTATACAAAACTCCCTCATAAGGGATAACATCGGCCATTCACGCATGACAAACTCCCTCATCATGCCCTTCATCTAAAAAGGCTCATGCAATGCGGTGCATGGTCATGTTAACCGAGTACTTAATTAGGCTTATTTATACAGCAGGTTTGGGAAGTTTAGGTACCTCCCTTTAAATCAATTATCCAAATAAAGAATCCATTTAGGGTCGTCAATCCTAGTAACCATATACAATAGGTAAGTTGTAAGGTATCACCCCTTAATGTAAAATAATGGATGGAAAATTCATGAGTTTATACTCGAGGTCACTATAGAGAGGCTCGTCACCTTAGCATAGGCTGACAGCTCGAATACTATGTCCCATACCACCATATTCAGCTCACAAGCTTGGGTTTCTCATTGGTCACTACGGGGAGGCTCGTCACCCCAGCATAGGCCTACAGCTCGACCATGGTGTCCCATACCACCATGTCCAGCTCATGAGTCTTAGTGGATTGTGGTACCATGGTTAAAACAGGTCTTTACATTGATAAGTGGTATCTTAGATTCAATCAGGGATGTTCATACATGGTAAACACACAATAGGCCAATTAGTTTTATTGGATAAGTTCGATTGGTATGAGCACATGCTGAATTAATCGACATAGAGTGCATAAGCACTCCACGTGGCTTAACCACTGTTGACAATCGTCGTATGACTCGGATTCACCGAACGTATCATATGTAGCGAGACTAATTCTGCCACTCAAATGTGAATTTGTTATCGATTGCCTAGATTATGTTGTAGTCTCAATCTTACTCAGATGTAGTATGTAAATACATGTGAAGATCATATTAGCATTTGAAAAATAATTCTAAATTAATATCTCATTTGAGCATTTTACCAAACACATTGAACATGTTACCCAATATTTGCATTCCATCCATAAATTGCATAATTGAAATTATGATTACATGACGGGACTATACATATAGACAAGGTAATTGAGAATCCCATCTCAATACCCTTAATGAATACAATCCCTCAACAAATTCTCATTCAGACATTTTATCAAAAACTTAGACTACACCTTAGTAAATACATATACTAAATTAGTTACAATATGTACCATAGAAATTCATTACATAACATCGGTCATAAAGCATGTAACATACATGAATCTTAATTTAGAAATCATGCCAAGCACAAATCAGGATTTCATGTTCATTCAAACATTTCAACAAACACATGGAATACATCTTATATTCAACATAGTTCACACAAGTGTAATTTATTGAAAACATCATAATTAAGATCATATGGCAGCAATCAAGTCAGATATAAATCATTGTTGACATTGAGAACATTGAAAACCATAACCTAAACGTTTATAGTCTGCACCTTTCGTTGGAATACTCGATTCGGACGTGGTTCGAATCCTACGTTCCCAAATACCGAACAACGGGTACCTAAACATCGAAATAGGTTTTCTATTTCGTCAATTAATCTATTTGGATCCCTAAATCAACATTAGGGTTAGGATTTCTTATCCAAATCATAGTTGAAATGAATCCGTTAGCTAGATGTAAAGGCAATTCAGTGCTTGGAGTAGAAGGAAGGAATCATTGCAGTAAACTCCAAGAATCCTTCTTCCTTTCTTCCCCTTTTCTCTCATTACAGTAAACTCCAAGAATCCTTCTTCCTTTCTTCCCCTTTTCTCTCCTTTTCCCTCTTCTCTCTACTAGGGTTTGGAGAAATTCGTATGGGGGAGAGAGAGGGTGGTTTAAGGGCTATATATAAGCCTAGAAGTGATGTCAATGGCCCCAGGCCATGTTATACTTAGGTTATAACCAAAGGGTGCTTGTTTCTGACAAATAGGGCCCTTAGGAAGGTCCATTTCTCACCTACATCATAGAGCAAGTTTCCTGACCATGGATCTAAGCCAGGTTATTATTTCGATTCGATTGAAATAGCGGATTGATTGTGAAGAACTAATATATGATCAGCGATCGTTCTTACTCAATCAGGGCCATAAGTATACGGATGTGCAAGGAAATTTCCCTGATCCATGGGTGAAGTTTGGTCAGAAAGCGACGGTCTGAAATCTTCAATTTCACCCTCAAGCGAAAGGCCAATTTACTTAAGTTTCAATGCATTTTCCAAAGGTATTCGCATTTCTCATACACTTCGCTTAGGGCTCAAGTTGTGCAATTTTGGATACTATTTGGGCTCGATTCCCACAATGGTTATTAAGCCCAATAAAGTGGTTATAACTCTATAGTTTCGCCGTCATCGGACGTTTGACGTGTGGTCCAGGTCCAATACGGAGTTTCAATGTGCTCCCAAGAGTAACTGGCTTTTGGGATTTCTCTTAGGTTTTTAAATAGTGTTGAGTTGGTGCTTTTAATAGTTTTAGGTCTTGCCATTTGTATAAATACTAGTTTAAGCTAAATCCACTAATTGTTTAGTTTAGTACTTAATTAATTTTCATCTAATTCCTATAGAATATGATCCTTAGGAATTTCTACTTGAGGTGATACTCGGGCCTTTGTGTGGATTTTTCCAAGACGTTACAATCTACCCCCTTAAGAAAAAATTTATCCCCGAAATAATTACCTTCTCGTACTCCTCGAGGATCTGAGGGTAGTTCTTATGGACTTCGGCTTCTATTTCCCAGGTAGCATCTTCTTCAGTGTGGTGTGTCAATAATACTTTAACAAGTAGGATAACTTTACTACGTAACACTTGTTCCTGTTTCGACAAAGAAACAAAAGCATCTGATTTGGGGAGATTATTTTATTCAAAGACAACAAGAGAATCTCATACAATAATCATGGCTTTATTGATTCTTAGTATGTTTACATCCCTTCTACATCCCCTTGATTCTAAGACAGAATATTGTGAAATAAATAATATTATAATTGATAAAGCTCATGTGTTAGTTCTTGAATTGGCAACATTTCGACTGTGGCTTCAGTCATCTCCTATAACTTAGGAGGATTATCGAACTTTAATCAACTAATCTTTCTTTTGAACTTGTTCATCCTTTAAAGGAGAAAGTTTAAAACAATGAAGATTGAACTTGGATGCCTCCTACAATCCCGACAGCATTTCAACCACTTTTAACTTGACCACCTGAAGATGAGGTTGTGCGACCCGTGCAATTACATTGCACCTTGCGTGGTCAGCGCAGCTAGCTGCTTAAGTCACGCGACCCGTGTGGCCTTTCTTTTACGTTGTGCGGTCAGCGCAGCTAAGCATTAGAGCTGCGTGATCCGCGCAACGGAGCTTTTCCTCCTATGGCTCACCTTCAGCTTTTCTTCAGAACTTCGCTCTTCTCCAGAAAACTTTCCTTCCCAAACGATGAGGGGAGGGGGGTATTTATAGGCCCCCACACGTGTCAAGCCTCGGTCTTTATGCCATGGACCTAACTTTGTATCAAATCCAGCCATTCATCTTTGATCAATTCCTAATTTTGATTGCGCTACCTATGCAACCATAATGTTTATCGCGCGATCCATGTGTCCGTTCTAATGATGCGCGGTCCGTGCAAGCATTAAACAATCTTCCTCACTCGTGTAACAACCTAATCTTGCTGTGTGAGTCTTGAGATCTTCATAGATAGTTGTGCCAACCGCGCAATGCCTTATCTTGCTGTGCGAATAGCGCAGCAAAACTATTTCCTTCACTGTCTGTTCTTTTTCTAACTTTGAATCTCCCTTCATGATTCATGATTTTTATGCTTCAATAGATGCCCCCTTAATCCATTCTTTTATTCCCTTGAATCAAAGAACACAGATCAATCTTTAAGAAAAATATTCAGTTTTCATTAGGGTCGTTGCGCGACTCGCGCAACCGACACCCGAATTCGGTACTCGACCCCATTCCCTATAAATAGTCCAACACTCCTCATTATCTTCATTCTTCTTCTCTGTGGCAAAACTCCATCTCCGAGTTTCTTTCCCGTGCAACGATTTTTCATTCACGCAAGAGTTTCCTTCCCACACAACAAATTTTCACTCACGCAAGGCCTTACTCTGCTACACTAACCGCGCAATTGGAAATCATTGCGCGATCCGCGCAACCTTCTTTCTATTGCTGAAGTCCTTTTATCCCGTTACGCAGCCCGCGCAACCGCCACTTAACCAATTTTTCTAGACTTAACCTCTTTTCCAATTTACTCAATCATGGCCCATACAAAAAGAACCTTCATTACTATAAGTCCTCCTTCTGACCACCCTTCTCATCAAGAGCTACTGAATTCTGAACCTTTCCAAGTTACAGCACCTCCTGCTACAGGAACTCCTTCCTCTCCAGCTCAACCCTCACATAAACGATTCAAGATGACCCCATGACACCCCGCTTACATAAAAGAACCCATGCTCCCTACATTTGACTTTTCTTTATGCATTGTAGGATTGTCGTCTTCTATTCATAGAGCCATCGCCATGGGCGATCTTGAGGTGCCTCCTAAGCATGGCCATAAGTATGACTGGGAGAATTGGTTAAAGATGACAGCTCATTATCAAACGACCATTCAAAGGTCACTCGCTAGAGCCGACACCCCTCCTCCTCCTAGACCCAAGAAACATCACCGTAACAAAGCCCAAGAATTTCAAGAGAAGATAAAGGAACACAATAGGAAGAAGCTCAACAATTCCTAGAAATTGGTCCACGTTGTGCAGGGCCCCATAAAATTTGACAACCAGTACAGACAGGGCCTCATTTCAATTCTGATAAATATCCACTTTCATCTCTCCATGCTCGTTTGTGAACCCAGAGATCACCTCACTGCAGAAAGATTGACATATATAAAGTCTTAGTCATTTAAGGAGCCAAGACTATTGGAAGGTATTCTGTAGCCATCGAGATCGAGACAGCTAGTAGGCGACATTCATCCCATGATTTTCCTTATTCCCTCCTATGGCATTTACAGCCTTTATCCAACTTGCTTCTATGAGACACTCTGACAACATTTCAGCCACCGCACCCTGATATGGAGCCTAGAAGAATTTAGAACGAGAGGCCTTCTTACCCCTCATAATTATTATTCCGTATGGGCCACAACAATATTGGCAAAATATGGTGGAACTTTGTCAAAGATTAATATCTTCCATGCAATTGAAGCGACATCATTTCCCTTTTGTAAGGAAGCTTCTATTTTAAAAGCTTTCCTCAACTACTAGTTCCCTTCTACCAACTCCTTCCATCTTCTAGAAGAAGAAATGAGTATTACTCTTTGGGACATTTATAAGATTGCCAGCTTGCCGATAACTGGAAAATTCTTTGATGAATTTATCCTCACTAACGAAGAATTTACTTTCGTGTATTCGCTAATCATATCCCTTCTATTTCGAAGTCAACTACCAAACTTTTCAGGGAAATTTCTAAGTTTTTAAATATCAAAAAAATTCATCCTATGCAGTGGCTGGCTCATTTTAGTAGAACTTTTGAGTAAGACTTCTTTTCTTTAATCCCTTCTCACTATACCTTGAGAAATATATAACCTTACCTTCATTTGCTCACCCTTTTAGGTTTAACGGTGATCGTTCATGGGAGCTTGAACGTCTCCGAAGAAATATAAAAGGCTGCGCCGAATATTTTTTATACAGGGAGCTTACGGCATTTATTGCATACTGGCTAAGCGTGGTGGTCTTCCCTAGTTCCAAATCAGCAGATGCCATCTGTCCATCACTATTTATCGCTGCAGGTGCCATGGCTAAAGGAGTTAAGTTCTCTCTTGCTCCCCCAGTTCTTTATTTAATTTATAGAGGCCTTGGAGAGATCGCATGTCACGTAAAAAGCCCATCTGTTGGTTCTGCTTCAACGTACATGCCATGGCATTATTTTCTTGGTTGGCTAGGCATTTACTTCCCTTGGACGTTTGAAGCGCCAGAAAAAGCTTATGTTCACCCTTCTCATATTTCTCTCTTCTTCTTTCAAAACAGATCTATGGCCAAGAGATCTTATGACTGGGCAAAAGATGTCATTGCTTCTGATGTTGAGATCTCTAAATTTGACAACTGAGGAAAGAGTTTTATGAAGGTTACTATTTGACAAGGATATGAATGAGAAATTTAGGACCGACGACTGCGATCCAAATTAAGGATGCCCAAATGGTCGCGGAATACGGCGATTCTTGTCAGGAATGAAAGAGCACTAAACTACCATTTAGATGACCAAAAATTAAACCAATCCGACATCAAATGAGGGAGTTATGAGCGTCACCATTGGATCGCGCAATTTGGAAAGATTAACAATCCAAATTGTTAAATGATGATAGAAGAGTTCCAACGTGCTTTTGGGATATCGAACGGTCTCAAAATTAGCCAATTATGGTCCCATTTGGAAGCATGTCAAGTTACCATTCTAATGAGCTCAAAATAGTCTACATTGGACCACTATAGAGCTAGTTATAAAGGGTACTATTGAAAAAGGAGATGAATGAAAAATTCAGGACTGGCAACTGCGATCCCACTTACGGAGGCCTAAATGATTTCCGAAAATGATAATTCCTGTCAGGATTGAAAGAGCACTAAAATGCCTTTTAGATGACCAAAAATCAACCCAATCCAACCTCAAACAATGGAGTTGTGAGCGTGTGCGTTGGATCACGCGATTCGGAAAGATTAACAACCCAAATTGTAAAATGATAATCGTAGAATTCCAAGGTGCTATTGGGATATCGAACGGTCTTAGAATTAGCCAATTTTAGTCCCATTTTGAAGCTTATTAAGTTACAAATCCAATAGCTCAAAATAGTCCAAATTCGACCACTGAAGAGAGAGTTATGAAGGTTACTACTGGACAAGGAGATGAAGGAAAAATTTAGTACTGACGGCTGCGATTGCAATTACGGATGCCCAAATGGTCTTCGAATATGACGAATCCGGTCGGGAATGAAAGACCACTAAAGTACCTTTTAAATGACCAAAACTCGACCAAATCGGACATCGAACTAGGGAGTTATGAGAGTCACCATTGGATCGCGCGATTTATAAAGATTAACAATCCAAATTGCTAAATGACGATAAAAGAGTTACAACGTGCTTTCGGGATATCGAACGGTCTCGGAATTAGCAAATTATGGTCCCATTCGGAAGCTTGTAAAGTTACCATTCCAATGAGCTCAAAATATTCTAAATTTGACCACTGAAGAGAGAATTATGAAGGTTGCTATTGGACAAGGATATGAACGAGAAATTCAGGAACGACGACTGCGATCCAATTTATGGATGCTCAAATGGTCTCGGAATTTGACGATTCTTGTCAGGAATAAAAGAGCACTAAAGTACCATTTAGATGACCCAAAATTGACCCAATCCGACCTCAAACGAGGGATTTATGAGCGTGTCCATTGGATAGCATGATTTGGAAAGATTAATAACCCAAATTTCAAAATGACGGTCGCTTTTAGGTTATCAAACGGTCCAACAATGAGCCAATTATGGCCCCATTTGGAAGGCTATCAAGTTACTAATCCAATGAGCTCAAAATACTCTAAATTTGACCACTAAGGAAAGAGTTTTATGAAGGCTACTATTGGACAAGGATATGAATGAGAAATTCAGGACCGACGACTGCGATCCAACTTAAGGATGCCCAAATGGTCTCGGAATACTTCGATTCTTGTCAGGAATGAAAGAGCACTAAACTACCTTTTAGATGACCAAAAATTGAGCCAATCCGACATCAAACGAGGGAGTTATGAGCGTGTCCATTGGATAGCATGATTTGGAAAGATTGATAACCCAAATTTCAAAATTACGGTTGAAGAGTTCCAAAGTACTTTTGGGTTATCGAACGGTTCGGCAATGAGCCATTTATGGTCCCATTTGGAAGCTTGTCAAGTTACAAATCCAATGAGCTCAAAATACTCTAAATTTGACCACTGAGGAAAGAGTTTTAACAAGGTTACTATTGGACAAGGAAATGAATGAGAAATTTAGGACCGACGAGTGTGATCCAACTTAAGGATGCCCAAATGGTCTCGGAATACTGCAATTCTTGTCAGGAATGAAAGAGCACTAAAATACGTTTTAGATGACCAAAAATTGAGCCAATCCGACATCAAACGAGGGAGTTATGAGCGTCACCATTGGATCGCGCACTTTGGAAAGATTAACAATCCAAATTGTTAAATGACGATAGAAGAGTTCCAACATGCCTTTGAGATATCGAACGGTCTCAAAATTACCCAATTATGGTCCCATTTGGAAGCTTGTCAAGTTACCATTCTAATGAGCTCAAAATAGTCTACATTCAACCACTACCGTGCGAGTTTTGAAGGGTACTATTGGACAAGGAGATGAATGAAAAATTCAGGACTGGCAACTACGATCCCACTTACGGATGCCTAAATGATTTCCAAATATGATAATTCCTGTCAGGATTGAAAGAGCACTAAAATGCCTTTTAGGTGACCAAAAATCAACCCAAACCAACCTCAAACAAGGGAGTTGTGAGCATGTACGTTGGATCACGCGATTCGGAAAGATTAGCAACCCAAATTGTAAAATGATGATCGTAGAATTCCAAGGTGCTATTGGGATATCGAACGGTCTTAGAATTAGCCAATTTTAGTCCCATTTTGAAGCTTATTAAGTTACAAATTCAATAGCTCAAAAGAGTCCAAATTCAACCACTGAAGAGAGAGTTACGAAGGTTACTACTAGACAAGGAGATGAAGGAAAAATTCAGGACTGATGGCTGCGATCCCAATTACGGATGCCCAAATGGTCTTCGAATATGACGAATTCGGTCGGGAATGAAAGACCACTAAAGTACCTTTTAAATGACCATAACTCGACCAAATCGGACATCGAACTAGGGAGGTATGAGCGTCACCGTTGGATCGCGTAATTTGTAAAGATTAACAATCCAAATTGCTAAATGACGATAAAAGAGTTACAACGTGATTTCGGGATATCGAACGGTCTCGGAATTATCCACTTATGGTCCCATTCGGAAGCTTGTAAAGTTACCATTCCAATGAGCTCAAAATAGTCTAAATTTGACCACTGAAGAGAGAGTTATGAAGGTTACTATTAGACAAGGATATGAACGAGAAATTCAGGAACGACGACTGCGATCCAATTTATGGATGCTCAAATGGTCTCGAAATACGTCGATTCTTGTCAGGAATAAAAGAGCACTAAAGTACCATTTAGATGACCCAAAATTGACCCAATCCGACATCAAACGAGGGAGTTATGAGCGTGTCCGTTGGATAGCATGATTTGTAAAGATTAATAACCCAAATTTCAAAATGACGGTCGAAGAGTTCCAAAGTAGTTTTGGATTATCGAACGGTTCGACAATGAGCCAATTATGGTCCCATTTGGAAGCTTGTCAAGTTACTAATCCAATGAGCTCAAAATACTCTAAATTTGACCACTGAGGAAAGAGTTTTATGAAGGTTACTATTGGACAAGGATATGAATGAGAAATTCAGGACCGACGATGCAATCCAACTTAAGGATGCTCAAATGGTCTCGGAATACTTCGATTCTTATCAGGAATGAAAGAGCACTAAACTACCTTTTAGATGACAAAAAATTGAGCCAATCCGACATCAAACGAGGGAGTTATGAGCGTCACCATTGGATCGCACAATTTGTAAAGATTAACAATCCAAATTGTTAAATGACGATAAAATAGTTCCAACGTACTTTTGAGATATCGAACGGTCTCAAAATTAACCAATTATGGTCCCATTTGGAAGTTTGTCAAGTTACCATTCTAATGAGCTCAAAATAGTCTACATTCGACCACTATCGAGCGAGTTTTGAAGGGTACTATTGGACAAGGAGATGAATGAAAAATTCAGGACTGGCAACTGCGATCCCACTTACGGAGGCCTAAATGATTTCTGAAAATGATAATTCCTGTCAGGATTGAAAGAGCACTAAAATGCGTTTTAGATGACCAAAAATCAACCCAATCAAACCTCAAATAAGGAAGTTGTGAGCGTGTGCGTTGGATCAAGCGATTCGGAAAGATTAACAACCCAAATTGTAAAATGATGATCGAAGAATTCCAAGGTGCTATTGGGATATCGAACGGTCTTAGAATTAGCCAATTTTAGTCCCATTTTGAAGCTTATTAAGTTACAAATCCAATAGCTCAAAATAGTCCAAATTCGACCACTGAAGTGAGAGTTATGCAGGTTACTACTGGACAAGGAGATGAAGGAAAAATTCAGGACTGAAGGCTGCGATCCCAATTACGGATGCCCAAATGGTCTTCGAATATGATGAATCCGGTCGGGAATGAAAGACCACTAAAGTACCTTTTAAATGAGAAAAACTCGACCAAATTGGACATCGAACTAGGGAGTTATGAGTGTCACCGTTGGATCGCGATTTATAAAGATTAACAATCCAAATTGCTAAATGACGATAAAAGAGTTACAACGTGTTTTCGGGATATCGAACGGTCTCGGAATTAGCCAATTATGGTCCCATTTGAAAGCTTGTAAAGTTACCATTCCAATGAGCTCAAAATATTCTAAATTTGACCACTGAAGATAGATTTATGAAGGTTACTATTGGACAAGGATATGAACCAGAAATTCAGGAACGACGACTGCGATCCAATTTATGGATGCATAAATGGTCTCGAAATACGGCGATTCTTGTCATGAATAAAAGAGCACTAAAGTAACATTTAGATGACCTAAAATTGACCCAATCCGACATCAAACGAGGGAGTTATGAGCGTGTCCGTTGGATAGCATGATTTGGAAAGATTAATACCCAAATTTCAAAATGACGATCGAAGAGTTCCAAAGTACATTTGGGTTCTCGAACGGTTCGACAATGAGCCAATTATGGTACCATATGGAAGCTTGTCAAGTTACTAATCCAATGAGCTCAAAATACTCTAAATTTGACCACTGAGGAAAGAGTTTTAAGAAGGTTACTATTGGACAAGGATATGAATGAGAAATTCAAGACCGACGAGTGCGATCCAACTTAAGGATGCCCAAATGGTCCCGAAATACTGTGATTCTTGTCAGGAATGAAAGCGCACTAAACTACCTTTTAGATGACCAAAAATTGAGCCAGTCCAACATCAAACGAGGGAGTTATGAGCGTCACCATTGGATCGCACAATTTGGAAAGATTAACAATCCAAATTGTTAAATGACGATAGAAGAGTTCCAACTTTCTTTTGGGATATCGAACGGTCTCAAAATTAGCCAATTATGGTCCCATTTGGAAGCTTGTCAAGTTACCATTCTAATGAGCTCAAAATAGTCTACATTGGACCACTATAGAGCGAGTTATGAAGGGTACTATTGGACAAGGAGATGAATGAAAAATTCAGGACTGGCAACTGCGATCCCACTTACGGAGGCGTAAATGATTTCTGAAAATGATAATTCCTGTCAGGATTGAAAGAGCACTAAAATGCCATTTAGATGACCAAAAATCAACCCAATCCAACCTCAAACAAGGGAGTTGTGAGCGTGTGCGTTGGATCACGCGATTCGAAAAGATTAACAACCCAAATTGTAAAATGATGATCGAAGAATTCCAAGGTGCTATTGGGATATCGAACGGTCTTAGAATTAGCCAATTTTAGTCCCATTTTGAAGCTTATTAAGTTACAAATCCAATAGCTCAAAATAGTCCAAATTTGACCACTGAAGAGAGAGTTATGAAGGTTACTACTGGACAAGGAGATGAAGGAAAAATTCAGTACTGACGGCTGCGATCGCAATTACGGATGCCCAAATGGTCTTCGAACATGACGAATCCGGTCGGGAATGAAAGACCACTAAAGTTCCTTTTAAATGACCAAAACTTGACCAAATCGGACATCGAACTAGGGAGTTATGAGCGTCACCATTGGATCGCGCGATTTGTAAAGATTAACAATCCAAATTGCTAAATGATGATAAAAGAGTTACAACGTGCTTTCGGGATATCCAACGGTCTCGAAATTAGTAAATTATGGTCCCATTCGGAAGCTTGTAAAGTTACCATTCCAATGAGCTCAAAATATTCTAAATTTGACCACTGAAAAGAGAGTATGAAGGTTACTATTGGACAAGGATATGAACGAGAAATTTAGGAATGACGACAGCGATCTAATTTATGGATGCTCAAATGGTCTCGGAATTCAGCGATTCTTGTCAGGAATAAAAGAGAAAAAAAGTACCATTTAGATGACCCAAAATTGACCCAATCCGACATCAAACGAGGGAGTTATGAGCGTGTCCGTTGAATAGCATGATTTGGAAAGATTAATAACCCAAATTTCAAAATGACGGTACAAGAGTTCCAAAGTATTTTGGGGTTATCGAACGGTCCGACAATGAGCCAATTATGGTCCCATTTGGAAGCTTGTTAAGTTACTAATCCAATGAGCTCAAAATACTCTAAATTTGACCACTGAGGAAAGAGTGTTATGAAGGCTACTATTGGACAAGGATATGAATGAGAAATTCAGTACCGACGACTACGATCCAACTTAAGGATGCCCAAATGGTCTTAGAATACTGCGATTCATTTTAGGAATGAAAGAGCACTAAACTACCTTTTAGATGAACAAAAATTGAGCCAATCCAACATCAAACGAGGGAGTTATGAGCGTCACCATTGGATCGCGCAATTTGGAAAGATTAACAATCCAAATTGTTAAATGACGATAGAAGAGTTCCAACTTGCTTTTGGGATATCGAACGGTCTCAAAATTAGCCAATTATGGTCCCATTTGGAAGTTTGTCAAGTTACCATTCTAATGAGCTCAAAATAGTATACATTGGACCACTATAGAGCGAGTTATGAAGGGTACTATTGGACAAGGAGATGAATGAAAAATTCAGGACTGGCAACTGCGATCCCACTTACGGATGCCTAAATGATTTTTGAAAATGATAATTCCTATCATGACCAAAAGAGCACTAAAATGCCTTTTAGATGACCAAAAATCAACGAATCCAACCTCAAACAAGGGAGTTGTGAGCGTGTGCGTTGGATCACGCGATTTGGAAAGATTAACAACCCAAATTGTAAAATGATGATCGAAGAATTCAAAGGTGCTATTGGGATATCGAACGGTCTTAGAATTAGCCAATTTTAGTCCCATTTTAAAGCTTATTAAGTTACAAATCCAATAGCTCAAAACAGTCCAAATTCGACCACTGAAGAGAGAGTTATGAAGGTTACTACTGGACAAGGAGATGAAGGAAAAATTCAGTACTGACGGCTGCGATCGCAATTACGGATGCCCAAATGGTCTTCGAACATGACGAATCCGGTCGGGAATGAAAGACCACTAAAGTACCTTTTAAATGACCAAAACTCGACCAAATCGGACATCGAACTAGGGAGTTATGAGCGTCACTATTGGATCGCGCGATTTGTAAAGATTAACAATCCAAATTGCTAAATGACGATAAAAGAGTTACAACGTGCTTTCGGGATATCGAACGGTCTCGGAATTAGCAAATTATGGTCCCATTCGGAAGCTTGTAAAGTTCCCATTCCAATGAGCTCAAAATATTCTAAATTTGACCACTGAAGAGAGAGTATGAAGGTTACTATTGGACAAGGATATGAACGAGAAATTTAGGAATGACGACTGCGATCTAATTTATGGATGCTCAAATGGTCTCGGAATTCAGCGATTCTTGTCAGGAATAAAAGAACAAAAAAGTACCGTTTAGATGACCCAAAATCAAACGAGGGAGTTATGAGCGTGTCCGTTGAATAGCATGATTTGGAAAGATTAATAACCCAAATTTCAAAATGACGGTACAAGAGTTCCAAAGTACTTTTGGGTTATCGAACGGTCCGACAATGAGCCAATTATGGTCCCATTTGGAAGCTTGTCAAGTTACTAATCCAATGAGCTCAAAATATTCTAAATTTGACCACTGAGGAAAGAGTTTTAAGAAGGTTACATTGGACAAGGATATGAATGAGAAATTCAGGACCGACGACTGCGATCCAACTTAAGGTTGCCCAAATGGTCTCAGAATACTGCGATTCTTATCAGGAATGAAAGAGCACTAAACTACCTTTTAGATGAACAAAAATTGAGCCAATCCGACGTCAAGCGAGGGAGTTATGAGCGTCACCATTGGATCGCACAATTTGGAAAGATTAACAATCCAAATTGTTAAATGATGATAGAAGAGTTTCAACTTTCTTTTGGGATATCGAACGGTCTCAAAATTAGCCAATTATGGTCCCATTTGGAAGCTTGTCAAGTTACCATTCTAATGAGCTCAAAATAGTCTACATTCGACCACTATAGAGCGAGTTATGAAGGGTACTATTGGACAAGGAGATGAATGAAAAATTCACTGGCAACTGCGATCCCACTTACGGAGGCCTAAATGATTTCCGAAAATGATAATTCCTGTCAGGATTGAAAGAGCACTAAAATGCCTTTTAGATGACCAAAAATCAACCCAATCCAACCTCAAACAATGGAGTTGTGAGCGTGTGCGTTGGATCACGCGATTCGGAAAGATTAACAACCCAAATTGTAAAATGATAATCGTAGAATTCCAAGGTGCTATTGGGATATCGAACGGTCTTAGAATTAGCCAATTTTAGTCCCATTTTGAAGCTTATTAAGTTACAAATCCAATAGCTCAAAATAGTCCAAATTCGACCACTGAAGAGAGAGTTATGAAGGTTACTACTGGACAAGGAGATGAAGGAAAAATTCAGTACTGACGGCTGGGATCGCAATTACGGATGCCCAAATGGTCTTCAAATACGACGAATCCGGTCGGGAATGAAAGACCACTAAAGTACCTTTTAAATGACCAAAACTCAACCAAATCAGACATTGAACTAGGGAGTTATGAGCGTCACCGTTGGATCGCGCAATTTGTAAAGATTAACAATCCAAATTGCTAAATGACGATAAAAGAGTTACAACGTGCTTTCGCAATATCGAACGGTCTCGGAATTAGCAAGTTATGGTCCCATTCGGAAGCTTGTAAAGTTACCATTCAAATGAGCTCAAAATATTCTAAATTTGACCACTGAAGAGAGAGTTATGAAGGTTACTATTGGACAAGGATATGAACCAGAAATTCAGGAACGATGACTGCGATCCAATTTATGGATGCTCAAATGGTCTCGAAATACGGGGATTCTTGTCAGGAATAAAAGAGCACTAAAGTAACATTTAGATGACCCAAAATTGACCCAATCCGACATCAAACGAGGGAGTTATGAGCGTGTCCGTTGGATAGCATGATTTGGAAAGATTAATAACTCAAATTTCAAAATGACGGTCGAAGAGTTCCAAAGTACTTTTGGATTATCGAACGGTTCGACAATGAGCCAATTATGGTCCCATTTGGAAGCTTGTCAAGTTACTAATCCAATGAGCTCAAAATACTCTAAATTTGACCACTGAGGAAAGAGTTTTATGAAGGTTACTATTGGACAAGGATATGAATGAGAAACTCAGGACCGACGATGCGATCCAACTTAAGGATGCTCAAATGGTTTCAGAATACTGCGACTCTTGTTAGGAATGAAAGAACACTAAACTACCTTTTAGATGACCAAAAATTGAGCCAATCCGCATCAAACGAGGGAGTTATGAGCGTCACCATTGGATCGCACAATTTGGAAAGATTAACAATCCAAATTGTTAAATGACGATAGAAGAGTTCCAACGTGCTTTTGGGATATCGAACGGTCTCAAAATTAGCCAATTATGGTCCCATTTGGAAGCTTGTCAAGTTACCATTCTAATGAGCTCAAAACAGTCTACATTCGACCACTATAGAGCTAGTTATGAAGGGTACTATTGGACAAGGAGATAAATGAAAAATTCAGGACTGGCAACTGCGATCCCACTTACGGAGGCCTAAATGATTTCCGAAAATGATAATTCCTATCAAGACTGAAAGAGCACTAAAATACCTTTTAGATGACCAAAAATCAACCCAATCCAACCTCAAACAAGGGAGTTGTGAGCGTGTGCGTTGGATCACGCGATTCCGAAAGATTAACAACCCAAATTGTAAAATGATATCGAAGAATTCCAAGGTGCTATTGGGATATCGAACGGTCTTAGAATTAGCCAATTTGAGTCCCATTTTGAAGCTTATTAAGTTACAAATCCAATAGCTCAAAATAGTCCAAATTCGACCACTGAAGAGAGAGTTATGAAGGTTACTACTGGACAAGGAGATGAAGGAAAAATTCAGGCCTGACGGCTGCGATCCCAATTACGGATGCCCAAACGGTCTTCGAATATGACGAATCCGGTCGGGAATGAAAGACCACTAAAGTACCTTTTGAATGACCAAAACTCGACCAAATTGGACATCGAACTAGGGAGTTATGAGCGTCACCGTTGGATCGCTTGATTTATAAAGATTAACAATCCAAATTGCTAAATGACGATAAAAGAGTTACAACGTGCTTTCGGGATATCGAACGGTCTCGGAATTAGCCAATTATGGTCCCATTTGGAAGCTTGTCAAGTTACCATTCTAATGAGCTCAAAACAGTCTACATTCGACCACTATAGAGCTAGTTATGAAGGGTACTATTGGACAAGGAGATGAATGAAAAATTCAGGACTGGCAACTGCGATCCCACTTACAGAGGCCTAAATGATTTTCGAAAATGATAATTCCTATCAAGACTGAAAGAGAACTAAAATGCTTTTTAGATGACCAAAAATTAACCCAATCCAACCTCAAATAAGGGAGTTGTGAGCGTGTGCGTTGGATCACGCGATTCAGAAAGATTAACAACCCAAATTGTAAAATGATATCGAAGAATTCCAAGGTGCTATTGGGATATCGAACAGTCTTACAATTAGCCAATTTGAGTCCCATTTTGAAGCTTATTAAGTTATAAATCCAATAGCTCAAAATAGTCCAAATTCGACCACTGAAGAGAGAGTTATGAAGGTTACTACTGGACAAGGAGATGAAGGAAAAATTCAGGACTGACGGCTGCGATCCCAATTACGGATGCCCAAATGGTCTCCGAATATGACGAATCCGGTCGGGAATGAAAGACCACTAAAGTACCTTTTAAATGACCAAAACTCGACCAAAGTGGACATCGAACTAGGGAGTTATGAGCGTCACCGTTGGATCGCGCGATTTATAAAGATTAACAATCTAAATTTCTAAATGACGATAAAAGATTTACAACATGCTTTCGGGATATCGAACGGTCTCGGAATTAGCCAAGTATGGTCCCATTCGGAAGCTTGTAAAGTTACCATTCCAATGAGCTCAAAATATTCTAAATTTGACCATTGAAGAGAGATTTATGAAGGTTACTATTGGACAAGGATATGAACCAGAAATTCAGGAACGACGACTGCGATCCAATTTATGGATGCTCAAATCGTCTCGAAATACGGCGATTCTTGTCAGGAATAAAAGAGCACTAAAGTAACATTTAGATGACCCAAAATTGACCCAATCCGACATCAAACGAGGGAGTTATGAGCGTGTCCATTGGATAGCATGATTTGGAAAGATTAATAACCCAAATTTCAAAATGACGGTTGAAGAGTTCCAAAGTACATTTGGGTTCTCGAACGGTTCGACAATGAGCCAATTATGGTCCCATTTGGAAGCTTGTCAAGTTACTAATCCAATGAGCTCAATATACTCTAAATTTCACCACTGAGGAAAGTGTTTTAAGAAGGTTACTATTGGACAAGGATATGAATGAGAAATTGAGGAACGACGAGTGCGATCCAACTTAAGGATGGCCAAATGGTCCCGGAATACTGCGATTCTTATCAGGAATGAAAGAGTACTAAACTACCTTTTAGATGACCGAAAATTGAGCCAATCCGACATCAAACGAGGGAGTTATGAGCGTCACCATTGGATCACCCAATTTGGAAAGATTAACAATCCAAATTGTTAAATGACAATAGAAGAGTTCCAACGTACTTTTTAGATATCGAACGGTCTCAAAATTAACCAATTATGGTCCCATTTGGAAGTTTGTCAAGTTACCATTCTAATGAGCTCAAAACATTCTACATTCGACCACTATCGAGCGAGTTTTGAAGGGTACTATTGGATAAGGAGATGAATGAAAAATTCAGGACTGGCAACAGCGATCCCACTTACGGAGGCCTAAATGATTTCTGAAAATGATAATTCCTGTCAGGATTGAAAGAGCACTAAATTGCCTTTTAGGTGACCAAAAATCAACCCAATCAAACCTCAAACAAGGGAATTGTGAGCGTGTGCGTTGGATTACGCGATTCAAAAAGATTAACAACCCAAATTGTAAAATGATGATCGAAGAATTCCAAGGTGCTATTGGGATATCGAACGGTCTTAGAATTAGCCAATTTTAGTCCCATTTTGAAGCTTATTAAGTTACAAATCCAATAGCTCAGAACAGTCCAAATTCGACCACTGAAGAGAGAGTTATGAAGGTTACTACTGGACAAGGAGATGAAGGAAAAATTCAGGACTGACGGCTGCGATCCCAATTACGGATGCCCAAATGGTCTTCGAATATGACGAATCCGGTCGGGAATGAAAGACCACTAAAGTACCTTTTAAATGACCAAAACTCGACCAAATCGGACATCAAACAAGGGAGTTATGAGCGTCACCGTTAGATCGCGCGATTTGTAAAGATTAACAATCTAAATTGCTAAATGACGATAAAAGAGTTACAACGTGCTTTCGAGATATCGAACGGTCTCGGAATTAGAAAATTATGGTCCCATTCGGAAGCTTGTAAAGTAACCATTCAAATGAGCTCAAAATATTCTAAATTTGACCACTGAAGAGAGAGTTATGAAGGTTACTATTGGACAAGGATATGAACCAGAAATTTAGTAACGACGACTGCGATCCAAATTATGGATGCTCAAATGGTCTCGAAATTCGGCGATTCTTGTCAGGAATTAAAGAGCACTAAAGTAACATTTAGATGACCCAAAATTGACCCAATCCGACATCAAACGAGGGAGTTATGAGCGTGTCCATTGGATAGCATGATTTGGAAAGATTAATAACCCAAATTTCAAAATGACGGTTGAAGAGTTCCAAAGTACATTTGGGTAATCGAATGGTTCAATAATGAGCCAATTATGGTCCCATTTGGAAGTATGTCAAGTTACTAATCCAATGAGCTCAAAATACTCTAAATTTGACCACTGAGGAAAGAGTTTTAAGAAGGTTACTATTGGAAAGGATATGAATGAGAAATTCAGGACCGACGAGTGCGATCCAACTTAAGGATGCCCAAATGGTCTCAGAATACTGCGATTCTTGTCAGGAATGAAAGAGCACTAAACTACCTTTTAGATGACCAAAAATTGAGCCAATCCGATGTCAAACGAGGGAGTTATGAGCGTCACCATTGGATCGCACAATTTGGAAAGATTAACAATCTAAATTGTTAAATGACGATAGAAGAGTTCCAACTTTCTTTTGGGATATCGAACGGTCTCAAAATTAGCCAATTATGGTCCCATTTGGAAGCTTGTCAGGTTATCATTCTAATGAGCTCAAAATAGTCTACATTCGACCACTATAGAGCGAGTTATGAGGGTTCTATTGGATAAGGAGATGAATGAAAAATTCAGGACTGACAACTGCGATCCCACTTACGGATGCTTAAATGATTTTCAAAAATGATAATTCCTATCAAGACTGAAAGAGCACTAAAATGCCTTTTAGATGACTAAAAATTAACCCAATCCAACCACAAACAAGGGAGTTGTGAGCGTGTGTGTTGGATCACGCGATTCGGAAAGATTAACAACCCAAATTGTAAAATGATGATCGAAGAATTCCAAGGTGCTATTGGGATATCGAACGGTCTTAGAATTAGCCAATTTTAGTCCCATTTTGAAGCTTATTAAGTTACAAATCCAATAGCTCAAAATAGTCCAAATTCGACCACTGAAGAGAGAGTTATGAAGGTTACTACTGGACAAGGAGATGAAGGAAAAATTCAGTACTGACGGCTGCGATCGCAATTACGGATGCCCAAATGGTCTTCGAATATGACGAATCCGGTCGGGAATGAAAGACCACTAAAGTACCTTTTAAATGACCAAAACTCGACCAAATCGGACATCGAACTAGGGAGTTATGAGCGTCACCGTTGGATCGCGCAATTTGTAAAGACTAACAATCCAAATTGCTGAATGACGATAAAAGAGTTACAACGTGCTTTCGGGATATCGAACGGTCTCGGAATTAGCCAATCAATGGTCCCATTCGGAAGCTTGTAAAGTTACCATTCCAATGAGCTCAAAATATTCTAAATTTGACCACTGAAGAGGGATTTATGAAGGTTACTATTGGACAAGGATATGAACCAGAAATTCAGGAACGACGACTGCGATCCAATTTATGGATGCTCAAATCGTCTCGAAATACGGCGATTCTTGTCAGGAATAAAAGAGCACTAAAGTAACATTTAGATGACCCAAAATTGACCCAATCCGACATCAAACGAGGGAGTTATGAGCATGTCCGTTGGATTGCATGATTTGGAAAGATTAATTACCCAAATTTTGAAATGACAGTCGAAGAGTTCCAAAGTACATTTGGGTTATCGAACGGTTCGACAATGCGCCAATTATGGTCCCATTTGGAAGCTTGTCAAGTTACTAATCCAATGATCTCAAAATACTCTAAATTTGACCACTGAGGAAAGAGTTTTAAGAAGGTTACTATTGGACAAGGATATGAATGAGAAATTCAGGACCGACGAGTGCGATCCAATTTAAGGATGCCCAAATGGTCTCAGAATACTGCGATTCTTGTCAGGAATGAAAGAGTAGTAAACTACCTTTTAGATGACCAAAAATTGAGCCAATCCGACGTCAAACGAGGGAGTTATGAGCGTCACCATTGGATTGCGCAATTTGAAAAGATTAACAATCCAAATTGTTAAATGACGATAGAAGAGTTCCAACTTGCTTTTGGGATATCGAACGGTCTCAAAATTAGCCAATTATGGTCCCATTTGGAAGCTTGTCAAGTTATCATTCTAATGAGCTCAAAATAGTCTACATTCGACCACTATAGAGCGAATTATGAAGGGTACTAATGGACAAGGAGATGAATGAAAAATTCAGGACTGGCAACTGTGATCCCACTTACGGATGCTTAAATGAATTCCAAAAATGATAATTCCTATCAAGACTGAAAGAGCACTAAAATGCCTTTTAGATGACCAAAAATCAACCTAATCCAACCTCAAACAAGGGAGTTGTGAGCGTGTGCGTTGGGTCAAGCGATTCGTAAAGATTAACAACCCAAATTGTAAAATGATGATCGAAGAATTCCAAGGTGCTATTGGGATATTGAACGGTCTTAGAATTAGCCAATTTTAGTCCCATTTTGAAGCTTATTAAGTTACAAATCCAATAGCACAAAATAGTCCAAATTCGACCACTTAAGAGAGAGTTGTGCAGGTTACTACTGGACAAGGAGATGAAGGAAAAATTCAGGTCTGACGGCTACGATCCCAATTACGGATGCCCAAATGGTCTTCAAATATGACGAATCCGGTCTGGAATGAACGACGACTGCGATCCAATTTATGGATGCTCAAATGGTCTCAGAATTTGGCGATTCTTATCAGGAATAAAAGAGCACTAAAGTACCATTTAGATGACCCAAAATTGACCCAATCCGACATCAAACGAGGGAGTTATGAGCGTCACCATTGGATCGCGCAATTTGGAAAGATTAACAATCCAAATTGTTAAATGACGATAGGAGAGTTCCAACGTGCTTTTGGGATATCGAACGGTCTTAAAATTAGTCAATTATGGTCCCATTTGGAAGCTTGTCAAGTTACCATTCTAATGAGCTCAAAACAGTCTACATTCGACCACTATAGAGCTAGTTATGAAGGGTACTATTGGACAAGGAGATGAATGAAAAATTCAGGACTGGCAACTGCGATCCCACTTACAGAGGCCTAAATGATTTCTGAAAATGATAATTCCTGTCAGGATTGAAAGAGCACTAAAATGCCTTTTAGATGACCAAAAATCAACCCAATACAATCTCAAACAAGGGAGTTGAGAGCGTGTGCGTTGGATCACGCGATTCGGAAAGATTAACAACCCAAATTGTAGAATGATGATCGAAGAATTCCAAGGTGCTATTGGGATATCGAACGGTCTTAGAATTAGCCAATTTTAGTCCCATTTTGAAGCTTATTAAGTTACAAATCCAATAGCTCAAAATAGTCCAAATTCGACCACTGAAGAGAGAGTTATGCAGGTTACTACGGGACAAGGAGATGAAGGAAAAATTCAGGACTGACGGCTGCGATCCCAATTACGGATGCCCAAATGGACTTCGAATATGACGAATCCGGTCGGGAATGAAAGACCACTAAAGTACCTTTTAAATGACCAAAACTCGACCAAATTGGACATCGAACTAGGGAGTTATGAGCGTCACCGTTGGATTGCGCGATTTATAAAGATTAACAATCCAAATTGCTAAATGAAGATAAAAGAGTTACAACGTGCTTTCGGGATATCGAACGGTCTCGGAATTAGCCAATTATGGTCCCATTCGGAAGCTTGAAAAGTTACCATTCCAATGAGCTCAAAATATTCTAAATTTGACCACTGAAGAGAGATTTATGAAGGTTACTATTGGACAAGGATATGAACCAGAAATTCAGGAACGACGACTGCGATCCAATTTATGGATGCTCAAATGGTCTCGAAATACGGCGATTCTTGTCAGGAATAAAAGAGCACTAAAGTAACATTTAGATGACCCAAAATTGACCCAATCCGACATCAAACGAGGGAGTTATGAGCGTGTCCATTGGATAGCATGATTTGGAAAGATTAATAACCCAAATTTCAAAATGACGGTCGAAGAGTTCCAAAGTACATTTGGGTTCTCGAACGGTTTGACAATGGACCAATTATGGTCCCATTTGGAAGCTTGTCAAGTCACTAATCCAATGAGCTCAAAATACTCTAAATTTGACCACTGAGGAATGAGTTTTAAGAAGGTTACTATTGGACAAGGATATGAATGAGAAATTCAGGACCGACGAGTGCGATCCAACTTAAGGATGCCCAAATGGTCTCGGAATACTGCGATTCTTGTCAGGAATGAAAAAACACTAAACTACCTTTTAGATGACCAAAAATTGAGCCAATCCGAAATCAAACGAGGGAGTTATGAGCGTCACCATTGGATCCCGCAATTTGGAAAGATTAACAATCCAAATTGTTATTTGACAATAGAAGAGTTCCAACGTACTTTTGAGATATCGAACGGTCTCAAAATTAACCAATTATGGTCCCATTTGGAAGCTTGTCAAGTTACCATTCTAATGAGCTCAAAATAGTCTACATTCGACCACTATCGAGCGAGTTTTGAAGGGTACTATTGGACAAGGAGATGAATGAAAAATTCAGGACTGGCAACTGCGATCCCACTTACGGAGGCCTAAATGATTTCTAAAAAGGATAATTCCTTTCAGGATTGAAAGAGCACTAAAATGCCTTTTAGATGACCAAAAATCAACCTAATCCAACCTCAAACAAGGGAGTTGTGAGCGTGTACGTTGGATCACGCGATTCGGAAAGATTAACAACCCAAATTGTAAAATGATGATCGAAGAATTCCAAGGAGCTATTGGGATATCGAACGGTCTTAGAATTATCCAATTTTAGTCCCATTTTGAAGCTTATTAAGTTACAAATCCAATAGATCAAAACAGTCCAAGTTCGACCACTGAAGAGAGAGTTATGAAGGTTACTACTGGACAAGGAGAGGAAGGAAAAATTCTGTACTGACGGCTGCGATCGCAGTTACGGATGCCCAAATGGTCTTCAAATATGACGAATCCGGTCGGGAATGAAAGACACTAAAGTACCTTTTAAATGACCAAAACTCGACCAAATTGGACATAGAACTAGGGAGTTATGAGCGTCAGCATTGGATCGCGCGATTTGAAAAGATTAACAATCCAAATTGCTAAATGACGATAAAAGAGTTACAACGTGCTTTCGGGATATCGAACGGTCTCGAAATTAGCCAATTATGGTCCCATTCGGAAGCTTGTAAAGTTACCATTTCAATGAGCTCAAAATAGTCTAAATTTGACCACTGAAGAGAGACTTATGAAGGTTACTATTGGACTAGGTTATGAACGAGAAATTCAGGAACGATGACTGCGATCCAATTTATGGATGCTCAAATGGTCTCGGAATACGGCGATTCTTTTCAGGAATAAAAGAGCACTAAAGTACCATTTAGATGACCCAAAATTGACCCAATCCGACATCAAACGAGGGAGTTATGAGCGTGTCCGTTGGATAGCATGATTTGGAAAGATTAATAACCCAAATTTTAAAATGACGGTCGAAGAGTTCCAAAGTGCTTTTGGGTTATCGAACGGTCCGAGAATGAGCCAATTATGGTCCCATTTGGAAGCTTGTCAAGTTACTAATCCAATGAGCTCAAAATACTCTAAATTTGACCATTGAAAGAGTTTTATGAAGGTTACTATTGGACAAGGATATGAATGAGAAATTCAGGACCGATGACTGCGATCCAACTTAAGGATGCCCTAATGGTCTCGGAATACTACGATTCTTGTCAGGAATGATAGAGCACTAAAATACCTTTTAGATGACCAAAAATTGAGCCAATCCGACATCAAACGAGGGAGTTATGAGCGTCACCATTGGATCACGCAATTTGGAAAGATTTACAATCCAAATTGTTAAATGACGATAGAAGAGTTCCAACTTGCTTTTGGGATATCGAACGGTCTCAAAATTAGCCAATTATGGTCCCATTTAGAAGCTTGTCAAGTTACCATTCTAATGAGCTCAAAATAGTTAACATTCGACCACTATAGAGCGAGTTATGAAGGGTACTATTGGACAAGGAGATGAATGAAAAATTCAGGACTGGCAACTGTGATCCCACTTACGGATGCCTAAATGATTTCCGAATAAGATAATTCCTGTTAGGATTGAAAAAGCACTAAAATGCCTTTTAGATGACCAAAAATCAACCCAATCCAACCTCAAACAGGGGAGTTGCGAGCGTGTGCGTTGGATCACATGATTCAGAAAGATTAACAATCCAAATTGTAAACTCATGATCGAAGAATTCCAAGGTGCTATTGGGATATAGAACGGTCTTAGAACTAGCCAATTTTAGTCCCATTTTGAAGCTTATTAAGTTACAAATCCAATAGCTCAGAACAGTCCAAATTCGACCACTGAAGAGAGTTATGAAGGTTACTACTGGACAAGGAGATGAAGGAAAAATTCAGGACTGACGGCAGCGATCCCAATTACGGATGCCCAAATGGTCTTCGAATATGACGAATCCGGTCAGGAATGAAAGACCACTAAAGTACCTTCTAAATGACCAAAACTCGACCAAATCGGACATCGAACTAGGGAGTTATGAGCGTCACCGTTGGATTGCACGATTTGTAAAGATTAACAATCCAAATTGCTAAATGACGATAAAAGAGTTACAACGTGCTTTCGAGATATCGAACGGTCTCGGAATTAGCCAATTATGCTCCCATTCGGAAGCTTGTAAAGTTACCATTCCAATGAGCCCAAAATAGTCTAAATTTGACCACTGAAGAGAGAGTTATGAAGGTTACTATTGGACAAGGATATGAACGAGAAATTCAGGAACGACGACTGCGATCCAATTTATGGATGCTCAAATGGGCTCAGAATACGGCGATTCTTGTCAGGAATAGAAGAGCATTAAAGTAACTTTTAGATGACCCAAAATTGATCCAATCGGACATCAAACAAGGGAGTTATGAGCGTGTCCGTTGGATAGCATGATTTGGAAAGATTAATAACCTAAATTTTAAAACGACGGTCGAAGAGTTCCAAAGTGCTTTTGGGTTATCGAACGGTCCGACAATGAGCCAATTATGCTCCCATTTGGAAGCTTGTCAAACTACTAATCCAATGAGCTCAAAATACTCTAAATTTGACCACTTAGGAAAGAGTTTTATGAAGGTTACTATTGGACAAGGATATGAATGAGAAATTCGGGACCGACGAGTGCGATCCAACTTAAGGATGCCCAAATGGTCTCAGAATACTGTGATTCTTGTCAGGAATGAAAGACCACTAAACTACATTTTAGATGACCAAAAATTGAGCCAATCCGACATCAAACGAGGGAGTTATGAGCGTCACCATTGGATCGCGCAATTTGGAAAGATTAACAATCCAAATTGTTAAATGATGATAGAAGAGTTCCAACGTGCTTTTCGGATTTTGAACGGTCTCAAAATTAGCCAATTATGGTCCCATTTGGAAGCTTGGCAAGTTACCATTCTAATGAGCTCAAAATATTTTACATTCGACCACTATAGAGCGAGTTATGAAGGGTACTATTGGACAAGGAGATGAATGAAAAATTCAGGACTGGCAACTGCGATCCCACTTACGGATGCCTAAATGATTTCTAAAAATGATAATTCCTGTCAGGATTGAAAGAGCACTAAAATGCCTTTTAGATAACCAAAAATCAACCCAATCCAACCTCAAACAAGGGAGTTGTGAGCGTGTGCGTTGGATCACGCGATTCGGAAAGATTAACAACCCAAATTGTAAAATGATGATCAAAGAATTCCAAGGTGCTAGTGGGATATCGAACGGTCTTAGAACTAGCCAATTTTAACCCCATTTTGAAGCTTATTAAGTTACAAATCCAATGGCTCAAAATAGTCCAAATTCAACCCCTGAAGAGAGAGTTATGAAGGTTGCTACTGGACAAGGAGATGAAGGAAAAATTCAGGACTGACGGCTGCGATCCCAATTACGGATGCCCAAATGGTCTTCGAATATGACGAATCCGGTCGGGAATGAAAGATCACTAAAGTACCTTTTAAATGACCCAAACTCGACCAAATCGGACATCGAACTAGGGAGTTATGAGCGTCACCGTTGGATCGCGCGATTTGCAAAGATTAACAATCCAAATTGCTAAATGACGATAAAAGAGTTACAACGTGCCTTCGGGATATCGAACGGTCTCGGAATTATCCAATTATGGTCCCATTCGGAAGCTTGTAAAGTTACCATTCCAATGAGCTCAAAATAGTCTAAATTTGACCACTGAAGAGAGAGTTATGAAGGTTACTATTGGACAAGGATATGAACGAGAAATTCAGGAACGACGACTGCGATCCAATTTATGGATGCTCAAATGGTCTCGGAATACGGCGATTCTTGTCAGGAACAAAAGAGCACTAAAGTACCATTTAGATGACCCAAAATTGACCAAATCCGACATCAAACGAGGGAGTTATGAGCGTGTCCGTTGGATAGCATGATTTGGAAAGATTAATAACCCAAATTTTAAAATGATGGTCGACGGGTTCCAAAGTACTTTTGGGTTATCGAACGGTCTGACAATGAGCCAATTATGGTCCCATTTAGAAGCTTGTCAAGTTACTAATCCAATGAGCTCAAAATGCTGTAAATTTGACCACTGAGGAAAGAGTTTTATGAAGGTTACTATTGGACAAAGATATGAATGAGAAATTCAGGACCGACGACTGTGATCCAACTTAAGGATGCCCCAATGGTCTTGGAATACTACGATTCTTGTCAGGAATGAAAGACCACTAAACTATCTTATAGATGACCAAAAATTGAGCCAATCTGACATCAAACGAGGGAGTTATGAGCATCACCATTGGATCACGTAATATGAAACGATTAACAATCCAAATTGTTAAATGACGATAGAAGAGTTCCAACGTGCTTTTGGGATATCGAATGGTCTCAAAATTAGCCAATTACGGTCCCATTTGGAAGCTTGCCAAGTTACCATTCTAATGAGCTCAAAATAGTCTAAATTTGACCACTGAAGAGAGAGTTATGAAGGTTACTATTGGACAAGGATACGAATGAGAAATTCAGGAACGACGACTGCGATCTAATTTATGGATGCTCAAATGGTCTCGGAATACGGCGATTCTTATCAGAAATAAAAGAGCACTAAAGTACCACTTAGATGACCCAAAATTGACCAAATTCGACATCAATCGAGGGAGTTATGAGCGTATCCGTTGGATAGCATGATTTGAAAAGATTAGTAACCCAAAATTTAAAATGAAGGTCGAAGAGTTCCAAAGTGCTTTTGGGTTATCGAACGGTCTGACAATGAGCCAATTATAGTCCCATTTGGAAGCTTATCAAGTTACTAATCCAAGGAGCTCAAAATGCTCTAAATTTGACCACTAAGGAAAGAGTTTTATGAAGGTTACTATTGGATAAGGATATGAATGAGAAATTCAGGACCGACGACTGCGATCCAACTTAAGGATGCCCAAATGGTCTGGGAATACTGCGATTCTTGTCAGGAATGAAAGAGCACTAAACTATCTTTTAGATGACCAAAAATTGAGCCAATCCGACATCAAACGAGGGAGTTATGAGCATCACCATTGGATCGCGCAATTTGGAAAGATTAACAATCCAAATTGTTAAATGAGATAGAAGAGTTCCAACGTGCTTTTGGGATATCGAACGGTCTCAAAATTAGCCAATTATGGTCCCATTTGGAAGCTTGTCAAGTTACCATTCTAATGAGCTCAAAATAGTCCACATTCGACCACTATAGAGCGAGTTATGAAGGATACTATTGGACAAGGAGATGAATGAAAAATTCAGGACTGACAACTGCGATCCCACTTACGGATGCCTAAATGATTTCCGAATATGATAATTCCTGTCAGGATTGAAAGAGCACTAAAATGCCTTTTAGATGACCAAAAATCAACCCAATCCAATCTCAAACAAGGTAGTTGTGAGCGTGTTCGATGGATCTGGCGATTCGGAAAGATTAACAACCCAAATTGTAAAATGATTTTTGAAGAATTCCAAGGTGCTATTGGGATATCGAACGGTCTTAGAATTAGCCAATTTTAGTCCCATTTTGAAGCTTATTAAGCTACAAATCCAATAGCCCAAAATAGTCCAAATTCGACCACTGAAGAGAGAGTTATGAAGGTTACTACTGGACAAGGAGATGAAGGAAAAATTCAGGACTGACGGCTACGATCGCAATTACGGATGCCCAAATGGTCTTCGAATATGACGAATCCGGTCGGGAATGAAAGACCACTAAAGTACCTTTTAAATGACCAAAACTCGACCAAATCGGACATCGAACTAGGGAGTTATGAGCGTCACCGTTGGATCAAGCGATTTGTAAAGATTAACAATCCAAATTGTTAAATGACGATATAAGAGTTACAACATGCTTTTGGGATATCGAACGGTTTCGGAATTAGCCAATTATGGTCCCATTCGGAAGCTTGTAAAGTTACCATTCCAATGAGCTCAAAATAGTCTAAATTTGACCACTGAAAAGAGACTTATGAAGGTTACTATTGGACTAGGTTATGAACGAGAAATTCAGGAACGATGACTGCGATCCAATTTATGGATGCTCAAATGATCTCGGAATACGGCGATTCTTTTCAGGAATAAAAGAGCCCTAAATCACCATTTAGATGACCCAAAATTGACCCAATCCGACATCAAACGAGGGAGTTATGAGCGTGTCCGTTGGATAGCATGATTTGGAAAGATTAATAACCCAAATTTTAAAATGACGGTCGAAGAGTTCCGAAGTGCTTTTGGGTTATCGAACGGTCCGAGAATGAGCCAATTATGGTCCCATTTGGAAGCTTGTCAAGTTACTAATCCAATGAGCTCAAAATACTCTAAATTTGACCATTAAGGAAAGAGTTTTATGAAGGTTACTATTGGACAAGGATATGAATGAGAAATTCAGGACCGACGACTGCGATCCAACTTAAGGATGCCCAAATGGTCTCGGAATATTGCGATTCTTGTCAGGAATGAAAGAGATCTAAAATACCTTTTAGATGACCAAAACCTGAGCCAATCCGACATCAAACGAGGGAGTTATGACCGTCACCATTGGATCGCGCAGTTTCGAAAGATTAACAATCCAAATTGTTAAATGACGATAAAAGAGTTCCAACGTGCTTTTCAGATATCGAACGGTCTCAAAATTAGCCAGTTATGGTCCCATTTGGAAGCTTGTCAAGTTACCATTCTAATGAGCTCAAAATAGTCTACATTCGACCACTATAGAGCGAGTTATGAAGGGTACTATTGGACAAGGAGATGAATGAAAAATTCAGGATTGACAACTGCGATCCTACTTACGGATGCCTAAATGATTTTCGAATATGATAATTCCTGTCAGGATTGAAAGAGCACTAAAATGCCTTTTAGATGACCAAAAATCAACCTAATTCAATCTCAAACAAGGGAGTTGTCAGCGTGTGCGTTGGATCACGCGATTCGGAAAGATTAACAACCCAAATTGTAAAATGATGATCGAAGAATTCTAAGGTGCTATTGGGATATCGAACGGTCTTAGAATTAGCCAATTTTAGTCCCATTTTGAAGCTTATTAAGTTACAAATCGAATGGCCCAAAATAGTCCAAATTCGACCACTGAAGATAGAGTTATGAAGGTTACTACTGGACAAGGAGATGAAGGAAAAATTCAGGACTGACGGCTGCGATCGCAATTACGGATGCCAAAATGGTCTTCGAATATGACAAATCTGGTCGGGAATGAAAGACCACTAAAGTACCTTTTAAATGACCAAAACTCGACCAAATCGGACATCGAACTAGGGAGTTATGAGCGTCACCGTTGGATCAAGCGATTTGTAAAGATTAACAATCCAAATTGTTAAATGACGATATAAGAGTTACAACATGCTTTCGGGATATCGAACGGTTTCGGAATTAGCCAATTATGGTCCCATTCGGAAGCTTCTAAAGTTACCATTCCAATGAGCTCAAAATAGTCTAAATTTGACCACTGAAGACAGAGTTATGAAGGTTACTATTGGACACGGATATGAATGAGAAATTCAGGAACGACGACTGCGATCCAATTTATGGATGCTCAAATGGTCTCTGAATATGGAGATTCTTGTCAGGAATAAAAGAGCACTAAAGTACCATTTAGATGACCCAAAATTGACCAAATCCGACATCAGACGAGGGAGTTATGAGCGTGTCCGTTGGATAGCATGATTTGGAAAGATTAATAACCCAAATTTTAAAATGACGGTCGAAGAGTTCCAAAGTGCTTTTGGGTTATCGAACGGTCAGACAATGAGCCAATTATGGTCTCATTTGGAAGCTTGTCAAGTTACTAAACCAATGAGCTCAAAATACTCTAAATTTGACCACTGAGGAAAGAGTTTTATGAAGGTTACTATTGGACAAGGTTATGAATGAGAAATTTAGGACCGACTGCGATTCAACTTATGGATGCCTAAATGGTCTCGAAATACTGCGATTCTTGTCAAGAATGAAAGAGCACTAAACTACCTTTTACATGACCAAAAACTGAGCCAATCCGACATCAAACGAGGGAGTTATGAGCGTCACCATTGGATCACGCAGTTAGGAAAGGTTAACAATCCAAATTATTAAATGACGATAGAAGAGTTCCAACGTGCTTTTGGGATATCGAACGGTCTCAAAATTAGCCAATTATGGTCCCATTTGGAAGCTTGTCAAGTTACCATTCTAATGAGCTCAAAATAGTCTATATTCGACCACTATAGAGCGAGTTATGAAGGGTACCATTGGACAAGGAGATGAATGAAAAATTCAGGACTGGCAACTGCGATCCCACTTACGGATGCCTAAATGATTTCTGAATATGATAATTCCTTTCGGGATTGAAAGATCACTAAAATGTCGTTTAGAGGACAAAAAATCAACCCAATCCAACCTCAAACAAGGGAGTTGTGAGCGTGTGCGTTGGATCACGCGATTCGGAAAGATTAACAACCCAAATTGTAAAATGATGATCGAAGAATTCCAAGGTGCAATTGGGATATCGAACGGTCTTAGAATTAGCCAATTTTAGTCCCATTTTGAAGCTTATTAAGTTACAAATCCAATAGCTCAAAATAGTCCAAATTCGACCACTGAAGAGAGAGTTATGAAGGTTACTACTGGACAAGGAGACGAAGGAAAAATTGAGGACTGACGGCTGCGATCCCAATTACGGATGCCCAAATGGTCTTCGAATATGACGAATCTGTTCGGGAATGAAAGACCACTAAAGTACCTTTTAAATGACCAAAACTCGACCAAATCGGACATCGAACTAGGGAGTTATGAGCGTCACCGTTGGATCGCGCGATTTGTAAAGATTAACAATCCAAATGGCAAAATGATGGTAAAAGTGATACAACGTGCTTTCGGGATATCGAACGGTATCGAAATTGGCCAATTATGGTCCCATTCGGAAGCTTGTCTAAATTTGACCATTGAAGAGAGAGTTATAAAGGTTACTATTGGACAAGGATATGAATGAGAAATTCAGGAACGACGAGTGTGATCCAATTTATGGATGCTCAAATGGTCTCGGAATACGGTGATTCTTGTCAGGAATAAAGGAGCACTAAAGTACCATTTAGATGATCCAAAATTGACCCAATCCGACATCAAACGAGGGAGTTTTGAGCATGTCCGTGGGATAGCATGATTTGGAATGATTAATAACCCAAATTTTAAAATGACGGTCGAAGAGTTCCAAAGTGCTTTTGGGTTATCGAACGGTCTGACAATGAGCCAAATATGGTCCCATTTGGAAGCTTGTCAAGTTACTAATCCAATGAGCTCAAAATACTTTAAATTTGATCACGGATGAAAGTGTTTTATGAAGGTTACTATTGGACAAGGATATGAATGAGAAATTCAGGACTGACGACTGCGATCCAACTTAAGGATGCCCAAATGGACTCGGAATACTGCGATTCTTGTCAGGAATGAAAGAGCACTAAACTATCTTTTAGATGACCAAAAATTGAGCCAATCCGACATCAAATGAGGGAGTTATGAGCGTCACCATTGGATCGTGCAATTTGGATAGACTAACAATCCAAATTCTTAAATGACGATAGAAGAGTTCCAACGCGCTTTTGGGATATCGAACGGTCTCAAAATTAGCCAATTATGGTCCCATTTGGAAGCTTGTCAACTTACCATTCTAATGAGCTCAAAGTAGTCTACATTCAACCACTATAGAGCGAGTTATGAAGGGTACTATTGGACAAGGAGATGAATGAAAAATTCAGGACTGGCAACTGCGATCCCACTTACGGATGCCTAAATGATTTCCGAATCTGATAATCCCTGTCAGGATTGAAAGAGCACTAAAATGCCTTTTAGATGACCAAAAATCAACCCAATCCAACCTCAAACAAGGTAGTTGTGAGCGTGTGCGTTGGATCAGGCGATTCGGAAAGATTAACAACCCAAATTGTAAAATGATTTTTGAAGAATTAGAAGGTGCTATTGGGATATCGAACGGTCTTAGAATTAGCCAATTTTAGTCCCATTTTGAAGCTTATTAAGTCACAAATCCAACGGCCCAAAATAGTCCAAATTCGACCACTGAAGCAAGAGTTTTGAAGGTTACTACTGGACAAGGAGATGAAGGAAAAATTCAGGACTGATGGCTGCGATCCCAATTACGGATGCCCAAATGGTCTTCGAATATGACGAATCCGGTCGGGAATGAAAGACCACTAAAGTACCTTTTAAAGGACCAAATCGGACATCGAACTATGGAGTTATGAGCGTCATCGATGGATCGCGCGATTTGTAAATATTAACAATCCAAATTGCTAAATGACGATAAAAGAGTTACAACGTGCTTTTCGGATATCGAACGGTCTCCGAATTAGCCAATTATGGTCCCATACGGAAGCTTGTAAAGTTACCATTCCAATGAGCTCAAAATAGTCTAAATTTGACCATTGAAGAGAGAGTTATAAAGGTTACTATTGGACAAGGATATGAATGAGAAATTCTGGAACGACGACTACGATCCAATTTATGGATGCTCAAATGGTCTCGGAATACGGCGATTCTTGTCAGGAATAAAAGAGCACTAAAGTACCATTTAGATGACCCAAAATTGACCCAATCTGACACCAAACGAGGGAGTTTTGAGCGTGTCCGTGGGATAGCATGATTTGGAAAGATTAATAACCCAAATTTGAAAATGACGGTCGAAGTGTTCCAAAGTGCTTTTGGGTTATCGAACGGTCTGACAATGAGCCAATTATGCTCCCATTTGGAAGCTTGTCAAGTTACTAATCAAATGAGCTCAAAAGACTCTAAATTTGACCACTGAGGAAAGAGTTTTATGAAGGTTACTATTGGACAAGGATATGAATGAGAAATTCAGGACCGATGACTGCGATCCAACTTATGGATGCTCAAATGGTCTCGGAATACTGCGATTCTTGTCAGGAATGAAAGAGCACTAAACTACCTTTTAGATGACAAAAACAGAGCCAATCCGACATCAAACGAGGGAGTTATGACCGTCACCATTGGATCGCGCAGTTTCGAAAGATTAACAATCCAAATTGTTAAATGACGATAAAAGAGTTCCAACGTGCTTTTGGGATATCGAACGATCTCAAAATTACCCAGTTATGGTCCCATTTGGAAGCTTGTCAAGTTACCATGCTAATGAGCTCAAAATAGTCTACATTCGACCACTATAGAGCGAGTTATGAAGGGTACCATTGGACAAGGAGATGAATGAAAAATTCAGGACTGGCAACTGCGATCCCACTTACGAATGCCAAAATGATTTCCAAATATGATAATTCCTGTCAGGATTCAAAGAGCACTAAAATGCCTTTTAGATGACTAAAAATCAACCCAATCCAACCTCAAGTAAGGGAGTTGTGAGCATGTGCCTTGGATCACGTGATTCGAAAAGATTAACAACCCAAATTGTAAAATGATGATCGAAGAATTCCAAGTTGCTATTGGGATATCGAACAGTCTTAGAATTCGCCAATTTTAATCCCATTTTGAAGCTTATTAAGTTACAAATCCAATAGCTCAAAATAGTCCAAATTCGACCACTGAAGAGAGAGTTATGAAGGTTACTACTGGACAAGGAGATGAAGGAAAAATTCAGGACTGACAGCTGCGATCCCAATTATGAATGCCCAAATGGTCTTCGAATATGACGAATCATGTCGGGAATGAAAGGCCACAAAAGTACCTTTTAAATGGGCAAAACTCGACCAAATCGGACATCGAACTAGGGAGTTATGAGCATGACCGTTGTATCGCACGAATTGTAAAGATTAACAATCCAAATTGCTAAATGACGATAAAAGAGTTACAAGGTGCTTTTGGGATATCGAACGGTCTCGAAATTAGCCAATTATGGTCCCATTCGTAAGCTTGTAAAGTTACCATTCCAATGAGCTCAAAATAGTCTAAATTTGACCACTGAAGAGAGAGTTATGAAGGTTACTATTGGACAAGGATATGAATGAGAAATTCAGGAACGACGACTGCGATCCAATTTATGGTTGCTCAAATGGTCTTTGAATACGGTGATTCTTGTCAGGAATAAAAGAGCACTAAAGTACCATTTAGATGACCCAAAATTGACCCTATCCGACATCCAACGAGGGAGTTATGAGCGTGTCCGTTGGATAGCATGATTTGGAAAGATTAATAACCCAAATTTTAAAATGACGGTCGAAGAGTTCCAAAGTACTTTTGGGTTAGCGAACGGTCTGACAATGAGCCAATTATGGTCCCATTGGGAAGCTTGTCAAGTTACTAATCCAATGAGCTCAAAATACTCTAAATTTGACCATTGAGGAAAGAGTTTTATGAAGGATACTATTGGACAAGGATATGAATGAGAAATTCAGGACCGACGATTGCGATCCAACTTAAGGATGCCCAAATGGTCTCGAAATACTGCAATTCTTGTTAGGAATGAAAGAGCACTAAACTACCTTTTAGATGACCAAAAACTGAGCCAATCCGACATCAAACGAGGGAGTTATGAGCGTCACCATTGGATCGTACAATTTGGTAAGATAAACAATTCAAATTGTTAAAAGACAATATAAGAGATCCAACGTGCTTTTGGGATATCGAACGATCTCAAAATTAGCCAGTTATGGTCCCATTTGGAAGCTTATCAAGTTACCATTCTAATGAGCTCAAAATAGCCTACATTCGACCACTATAGAGCGAGTTATGAAGGGTACCATTGGACAAGGAGATGAATGAAAAATTCAGGACTGGCAACTGCGATGCCACTTACGGATGCCTAAATGATTTCCGAATATGATAATTCCTGTCAAGATTGAAAGAGCACTAAAATGCTTTTTAGATGACCAAAAATCAACCCAATCCAACCTCAAACAACGGAGTTGTGAGCGTGTGCGTTGGATCACGTGATTCGGAAAGATTAACAACCCAACTTGTAAAATGATGATCGAAGAATTTCCAGGTGCTATAGGGATATCAAACAGTCTTAGAATTAGCCAATTTTACTCCCATTCTGAAGCTTATTAAGTTACAATTCCAATAGCTCAAAATAGTCCAAATTCGACCATTGAAGAGAGAGTTATGAAGGTTGCTACTGGACAAGGAAATGAAGGAAAAATTCAGGACTGACGGCAGCGATCCCAATTACGGATGCCCAAATGGTCTTCGAATATGATGAATCCGGTTGGAAAAGAAAGACCACTAAAGTACCTTTTAAATGACCAAAACTTGACCAAATCGGACATCGAACTGCGGAGTTATGAGCGTCACCGTTGGATCGCGCGATTTGTAAAGATTAACAATCCAAATTGCTAAATGACGATAAAAGAGCTACAACGTGCTTTTGGGATATCGAACGGTCTCGGAATTAGCCAATTATGGTCCCATTCGGAAGCTTGTAAAGTTACCATTCCAATGAGCTCAAAATAGTATAAATTTGTCCACTGAAGAGAGAGTTATGAAGGTAACTATTGGACAAGGATATGAATGAGAAATTCAGGAACGACGACTGCGATCCAAATTATGGATGCTCAAATGGTCTCGGAATACAGCGATTCTTGTCAGGAATAAAAGAGTACTAAACTACCATTTAGATGACCCAAAATTGACCCTATCCGACATCAAACGACGGAGTTATGAGCGTGTCCGTTGGATAGCATGATTTGGAAAGATTAATAACCCAAATTTTAAAATGAGGGTCGAAGAGTTCCAAAGTGCTTTTGGGTTATCGAACGGTCTGACAATGAGCCAATTATGGTCTCATTTGGAAGCTTGTCAAGTTACTAATCCAATGAGCTCAAAATACTCTAAATTTGACCAATGAGGAAAGAGTTTTATGAAGGATACCATTGGACAAGGATATGAATGAGAAATTCAGGACCGACGATTGCGATCCAACTTAAGGATGCTCAAATGGTCTCGAAATACTGCGATTCTTGTTAGGAATGAAAGAGCACTAAACTACCTTTTAGATGACCATAAACTGAGCCAATCCGACATCAAACGAGGGAGTTATGAGCGTCACCATTGGATCGCACAATTTGGTAAGATAAACAATTCAATTGTTAAATGACGATATAAGAGATCCAACGTGCTTTTGGGATATCGAACGATCTCAAAATTAGCCAGTTATGGTCCCATTTGGAAGCTTGTCAAGTTACCATTCTAATGAGCTCAAAATAGTCTACATTCGACCACTATAGAGCGAGTTATGAAGGGTACCATTGGACAAGGAGATGAATGAAAAATTCAGGACTGGCAACTGCGATTCCACTTACGGATGCCTAAATGATTTCTGAATATGATAATTCCTGTCAGGATTGAAAGAGCACTAAAATGCCTTTTAGATGACCAAAAATCAACCCAATCCAACCTCAAACAACGGAGTTGTGAGCGTGTGCGTTGGATCACACGATTTGGAAAGATTAACAACCCAAATTGTAAAATGATGATCGAAGAATTTCCAGGTGCTATTGGGATATCGAACAGTCTTAGAATTAGCCAATTTTACTCCCATTTTGAAGCTTATTAAGTTACAATTCCAGTAGCCCAAAATAGTCCAAATTCGACCACTGAAGAGAGAGTTATGAAGGTTGTTACTGGACAAGGAAATGAAGGAAAAATTCAGGACTGACGGATTTGATTCCAATTACGGATGCCCAAATGGTCTTTGAATATGACAAATCCGGTCGGGAAAGAAAGACAACTAAAGTACCTTTTAAATGACCAAAACTCGACCAAATCAGACATCGAACTAGGGAGTTATGAGCGTCACCGTTGGATCGCGCGATTTGAAAAGATTAACAATCCAAATTGCTAAATGACGATAAAAGAGTTACAACGTGCTTTTGGGATATCGAACGGTCTCGGAATTAGCCAATTATGGTCCCATTCGGAAGCTTGTAAAGTTACCATACCAATGAGCTCAAAATAGTATAAATTTGACCACTAAAGAGAGAGTTATGAAGGTAACTATTGGACAAGGATATGAATGAGAAAATCAGGAACGACGACTGTGATCCAATTTATGGATGCTCAAATGGTCTCGGAATACGGCGATTCTTGTCAGGATTAAAAGAGTACTAAACTACCATTTAGATGACCCAAAATTGACCCTATCCGACATCAAACAAGGGAGTTATGAGCGTGTCCTTTGGATAGCATGATTTGGAAAGATTAATAACCCAAATTTTAAAATGACGGTCGAAGAGTTCCAAAGTGATTTTGGGTTATCGAACGGTCAGACAATGAGCCAATTATGGTCTCATTTGGAAGCTTGTAAAGTTACTAATCCAATGAGCTCAAAATACTCTAAATTTGACCACTGAGGAAAGCGTTTTATGAAGGTTACTATTGGACAAGGATATGAATGAGAAATTCAGGACCGACGACTGCGATCCAACTTAAGGATGCCCAAATGGTCTCGGAATACTGCGATTCTTGTCAGGAATGAAAGAGCACTAAAATACCTTTTAGATGACCAAAAACTGAGCCAATCCGACATCAAACGAGGGAGTTATGACCGTCACCATTGGATCGCGCAGTTTCGAAAGATTAGCAATCCAAACTGTTAAATGACAATAAAAGAGTTCCAACGTGCTTTTCGGATATCGAACGGTCTCAAAATTAGCCAGTTATGGTCCCATTTGAAAGCTTGTCAAGTTACCATTCTAATGAGCTCAAAATAGTCTACATTCGACCACTATAGAGCGAGTTATGAAGGGTACTATTGGACAAGGAGATGAATGAAAAAATCAGGATTGACAACTGCGATCCTACTTACGGATGCCTAAATGATTTTCGAATATGATAATTCCTGTCAGGATTGAAAGAGCACTAAAATGCCTTTCAGATGGCCAAAAATCAACCTAATTCAATCTCAAACAAGGGAGTTGTGAGCGTGTGCGTTGGATCACGCAATTCGAAAAGATTAACAACCCAAATTGTAAAATGATGATCGAAGAATTCCAAGGTACTATTGGGATATCGAACGGTCTTTGAATTAGCCAATTTTAGTCCCATTTTGAATCTTATTAAGTTACAAATCGAATGGCCCAAAATAGTCCAAATTCGACCACTGAAGAGAGAGTTATGAAGGTTACTACTGGACAAGGAGATGAAGGAAAAATTCAGGACACGGCTGCGATCCCAATTACGGATGCTCAAATGGTCTTCGACTATGACGAATCCGGTCGGGAATGAAAGACCACTAAAGTACCTTTTAAATGACCAAAATTCGACCAAATCGGAGATCGAATTAGGGAGTTACGAGCGTCACCGTTGGATCGCATGATTTGTAAAGATTAACAATCCAAATTGCTAAATGACGATAAAAGAGCTACAACGTGCTTTCGGGATATCGAACGGTCTCGAAATTAGCCAATTATGGTCCCATTCGGAAGCTTGTAAAGTTACCATTCCAATGAGCTCAAAATAGTCTAAATTTGACCACCGAAGAGAGATTTATGAAGGTTACTATTGGACAAGGATACAAATGAGAAATTCAGGAACGACGACTATGATCCAATTTATGGATGCTCAAATGGTCTCGGAATAAGGCGATTCTTGTCAAGAATAAAAGAGCATTAAAGTACCATTAAGATGACCCAAAATTGACACAATCCGAAATCAAACGAGGGAGTTATGAGCGTGTCCGTTGGATAGCATGATTTGGAAAGATTAATAACCTAAATTTTAAAATGACGGTCGAAGAGTTCCAAAGTGCTTTTGGGTTATCGAACGGTCTGACAGTGAGCCAATTATGGTCCTATTTGGAAGCTTGTCAAGTTGCTAATCCAATGAGCTCAAAATACTCTAAATTTAACCACTGAGGAAAGAGTTTTATGAAGGTTACTATTGGACAAGGATATGAATGAGAAATTCAGGACCGACGACTGCGATCCAACTTAAGGATGCCCAAATGGACTCGGAATACTGCAATTCTTGTCAGGAATGAAAGAGAACTAAACTATCTTTTAGATGACCAAAAATTGAGCCAATCCGACATCAAACGAGGGAGTTATGAGCGTCACCATTGGATCGTGCAATTTGGAAAGATTAACAATCCAAATTGTTAAATGACGATAGAAGAGTTCCAACGTGCTTTTGGGATATCGAACGGTCTCAAAATTAGCCAATTATGGTCCCATTTGGAAGCTTGTCAAGTTACCATTCTAATGAGTTCAAAATAGTCTACATTCGACCACTATAGAGCGAGTTATGAAGGGTACCATTGGACAGGGAGATGAATGAAAAATTCAGGACTGGCAAATGCGATCCCACTTACGGATGCCTAAATGATTTCCAAAGATGATAATTCCTGTCAGGATTGAAAGAGCACTAAAATGCCTTTTAGATGACCAAAAATCAATCCAATCCAACCTCAAACAAGGGAGTTGAGACCGTGTGCGTTGGATCACGCGATTCGAAAAGATTAACAACCCAAATTGTAAAATGATGATCGAAGAATTCCAAGGTGCTATTGGGATAACGAACGGTCTTAGAATTAGCCAATTTTAGTCTCATTTTGAAGCTTATTAAGTTACAAATCCAATAGCTCAAAATAGTCCAAATTCGACCACTGAAGAGAGAGTTATGAAGGTTACTACTGGACAAGGAGATGAAGTAAAAACTCAGGACAAACGACTGCGATCCCAATTACGGATGCCCAAATGGTCTTCAAATATGACGAATCCGGTCGGGAATGAAAGACCACTAAAGTACCTTTTAAATGACCAAAACTTGATCAAATCGGACATCAAACTAGGGAGTTATGAGCGTCACCGTTGGATCGTGCGATTTGTAAAGATTAACAATCCAAATTGCTAAATGACGATAAAAGAGTTACAATGAGCTTTCGGGATATCGAATGGTCTCGGAATTAGCCAATTATGGTCCCATTCGGAAGCTTGTAAAGTTGCCATTCCAATGAGCTCAAAATAGTCTAAATTTGACCACTGAAGAGAGAGTTATGAAGGTTACTATTGGACAAGGATATGAATGAGAAATTCAGGAGCGACGACTGCGAGCCAATTCATGGATGCTCAAATGGTCTCGGAATACGGCGAATCTTGTCAGGATTAAAAGAGCACTAAACTACCATTTAGATGACCCAAAATTGACCCTATCCAACATCAAAAGAGGGAGTTATGAGCGTGTCCGTTGGATAGCATGATTTGGAAAGATTAATAACCCAAATTTTAAAATGACGGTCGAAGAGTTCCAAAGTGCTTTTGGGTTATCGAACGGTCTGTGTGAAGTTACTAATCCAATGAGCTCAAAATACTCTAAATTTGACCACTGAGGAAAGAGTTTTATGAAGGTTACTATTGGACAAGGATATGAATGAGAAATTCAGGACCGACGACTGCGATCCAACTTAAGGATGCCCAAATGGTCTCGGAATACTGCGATTCTTGTCAGGAATGAAAGAGCACTAAAATACCTTTTAGACGACAAAAAACTGAGCTAATCCGACATCAAACGAGGGAGTTATGAGCGTCACCATTGGATCGTGCAGTTTCAAAATATTAACAATCCATATTGTTAAATGACGATAAAAGAGTTCCAACGTGCTTTTCAGATATCGAACGGTCTCAAAATTAGCCAGTTATGGTCCCATTTGGAAGCTTATCAAGTTACCATTCTAATGAGCTCAAAATAGTCTACATTCGACTACTATAGAGCGAGTTATGAAGGGTACTATTGGACAAGGAGATGAATGAAAAATTCAGGATTGACAACTGCGATCCTACTTACGGATGCCAAAATGATTTCCGAATATGATAATTCCTGTCAGGATTGAAAGAGCACTAAAATGCCTTTTAGATGACCAAAAATCAACCTAATTCAATCTCAAACAAGGGAGTTGTGAGCGTGTGCGTTGGATCACACGATTCGGAAAGATTAAAAACCCAAATTGCAAAATGATGATCGAAGAATTCTAAGGTGCTATTGGGATATCGAACGGTCTTAGAATTAGCGAATTTTAGTCCCATTTTGAAGCTTATTAAGTTACAAATCCAATGGCGTAAAATAGTCCAAATTCGACCACTGAAGAGAGAGTTATGAAGGTTACTACTGGACAAGGAGATGAAGGAAAAATTCAGGACTGATGGCTGCGATCCCAATTACGGATATTCAAATGGTCTTCGAATATGATGAATCCGGTCGAGAATGAAAGACCACTAAAGTACCTTTTAAATGACCAAAACTCGACCAAATCGGACATCGAACTAGGGAGTTATGAGCGTCACCGTTGGATCGCACAATTTGTAAAGATTAACAATCCAAATTGGTAAATGACGATAAAAGAGTTACAACGTCCTTTCGGGATATCGAACGGTGTCGGTATTAGCCAATTATGGTCCCATTCGGAAGCTTGTAAAGTTATCATTCTAATGAGCTCAAAATAGTCTAAATTTGACCACTGAAGAGAGAGTTATGAAGGTTACTATTGGACAAGGATACGAACGAGAAATTCAGGAATGACGACTACGATCGAATTTATGGATGCTCAAATGGTCTCGGAATAAGGTGATTCTTGTCAAGAATAAAAGAGCACTAAAGTACCATTTAGATGACCCAAAATTGACACAATCCGACATCAAACGAGGGAGTTATGAGCGTGTCCGTTGGATAGCATGATTTGAAAAGATTAATAACCCAAATTTTAAAATGACGGTCGAAGAGTTCCAAAGTGCTTTTGGGTTATCGAACGGTCTGACAGTGAGCCAATTATGGCCCTATTTGGAAGCTTGTCAAGTTACTAATACAATTAGATCAAAATACTCTAAATTTGACCACTGAGGAAAGAGTTTTATGAAGGTTACTATTGGACAAGGATATCAATGAGAAATTCATGACCGACGACTGCGATCCAACTTAAGGATGCCCAAATGGTCTCGGAATACTGCGATTCTTATCAGGAATGAAAGAGCACTAAACTACCTTTTAGATGACTAAAAACTGAGCCAATCCGACATCAAACAAGGGAGTTATGAGCGTCACCATTGGATCGCGCAATTTGGAAAGATTAACAATCCAAATTGTTAAATGACGATAGAAGAGTTCCAACGTGCTTTTGGGATATCGAATGGTCTCAAAATTAGCCAGTTATGGTCCCATTTGGAAGCTTGTCAAGTTACCATTCTAATGAGCTCAAAATAGTCTTCATTCGACCACTATAGAGCGAGTTATGAAGGGTACCATTGGACAGGGAGATGAATGAAAAATTCAGGACTGGCAAATGCGATCCCACTTACAGATGCATAAATGATTTCCGAATATGATAATTCCTGTCAGGATTGAAAGAGCACTAAAATGCCTTTTAGATGACTAAAAATCAATCCAATCCAACCTCAAACAAGGGAGTTGTGAGCGTGTGCGTTGGATCACGCGATTCCAAAAGATTAACAATCCAAATTGTAAAATGATGATCGAAGAATTCCAAGGTGCTATTGGGATAACGAACGGTCTTAGAATTAGCCAATTTTAGTCCCATTTTGAAGCTTATTAAGTTTCAAATCCAATAGCTCAAAATAGTCCAAAATCGACCACTGAGGAGAGAGTTATGAAGGTTACTACTGGACAAGGAAATGAAGTAAAAACTCAGGACTGACGGCTGCGATCCCAATTACGGATGCCCAAATGGTCTTCGAATATGACGAATCCGGTCGGGAATGAAAGACCACTAAAGTACCTTTTAAATGACCAAAACTCGACCAAATCGGACATCAAACTAGGGAGTTATGAGCGTCACCGTTGGATCGTGCGATTTGTAAGGATTAACAATCCAAATTGCTAAATGACGATAAAAGAGTTACAATGAGCTTTCGGGATATCGAACGGTCTCGGAATTAGCCAATTATGGTCCCAATCGGAAGCTTGTAAAGTTACCATTCCAATGAGCTCCAAATAGTCTAAATTTGACCACTGAAGAGAGAGTTATGAAGGTTACTATTGGACAAGGATATGAATGAGAAATTCAGGAACGACGACTGTGATACAATTCATGGATGCTCAAATGGTCTCGGAATACGGCGATTCTTGTCAGGAATAAGAGAGCACTAAACTACCATTTAGATGACCCAAAATTGACCCTATCCAACATCAAACGAGGGAGTTATGAACGTGTCCGTTGGATAGCATGATTTGGAAAGATTACTAACCCAAATTTTAAAATGACGGTCGAAGAGTTCCAAAGTGCTTTTGGGTTATCGAACGGTCTGTGTGAAGTTACTAATCCAATGAGCTCAAAATACTCTAAATTTGACCACTGAGGAAAGAGTTTTATGAAGGTTACTATTGGACAAGGATATGAATGAGAAATTTAGGACCGACGACTGCGATCCAACTTAAGGATGCCCAAGTGGTCTCGGAATACTGTGATTCTTGTCAGGAATGAAAGAGCACTAAAATACCTTTTAGATGACCAAAAACTGATCCAATCCGACATCAAACGAGGGAGTTATGACCGTCACCATTGGATCACGCAGTTTCGAAAAATTAACAATCCAAATTGTTAAATGACGATAAAAGAGTTCCAAGGTGCTTTTGGGATATCGAACGGTCTCAAAATTAGCCTGTTATGGTCCCATTTAGAAGCTTATCAAGTTACCATTCTAATGAGCTCAAAATAGTCTACATTTGACCACTATAGAGCGAGTTATGAAGGGTACTATTGGACAAGGAGATGAATGAAAAATTCAGGATTGACAACTGCGATCCTACTTACGGATGCCTAAATGATTTCCGAATATGATAATTCCTGTCAGGATTGAAAGAGCACTAAAATGCCTTTTAGATGACCAAAAATCAACCTAATTCAATCTCAAACAAGGGAGTTGTGAGCGTGTGCGTTGGATCACACGATTCGGAAAGATTAACAACCCAAATTGCAAAATGATGATCGAAGAATTCTAAGGTGCTATTGGGATATCGAACGGTCTTAGAATTAGCCAATTTTAGTCCCATTTGAAGCTTATTAAGTTACAAATCGAATGGCCCAAAATAGTCCAAATTCGGCCACTAAAGAGAGAGTTATGAAGGTTACTACTGGACAAGGAGATGAAGGAAAAATTCAGGACTGACGGCTGCGATCCCAATTACGAATGCTCAAATGATCACCGAATATGACGAATCTGGTCGGGAATGAAAGACCACTAAGTACCTTTTAAATGACCAAAACTCGACCAAATCGGACATCGAACTAGGGAGTTATGAGCGTCACCGTTGGATCGCACGATTTGTAAACATGAACAATCCAAATTGCTAAATGACGATAAAAGAGTTACAACGTGCTTTCGGGATATCGAACGGTGTCAGTATTAGCGAATTATGGTCCCATTCGGAAGCTTGTAAAGTTACCATTCTAATGAGCTCAAAATAGTCTAAATTTGACCACTGAAGAGAGAGTTATGAAGGTTACTATTGGACAAGGATACGAACGAGAAATTCAGGAATGACGACTACGATCTAATTTATGGATGCTCAAATGGTCTCGAAATAAGGCGATTCTTGTCAAGAATAAAAGAGCACTAAAGTACCATTTAGATGACCCAAAATTGACACAATCCGACATCAAACGAGGGAGTTATGAGCGTGTCCGTTGGATAGCATGATTTGGAAAGATTAATAATCCAAATTTTAAAATGACGGTCGAAGAGTTCCAAAGTGCTTTTGGGTTATCGAACGGTCTGACAGTGAGCTAATTATGGTCCTATTTGGAAGCTTGTCAAGTTGCTAATACAATGAGCTCAAAATACTCTAAATTTGATCACTGAGGAAAGAGTTTTATGAAGGTTACTATTGGACAAGGATATGAATGAGAAATTCAGGACCGATGACTGCGATCCAACTTAAGGATGCCCAAATGGTCTCGGAATATTGCGATTCTTGTCAGGAATGAAAGAGCACTAAAATACCTTTTAGATGACCAAAAACTGAGCCAATCCGACATCAAACGAGGGAGTTATGACCGTCACCATTGGATCGTGCAGTTTCGAAAGATTAACAATCCAAATTGTTAAATGACGATAGAAGAGTTCCAACGTGCTTTTCGGATATCGAACGGTCTCAAAATTAGCCAATTATGGTCCCATTTGGAAGCTTGTCAAGTTACCATTCTAATGAGCTCAAAATAGTCTACATTCGACCACTATAGAGCGAGTTATGAAGGGTACTATTGGACAAGGAGATGAATGAAAAATTCAGGATTGACAACTGCGATCCTACTTACGGATGCCTAAATGATTTCCGAATATGATAATTCTTGTCAGGATTGAAAGAGCACTAAAATGCCTTTTAGATGACCAAAAATTAACCTAATTCAATCTCAAACAAGGGAGTTGTGAGCGTGTGCGTTGGATCACACGATTCGGAAAGATTAACAACCCAAATTGTAAAATGATGATCGAAGAATTCCAAGGTGCTATTGGGATATCGAACGGTCTTAGAATTAGCCAATTTTAGTGCCATTTTGAAGCTTATTAAGTTACAAATCCAATGGCCCAAAATAGTCCAAATTCGGCCACTGAAGACAGAGTTATGAAGGTTACTACTGGACAAGGAGATGAAGGAAAAATTCAGGACTGATGGCTGCGATCCCAATTACGGATGCTCAAATGGTCTTCGAATATGACGAATCCGGTCGAGAATGAAAGACCACTAAACTACCTTTTAAATGACCAAAACTCGACCAAATCGGACATCGAACTAGGGAGTTATGAGCGTCACCGTTGGATCGCACGATTTGTAAAGATTAACAATCTAAATTACCAAATGACGATAAAAGAGTTAAGTTATCGAACGGTCTGACAATGAGCCAATTATGGTCCCATTTGGAAGCTTGTCAAGTTGCTAATCCAATGAGCTCAAAATACTCTAAATTTGACCACTGAGGAAAGAGTTTTATGAAGGTTACTATTGGACAAGGATATGAATGAGAAATTCAGGACCGACGACTGCGATCCAACTTAAGGATGCCCAAATGGTCTCGGAATACTGCGATTCTTATCAGGAATGAAAGAACACTAAACTACCTTTTAGATGACTAAAAACTGAGCCAATCCGACATCAAACGAGGGAGTTATGAGCGTCACCATTGGATCGCACAATTTAGAAAGATTAACAATCCAAATTGTTAAAGGACGATAGAAGAGTTCCAACGTGCTTTTGGGATATCGAACGGTCTCAAAATTAGCTAGTTACGGTCCAATTTGGAAGCTTGTCAAGTTACCATTCTAATGAGCTCAAAATAGTCTACATTCGACCACTATAGAGCGAGTTATGAAGGGTACCATTGGACAGGGAGATGAATGAAAAATTCAGGACTGGCAAATGCGATCCCACTTTCGGATACCTAAATGATTTCCGAATATGATAATTCCTGTTAGGATTGAAAGAGCACTAAAATGCCTTTTAGATGACCAAAAATCAATCCAATCCAACCTCAAACAAGGGAGTTGTGAGCGTGTGCGTTGGATCACGCGATTCGAAAAGATTAACAACCCAAATTGTAAAATGATGATAGAAGAATTCCAAGGTGCTATTGGGATAACGAACGGTCTTAGAATTAGCCAATTTTAGTCCCATTTCGAAGCTTATTAAGTTACAAATCTAATAGCTCAAAATAGTCCAAAATCGACCACTGAAGAGAGAGTTATGAAGGTTACTACTGGACAAGGAGATGAAGGAAAAATTCAGGACTGACGGCTGCGATCCCAATTACGGATGCTCAAATGGTCTTCGAATATGACGAATCCAGTCGGGAATGTAAGACCACTAAAGTACCTTTTAAATGACCAAAACTCGACCAAATCGGACATCGAACTAGGGAGTTATGAGCGTCACCATTGGATCGTACGATTTGTAAAGATTAACAATCCAAATTGCTGAATGACGATAAAAGAGTTACAACGTGCTTTCGGGATATCGAACAGTGTGGGTATTAGCCAATTATGGTCCCATTCGGAAGCTTGTAAAGTTATCATTCTAATGAGCTCAAAATAGTCAAAATTTGACCACTGAAGAGAGAGTTATGAAGGTTACAATTGGACAAGGATACGAACGAGAAATTCAGGAACGACGACTACGATCCAATTTATGGATGCTCAAATGGTCTCGGAATAAGGCGATTCTTGTCAAGAATAAAAGAGCACTAAAGTACCATTTAGATGACCCAAAATTGTCACAATCCGACATCAAACGAGGGAGTTATGTGCGTGTCCGTTGGATAGCATGATTTGGAAAGATTAATAACCCAAATTTTAAAATGACGGTCGAAGAGTTCCAAAGTGCTTTTGGGTTTTCGAACGGTCTGACAGTGAGCCAATTATGGTCCTATTTGGAAGCTTCTCAAGTTGCTAATCCAATGAGCTCAAAATACTCTAAATTTGACCACTGAGGAAATTATTTTATGAAGGTTACTATTGGACAAGGATATGAATGAGAAATTCAGGACCGATGGCTGCGATCCAACTTAAGGATGCCCAAATGGTCTCGGAATACTGCGATTCTTATCAGGAATGAAAGAGCACTAAATTACCTTTTAGATGACTAAAAACTGAGCCAATCCGACATCAAACGAGGGAGTTATGAGAGTCACCATTAGATCGCGCAATTTGGAAAGATTAACAATCCAAATTGTTAAATGACGATAGAAGAGTTCCAACATGCTTTTGGGATATCGAACGGTCTCAAAATTAGCCAGTTACGATCCCATTTGGAAGCTTGTCAAGTTACCATTCTAATGAGCTCAAAATAGTCTACATTCGACCACTATAGAGCGAGTTATGAAGGGTACCATTGGACAGGGAGATGAATGAAAAATTCAGGACTGGCAAATGCGATCCCACTTACGGATGCCTAAATGATTTCTGAATATGATAATTCCTGTCAAGATTGAAAGAGCACTAAAATGCCTTTTAGATGACCAAAAATCAATCCAATCCAACCTCAAACAAGGGAGTTGTGAGCGTGTGCGTTGGATCACGGGATTCGGAAAGATTAACAACCCAAATTGTAAAATGATGATCGAAGAATTCCAAGGTGCTATTGGGATAACGAACGGTCTTAGAATTAGCCAATTTTAGTCCCATTTTGAAGCTTATTAAGTTACAAATCCAATAGCTCAAAATATTCCAAATTCGACCACTGAAGAGAGAGTTATGAAGGTTACTACTGGACAAGGAGATGAAGGAAAAATTCAGGACTGATGGCAGTGATCCCAATTACGGATGCCCAAATGGTCTTCGAATATGACGAATCCGGTCGGGAATGAAAGACCACTAAAGTACCTTTTAAATGAGCAAAACTCGACCAAATCAGACATCGAACTAGGGAGTTTTGTGCGTCACCGTTGGATCGCGCGATTTGTAAAGATTAACAATCCAAATTGCTAAATGACGATAAAAGAGTTACAACGTGCTTTTGGGATTTCGAACGGTCTCGGAATTAGCAAATTATGGTCCCATTCGGAAGCTTGTAAAGTTACCATTCCAATGAGCTCAAAATAGTTAAAATTTGACCACTGAAGAGAGAGTTATGAAGGTTACTATTGGACAAGGATACGAACGAGAAATTCAGGAACGATGACTGCGATCCAATTTATGGATGCTCAAATGGTCTTGGAATACGGCGATTCTTTTCAGGAATAAAAGAGTACTAAAGTACCATTTAGATGACCCAAAATTGACCCAATCCGACATCAAACGACGGAGTTATGAGCGTGTCCGTTGGATAGCATGATTTGGAAAGATTAATAACCCAAATTTTAAAATGACGGTCGAAGAGTTCCAAAGTGCTTTTGGGTTATCGAACGGTCTGACAATGAGCCAATTATGGTCCCATTTAGATGCTTGTCAAGTTATTAATCCAATGAGATCAAAATACTCTAAATTTGACCACTGAGGAAAGAGTTTTATGAAGGTAACTATTGGACAAGGATATGAATGAAAAATTCAGGGCCAACGACTATGATCAACTTAAGGATGCCCAAATGGTCTCAGAATACTGCGATTCTTATCAGAAATAAAAGAGCACTATACTACCTTTTAGATGATAAAAAACTGAGCCAATCCGACGTCAAACGAGGGAGTTATGAGTGTCACCATTGGATCGCGCAATTTGGAAAGATTAACAATCCAAATTGTTAAATGACGATAGAAGAGTTCCAACGTGCTTTTGGGATATCGAACGGTCTCAAAATTAGCCAGTTATGGTCCCATTTGGAAGCTTATCAAGTTACCATTCTAATGAGCTCAAAATAGTCTACATTCGACCACTATAGAGCGAGTTATGAAGGGTACCATTGGACAAGGAGATGAATGAAAAATTCAGGACTGGCAACTGCGATCCCACTTACGGATGCCAAAATGATTTTGATTATGATATTTCCTGTCAGGATTGAAAGAGCACTAAAATGCCTTTTAGATGACCAAAAATCAACCCAATCCAACCTCAAATAAGGGAGTTGTGAGCGTGTGCATTGGATCACGCGATTCGGAAAGATTATCAACCAAATTGTAAAATGATGATCGAAGAATTCCAAGGTGCTATTGGGATATCGAACGGTCTTAGAATTAGCCAAATTTAGTCCCATTGTGAAGCTTATTAAGTTATAAATCCAATAGCTCAAAATAGTCCAAATTCGACCACCGAAGAGAGAGTTATGAAGGTTACTACTGGACAAGGAGATGAAGGAAAAATTCAGGACTGACGGGAGCGATCCCAATTACGGATGCGCAAATGGTCTAGGAATATGACGAATCCGGTCGGGAATGAAAGACCACTAAAGTACCTTTTAAATGACCAAAACTCGACCAAATCGGACATCGAACTAGGGAGTTATGAGCGTCATCATTGGATCGCGCGATTTGTAAAGATTAACAATCCAAATTGCTAAATGACGATAAAAGAGTTACAACGTGCTTTCGGAATATCGAACGGTCTCGAAATTAGCCAATTATGGTCCCATTCGGAAGCTTGTAAAGTTACCATTCCAATGAGCTCAAAATAGTCTAAATTTGACCACTGAAGAGAGAGTTATGAAGGTTACTATTGGACAAGGATATGAACGAGAAATTCAGGAACGACGACTGCGATCCAATTTATGGATGCTCAAATGGTCTCGGAATACGGCGATTCTTTTCAGGAATAAAAGGGCACTAAAGTACCATTTAGATGACCCAAAATTGACCCAATCCGACATCAAACGAGGGAGTTATGAGCGTGTCCATTGGATAGCATGATTTGGAAAGATTAATAACCCAAATTTTAAAATGACGGTCGAAGAGTTCCAAAGTGCTTTTGGGTTATCGAACGGTCTGACAATGAACCAATTATGGTCCCATTTGGAAGCTTGTCAAGTTACTAATCCAATGAGCTCAAAATACTCTAAATTTGACCACTGAGGAAAGAGTTTTATGAAGGTTACTATTGGACAAGGATATGAATGAGAAATTCAGGACCGACGACTTCGATCCAACTTAAGGATGCCCAAATGGTCTCAGAATACTACGATTCTTATCGGGAGTGAAAGAGCACTAAACTACCATTTAGATGACCAAAAACTGAGCCAATCCGACATCAAACGAGGGAGTTATGAGCGTCACCATTGGATCGCGTAATTTGGAAAGATTAACAATCCAAATTGTTAAATGAGGATAGAAGAGTTTCAACATGCTTTTGGGATATCGAACGGTCTCAAAATTAGCCAGTTTTGGTCCCATTTGGATGCTTGTCAAGTTACCATTCTAATGAGCTCAGAATAGCCTACATTCGACCACTATATAGCGAGTTATGAAGGGTACCCTTGGACAAGGAGATGAATGAAAAATTCAGGACTAGCAACTGCGATCCCACTTACGGATGCCTAAATAATTTTCGAATATGATAATTCCTGTCAGGATTGAAAGAGCACTTAAATGCCTTTTAGATGACCAAAAATCAACCCAATCCAACCCCAAACAAGGGAGTTGTGAGCGTGTGCATTGGATCACGCGATTCGAAAAGATTAACAACCCAAATTTTAAAATGATGATCAAAGAATTCCAAGGTGCAATTGGGATATCGAACGGTCTTAGAATTAGCCAATTTTAGTCCCATTTTGAAGCTTATTAAGTTACAAATCCAATAGCTCAAAATAGTCCAAATTAGACCAATGAAGTGAGAGTTATGAAGGTTACTACTGGACAAGGAGATGAAGGAAAAATTCAGGACTGACGGCTGCGATCCCAATTACGAACGCTCAAATGATCACCGAATATGACGAATCTGGTCGGGAATGAAAGACCACTAAGTACCTTTTAAATGACCAAAACTCGACCAAATCGGACATCGAACTAGGGAGTTATGAGCGTCACCGTTGGATCGCACGATTTGTAAACATGAACAATCCAAATTGCTAAATGACGATAAAAGAGTTACAACGTGCTTTCGGGATATCGAACGGTGTCAGTATTAGCCAATTATGGTCCCATTCAGAAGCTTGTAAAGTTACCATTCTAATGAGCTCAAAATAGTCTAAATTTGACCACTGAAGAGAGAGTTATGAAGGTTACTATTGGACAAGGATACGAACGAGAAATTCAGGAATGACGACTACGATCTAATTTATGGATGCTCAAATGGTCTCGAAATAAGGCGATTCTTGTCAAGAATAAAAGAGCACTAAAGTACCATTTAGATGACCCAAAATTGACACAATCCGACATCAAACGAGGGAGTTATGAGCGTGTCCGTTGGATAGCATGATTTGGAAAGATTAATAACCCAAATTTTAAAATGACGGTCGAAGAGCTCCAAAGCGCTTTTGGGTTATCGAACGGACTGACACTGAGCCAATTATGCTCCCATTTGGAAGCTTGTCAAGTTACTAATACAATGAGCTCAAAATACTCTAAATTTGACCACCGAGGAAAGAGTTTTATGAAGGTTACTATTGGATAAGGATATGAATGAGAAATTCAGGACCGACGACTGCGATCCAACTTAAGGATGCCCAAATGGTGTCGGAATACTGTGATTCCTATCAGGAATGAAAGAGCACTAAACTACCTTTTAGATGACAAAAAACTGAGCCAATCCGACATCAAACGAGGGAGTTATGAGCGTCACCATTGGATCGCGCAATTTGGAAAGATTAACAATCCAAATTGTTAAATGACGATAGAAGAATTCCAACGTGCTTTTGGGATATCTAACGGTCTCAAAATTAGCCAGTTAAGGTCCCCTTTGGAAGCTTGTCAAGTTAACATTCTAATGAGCTCAAAGTCGTCTACATTCGACCACTATAGAGCGAGTTATGAAGGGTACCATTGGACAAGGAGATGATTGAAAAATTCAGGACTGGCAACTGTGATCCCACTTAGGGATGCCTAAATGATTTCGATTATGATAATTCCTATCAGGATTGAAAGAGCACTAAAATGCCTTTTAGATGACCAAAAATCAACCCAATCCAACCTCAAACAAGGGAGTTGTGAGCGTGTGCGTTGGATCACGCGATTCGGAAAGATTAACAACCCAAATTGTAAAATGATGATCGAAGAATTCCAAGGTGCTATTGGGATATCGAACGGTCTTACAATTATCCAATTTTAGTCCCATTTTAAAGCTTGTTAAGTTACAAATCCAATAGCTCAAAATAGTCCAAATTCGACCACTGAAGAGAGAGTTATGAAGGTTACTATTGGACAAGGAGATGAAGGAAAAATTCATGACTGACGGCTGCGATCCCAAATACGGATGCCCAAATGGTCTTCGAATATGACGAATCCGGTCGGGAACGAAAGACCACTAAATTACCTTTTAAATGTCCAAAACTCGACCAAATCGGACATCGAACTAGGGAGTTATGAGCGTCACCGTTGGATCGCGCGATTTGTAAAGATTAACAATCCAAATTGCTAAATGACGATAAAAGAGTTACACCGTGCTTTGGGGATATCGAACGGTCTCGAAATTAGCCAATTAAGGTCCCATTCGGAAGCTTGTAAAGTTACCATTCCAATGAGCTCAAAATAGTCTAAATTTGACCACTGAAGAGAGAGTAATGAAGGTTATTATTGGACAAGGATATTAAAGAGAAATTCAGGAATGACCACTGCGATCCAATTTATGGATCTTCAAATGGTCTCGGAATACGGCGATTCTTTTCAAGAATAAAAGAGCAATAAAGTACCATTTAGATCACCCAAAATTGACCAAATCCGACATCAAACGAGGGAGTTATGAGCGTGTCCATTGGATCGCATGATTTGGTAAGATTAATTACCCAAATTTTAAAATGAAGGTCGAAGAGTTCCAAAGTGCTTTTGGGTTATCGAACGGTCTAATAATGAGCCAATTATGGTCCCATTTGGAAGCTTGTCAAGTTACTAATCCAATGAGCTCAAAATACTCTAAATTTGACCACTGAGGAAAGAGTTTTATGAAGGTTACTGTTGGACAAGGATATGAATGAGAAATTCAGGACCGACGACTGCGATCCAACTTAAGGGTGCGCAAATGGTCTCGGAATACTGCGATTCTTGTCAGGAATGAAAGAGCACTAAACTACCTTTTAGATCACCAAAAACTGAGCCAATCCAACATCAAACGGGGGAGTTATGAGCGTCACCATTGATAGCGCAATTTGGAAAGATTAACAATTCAAATTGTTAAATGACGATAGAAGAGTTCCAACGTGCTTTTGAGATATCGAACGGTCTCAAAATTAGCCAGTTATGGTCCCATTTGGAAGCTTGTCAAGTTACCATTCTAATGAGCTCAAAATAGTCTACATTCGACCACTATAGAGCGAGTTATGAAGGGTACCATTGGACAAGGAGATGAATGAAAAATTCAGGACTGCCAACTGCGATCCCACTTACGGATGCCTAAATGATTTCTGAATATGATAATTCCTGTCAGGATTGAAAGAGCACTAAAATGCCTTTTAGATGACCAAAAATCAACCCAATCCAACCTCAAACAAGGGAGTTGTGAGCGTGTGCGTTGGATCACGCGATTCGGAAAGATTAACAACCCAAACTGTAAAATGATGATCGAAGAATTCCAAGGTGCTATTGGGATATCGAACGGTCTTAGAATTACCCAAATTTAATCCCATTTTGAAGCTTATTAAGTTACAAATCCAATAGCTCAAAGTAATCCAAATTTGACCACTGAAGAGAGAGTTATGAAGGTTACTACTGGACAAGGAGATGAAGGAAAAATTCAAGACTGACGGCTGCGATCCCAATTACGGTGCCCAAATGGTCTTCGAATATGACGAATCCGGTCGGGAATGAAAAACCACTAAAGTACCTTTTAAATGACCAAAACTCGACCAAATCGGACATCGAATTAGGGAGTTATGAGCGTCACCGTTGGATCGTGCAATTTGTAAAGATTAACAATCCAAATTGCTAAATGACGATAAAAGAGTTACAACGCGCTTTCGGGATATCGAACGGTCTCGGAATTAGCCAATTATGGTCCGATTCGGAAGCTTGTAAAGTTACCATTCCAATGAGCTCAAAATAGTCTAAATTTGACCACTGAAGAGAGAGTTATGAAGGTTATTTTCGGACAAGGATATGAATGAGAAATTCATGAACGACGACTGCGATCCAATTTATGGATGTTCAAATGGTCTCGGAATACGGCGATTCTTTTCAGGAATAAAAGAGCACCAAAGTACCATTTAGATCACCCAAAATTGACCCAATCCGACATCAAACGAGGGAGTTATGAGCGTGTCCGTTGGATAGCATGATTTGGAAAGATTAATAACCCAAATTTTAAAATGAAGGTCGAAGAGTTCCAAAGTGCTTTTGGCTTATCGAACGATCTAACAATGAGCCAATTAAGGTCCCATTTGGAAGCTTGTCAAGTTACTAATCCAATGAGCTCAAAATACTCTAAATTTGACCACTGAGGAAAGAGTTTTATGAAGGTTACTATTGGACAAGGATATGAATGAGAAATTCAGGACCGACGACTGCGATCCAACTTAAGGATGCTCAAATGGTCTCGGAATACTGCGATTCTTGTCAGGAATGAAAGAGCACTAAACTACCCTTTATATCACCAAAAACTGAGCCAATCCGCCATCAAACGAGGGAGTTATGAGCGTCACCATTGGATCGCACAATTTGGAAGGATTAACAATCCAAATTGTTAAAAGACGATAGAAGAGTTCCAACGTACTTTTGGGATATCGAACGGTCTCAAAATTAGCCAGTTATGGTCCCATTTGGAAGCTTGTCAAGTTACCATTCTAATGAGCTCAAAATAGTCTACATTCGACCACTATAGAGCGAGTTATGAAGGGTACCATTGGACAAGGTGATGAATGAAAAATTCAGGACTGGCAACTGCGATCCCACTTACGGATGGCTAAATTATTTTCGAATATGATAATTCCTGTCAGGATTGAAAGACCTCTAAAATGCCTTTTAGATGACCAAAAATCAACCCAATCCAACATCAAACAAGGGAGTTGTGAGCGTGTGCGTTGGATCACGCGATTCGGAAAGATTAACAACCCAATTTGTAAAATGATGATCGAAGAATTTCAAGGTGCTATTGGGATATAGAACGGTCTTAGAATTAGCCAATTTTAGTCCCATTTTGAAGCTTATTAAGTTACAAATCCAATAGCTCAAAATATTCCAAATTCGACCACTGAAGAGAGAGTTATGAAGGTTACTACTGGACAAGGAGATGAAGGAAAAATTCAGGACTGACGGCTGCGATCCCAATTACGGATGCCCAAATGGTCTTCGAATATGACGAATCCGGTCGGGAATGAAAGACTACTAAAGTTCCTTTTAAATGACCAAAACTCGACCAAATCGGACATCGAGCTATGGAGTTATGAGCCTCACCGTTGGATCGCGCGATTTGTAAAGATTAACAATCCAAATTGCTAAATCACGATAAAAGCGTTACAACGTGCTTTCGGGATATCGAACGGTCTCGGAATTAACCAATTATGGTCCCATTTGGAAGCTTGTAAAGTTACCATTCCAATGAGCTCAAAATAGTCTAAATTTGACCACTGAAGAGAGAGTAATGAAGGTTATTATTGGACAAGGATATGAAAGAGAAATTCAGGAATGACGAGTACGATCCAATTTATGGATGCTCAAATGGTCTCGGAATACGGCGATTCTTGTCAGGAATAAAAGAGCACTAAAGTACCATTTAGATGATCCAAAATTGACCCAATCCGACATCAAACGAGGGAGTTATGAGCATGTCCGTTGGATAGCATGATTTGGAAAGATTAATAACCCAAATTTTAAAATGACGGTCGAAGAGTTCCAAAGTGCTTTTGGGTTATCGAACGGTCTGACAATGAGCCAATTATGGTCCCATTTGGAAGCTTGTCAAGTTACTAATCCAATGAGCTCAAAATACTCTAAATTTGACCACTGAGGAAAGAGTTTTATGAAGGTTACTATTGGACAAGGATATGAATGAGAAATTCAGGACCGACGACTGCGATCCAACTTAAGGATGCCCAAATGGTATCGGAATACTGTGATTCTTGTCAGGAATGGAAGAGCACTAAAGTACCTTTTAGATGACCAAAAACTGAGCCAATCCGACATCAAACGAGGGAGTTATGAGCGTCACCATTTGATCGCGCAATTTGGAAAGATTAACAATCCAAATTGTTAAATGGCGATTGAAGAGATCCAAAGTGCTTTTGGGATATCGAACGGTCTCAAAATTAGCCAGTTACGGTCCCATTTGGAAGCTTGTCAAGTTACCATTCTAATGAGCTCAAAATAGTCTACATTCGACCACTATAGAGCGAGTTATGAAGGGTACCATTGGACAAGGAGATGAATGAAAAGTTCAGGACTGGTAACTGCGATCCCACTTACGGATGCCTAAATTATTTTCGAATATGATAATTCCTATCAGGATTGAAAGAGCACTAAAATGCCTTTTAGATGACCAAAAATCAACCCAATCCAACCTCAAACAAGGGAGTTGTGAGCGTGTGCGTTGGATCATGCGATTCGGAAAGATTAACAACCCAAATTGTAAAATGATGATCGAAGAATTCGAAGGTGCTATTGGGATATCGAACGGTCTTACAATTATCCAATTTTAGTCCCATTTTAAAGCTTGTTAAGTTACAAATCCAATAGCTCAAAATAGTCCAAATTCAACCACTGAAGAGAGAGTTATGAAGGTTACTATTGTACAAGGAGATGAAGGAAAAATTCATGACTGACGGCTGCGATCCCAAATACGGATGCCCGAATGGTCTTCGAATATGACGAATCCGGTCGGGAACGAAAGACCACTAAATTACCTTTTAAATGTCCAAAACTCGACCAAATCGGACATCGAACTAGGGAGTTATGAGCGTCACCGTTGGATCGCGCGATTTGTAAAGATTAACAATCCAAATTGCTAAATGACGATAAAAGAGTTACAACGTGCTTTGGGGATATCGAACGGTCTCGGAATTAGCCAATTAAGGTCCCATTCGGAAGCTTGTAAAGTTACCATTCCAATGAGCTCAAAATAGTCTAAATTTAACCACTGAAGAGAGAGTAATGAAGGTTATTATTGGACAAGGATATGAAAGAGAAATTCAGGAATGACGACAACGATCCAACTTATGGATGCTCAAATGGTCTCGGAATACGGCGATTCTTGTCAGAAATAAAAGAGCACTAAAGTACCATTTAGATGACCCAAAATTGACCCAATCCGACATCAAACGAGGGAGTTATGAGCGTGTCCGCTGGATAGCATGATTTGGAAAGATTGATAACCCAAATTTTAAATTGACGTTCGAAGAGTTCCAAAGTGCTTTTGGGTTATCGAATGGTCTGACAATGAGCCAATTATGGTCCCATTTGGAAGCTTGTCAAGTTACTAATCCAATGAGCTCAAAATACTCTAAAATTGACCACTGAGGAAAGAGTTTTATGATGGTTACTATTGGACAAGGATATGAATGAGAAATTCAGGACCGACGACTGCGATCCAACTTAAGGATGCCCAAATGGTCTCGGAATACTTCGATTCTTTTCAGGAATCAAAGAGCACTAAACTACCTTTTAGATGACCAAAAACCGGGCCAATCCGACATCAAACGAGGGAGTTATGAGCGTCACCATTGGTTCGGGCAATTTGGAAAGATTAACAATCCAAATTGTTAAACGACGATAATAGAGTTTTAACATGCTTTTGGGATATCGAACGGTCTCAAAATTAGCCAGTTATGGTCTCATTTGGAAGCTTGTCAAGTTTCCATTCTAATGAGCTCAAAATAGTCTACATTCGACCACTATAGAGCGAGTTATGAAGGGTACCCTTGGACAAGGAGATGAATGAAAAATTCAGGACTTTCAACTGCGATCCCACTTACGGATGCCTAAATGATTTCCGATTATGGTAATTCCTGTCGGGATTGAAAGAGCACTAAAATGCCTTTTAGATGACCAAAAATCAACCCAATCCAACCTCAAACAAGGGAGTTGTGAGCATGTGCGTTGGATCACGCGATTCGAAAAGATTAACAACCCAAATTGTAAAATGATGGTCGAAGAATTCCAAGGTGATATTGGGATATCGAATGGTCTTAGAATTAGCCAATTTTAGTCCCATTTTGAAGCATATTAAGTTACAAATCCAATAGCTCAAAATAGTCCAAATTCGACTATTGAAGAGAGAGTTATGAAGGTTACTACTGGACAAGGAGATGAAGGAAAAATTTAGGACTGACGGCTGCGATCCCAATTACGGATGCCCAAATGGTCTTCGAATATGATGAATCCGGTTGGGAATGAAAGACCACTAAAGTACCTTTTAAATGACCAAAACTCGACCAAATCGGACATCGAACTAGGGAGTTATGAGCGTCACCGTTGGATCGCGCGATTTGTAAAGATTAACAAACCAAATTGCTAAATGACGATAAAAGAGTTACAACGTGCTGTCGGGATATCGAACGGTCTCGGAATTAGCTAATTATGGTCCCATTCGGAAGCTTGTAAAGTTACCATTCCAATGAGCTCAAAATAGTCTAAATTTGACCACTGAAGAGAGAGTTATGAAGGTTATTATTGGACAAGGATATGAATGAGAAATTCAGGAACGACGACTGCGATCCAATTTATGAATGCTCAAATGGTCTCGGAATACGGCGATTCTTGTCAGGAATAAAAGAGCACTAAATTACCATTTAGATGACCCAAAATTGATCCAATCCGACATCAAACGAGGGAGTTATGAGCATGTCCGTTGGATAGCATGATTTGGAAAGATTAATAACCCAAATTTTAAAATGACGGTCGAAGAGTTCCAAAGTGCTTTTGGGTTATCGAACGGTCTGACAATGAGCCAATTATGGTCCCATTTGGAAGCTTGTCAAGTTACCATTCCAATGAGATCAAAATAGTCTAAATTTGACCACTGAAGAGAGATTTATGAGGGTTACTATTGGACAAGGATATGAATGAAAAATTCAGGAACGACAGCTGCGATCCAATTTATGGATGCTCAAATGGTCTCAGAATACGGCGATTCTTGTCAGGAATAAAAGAGCACTAAAGTACCATTTAGATGACAGAAAATTGACCCAATCCGACATCAAACGAGGGAGTCATGAGCGTGTCTGTTGGATAGCATGATTTGGAAAGACTAATAACCCAAATTTTAAAATGAGAGTCGAAGAGTTCCAAAGTGCTTTTGGGTTATCGAACGGTCTGACAACGAGCCAATTATGGTCCCATTTGGAAGCTTGTCAAGTTACTAATCCAATGAGCTCAAAATACTCTAAATTTGACCACTGAGGAAAGAGTTTTATGAAGGTTACTATTGGACAAGGATATGAATGAGAAATTCAGGACCGACGACTGCGCTCCAACTTAAGGATGCCCAAATGGTCTCGGAATACGGCGATTCTTGTCAGGAATGAAAGAGCACTAAAGTACCATTTAGAATTGATCCAAACGAGGGAGTTATGAGCGTGTTCATTGGATAGCATGATTTGGAAAGATTAATAACCCAAATTTTAAAATGACGGTCGAAGAGTTCCAAAGTGCTTTTGGGTTATCGAACGGTCTAACAATGAGCCAATTATGGTCCCATTTGGAAGCTTGTCAAGTTACTAAATTTGACCACTGAGGAAAGAGTTTTATGAAGGTTAATATTGGACAAGGATATGAATGAGAAATTCAGGACCGACGACTACGATCCAACTTAAGGATGCCCAAATGGTCTCGAAATACTGCGATTCCTGTCAGGAATGAAAGAGCACTAAACTACCTTTTAGATGACCAAAAATTGAGCCAATCTGACATCAAATGAGGGAGTTATGAGCGTCATCATTGGATCGCATAATTTGGAAAGATTACCAATCCAAATTGTTAAATGACGATAGAAGAGTTCCAACGTGCTTTTGGGATATCGAACGGTTTCAAAATTAGCCAATTATGGTCCCATTTGGAAGCTTGTCAAGTTACCATTCTAATGAGCTCAAAATAATCTACATTCGACCACTATAGAGCGAGTTATGAAGGGTACTATAGGACAAGGAGATGAATGAAAAATTCAGGACTGGCAACTGCGATCCCAATTACGGATGCCTAAATGATTTCTGAATATGATAATTCCTGTTGGGATTGAAAGAGCACTAAAACGCCTTTTAGATGGCCAAAAATCAACCCAATCTAACCTCAAACAAGGGAGTTGTGAGCGTGTGCGTCGGATCACGCGATTCGGAAAGATTAACAACCCAAATTGTAAAATGATGATCGAAGAATTCCAAGGTGCTATTCAGATATCGAACGGTCTTAGAATTAGCTAATTTTAGTCCCATTTTGAAGCTTAATTAAGTTACAAATCCAATAGCTCAAAATAGTCCAAATTCGACCACTGAAGAGAGAGTTATGAAGGTTACTACTGGACAAGGAGATGAAGAAAAAATTCAGGACTGACGACTGCGATCCCAATTACGGATGCCCAAATGGTCTTCGAATATGACGAATTCGGTCAGGAATGAAAGACCACTAAAGTACCTTTTAAATGACCAAAACTCGACCAAATCGGACATCGAACTAGGGAGTTATGAGCGTCACCGTTGGATCGCGCGATTTGTAAAGACTAACCATCCAAATTGCTAAATGACGATAAAAGAGTTACAACGTGCTTTCGGGATATCGAACGGTCTCGGAATTAGCCAATTATGGTCCCATTCGGAAGCTTATAAAGTTACCATTCCAATGAGCTCAAAATAGTCTAAATTTGACCACTGAAGAGAGAGTTATGAAGGTTACTATTGGACAAGGATATGAATGAGAAATTCAGGAACGACGACTGTAATCCAATTTATGGTTGCTCAAATGGTCTCGGAATACGGCGATTCTTATCAGGAATAAAAGAGCACTAAAGTACCATTTAGATGACCCAAAATTGACCCAATCCGACATCAAACGAGGGAGTTATGAGCGTGTCCGTTGGATAGCATGATTTGGAAAGATTAATAACCCAAATTTTAAAATGACGGTCGAAGAGTTCCAAAGTACTTTTAGGTTATCAAACGGTCTGACATTGAGCAAATTATGGTCCCATTTGGAAGCTTGTCAAGTAACTAATCCAATGAGCCCAAAATACTCTAAATTTGAACACTGAGGAAAGAGTTATGAAGGTTACTATTGGACAAGGATATGAATGAGAAATTCATGAACAACGACTGCGATCCAATTTATGGATGCTCAAATGGTCTCGGAATACGGCGATTCTTATCAGGAATAAAAGAGCACTAAATTACCATTTAGATGACCCAAAATTGACCCAATCCGACATCAAACGCGGGAGTTATGAGCGTGTCTGTTGGATAGCATGATTTGGAAAGATTAATAACCTAAATTTTAAAATGACGGTCGAAGAGTTCCAAAGTGCTTTTGGGTTATCGAACGGTTTGACAATGAGCCAATTATGGTCCCATTCGGAAGCTTGTAAAGTTACCATTCCACTGAGCTCAAAATAGTCTAAATTTGACCACTGAAGAGAGAGTTATGAAGGTTACTATTGGACAAGGATATGAATGAGAAATTCAGGAACAACGACTGCGATCCAATTTATGAATGCTCAAATAGTCTCGGAATATGGCGATTCTTGTCAGGAATAAAAGAGCACTAAATTACAATTTATGAGCGTGTCCGTTGGATAGCATGATTTGGAAAGATTAATATCCTAAATTTTAAAATGACGGTCGAAGAGTTCCAAAGTGCTTTTGGGTTATCGCATGGTCCGACAATGAGCCAATTATTGTCCCATTTGGAAGCTTGTCAAGTTACTATTCCAATGAGCTCAAAATACTCTATGAATGAGAAATTCAGGACCGACGACTACTATCCAACTTAAGGATGCCCAAATGGTCTCAAAAAACTACGATTCTTCTCAGGAATGAAAGAGCACTAAACTGCCTTTTAGATGACCAAAAACTGACCCAATCTGACATCAAAGGAGGGAGTTATGAGCGTCACCATTGGATCACGGAATTTGGAAAGATTAACAATCCAAATTGTTAAATGATGATAGAAGAGTTCCAACGTGCTTTTGGAAAATCGAACGGTCTCAAAATTAGCCAGTTATGGTCCCATTTGGAAGCTTGTCAAGTTACCATTCTTATGAGCTCAAAATAGTATACATTCGACCACTATAGAGCGAGTTATGAAGGGTACCATTGGACAAGGAGATGAATGAAATATTCAGGACTGGCAACTGCGATCCCACTTACGGATGCCTGAATGATTTCCGAATATGATAATTCGTATCAGGATTGAAAGAGCACTAAAGTGCCTTTTAGATGACCAAAAACCAACCCAATCCAACCTCAAACAAGGGAGTTGTGAGCGTGTACGTTGGATCACGCGATTCAGAAAGATTAACAACCCAAATTGTAAAATGATGATCGAAGAATTCCAAGGTGCTATTGGGATATCAAACGGTCTTAGAATTAGCCAATTTTAGTCCCATTTTGAAGTTTATTAAGTTACAAATCCAATAGCTCAAAATAGTCCAAATTCGACCACGGAAGAGAGGGTTATGAAGGTTACTACTGGACAAGGAGATGAAGGAAAAATTCAGGACTGACGACTGCGATCCCAATTACGGATGCCCAAATGGTCTTCGAATATGACGAATCCGGTCGGGAATGAAAGACCACTAAAGTACCTTTTAAATGACCAAAACTCTACCAAATCGGACATCGAACTAGGGAGTTATGAGCGTCACCGTTGGATCGCGCGATTTGTAAAGATTAACAATCTAAATTGCTAAAAGACGTTAAAAGAGTTACAACGTGCTTTCGAGATATCGAACGGTCTCGGAATTAGACAATTATGGTCCCATTCGGAAGCTTATAAAGTTACCATTCCAATGAGGTCAAAATAGTCTAAATTTGACCACTGAAGAGAGAGTTATGAAGGTTATTTTTAGACAAGGATATCAACGATAAATTAAGGAACGACGACTGCGATCCAATTTATGAATGCTCAAATGGTCTCGGAATACGGCGATTCTTTTCAGGAATAAAAGAGCACTAAAGTACCATTCAGATGACCCAAAATTGACCCAATCCGACATCAAACGAGGGAGTTATGAGCGTCTCCGTTGGATAGCATGATTTGGAAAGATTAATAACCCAAATTTTAAAATGACGGTCGAAGAGTTCCAAAGTACTTTTGGGTTATCGAAGGGTCTGACAATGAGCCAATTATGGTCCCAATTGGAAGCTTGTCATTTCTAATCCAATGAGCTCAAAATACTCTAAATTTGACCAATGAGGAAAGTGTTTTATGAAGGTTACTATTGGACAAGGATATGAATGAGAAATTCAGGACCGACGATTGCGATCTAACTTAAGGATGCCCAAATGGTCTCGGAATACTGCGATTCTTGTCAGGAATGAAAGAGCACTAAACTACCTTTTAGATGACAAAAAACTGAGCCAATCCGACATCACACGAGGGAGTTATGAGCGTCACCATTGGATCGCACAATTTGGAAAGATTAACAATCCAAATTGTTAAATGACGATGGAAGAGTTCCAATGTCCTTTTGGGATATCGAACGGTCTCAAAATTAGCCAATTATGGTCCCATTTGGAAGCTTGTCAAGTTACCATTCCAATGAGCTCAAAACAGTCTACATTCGACCACTATAGAGCGAGTTATGAAGGGTACTACTGGAGAAGGAGATGAATGAAAAATTCAGGACTGGCAACTGTGATCCCACTTACGGATGCTTAAATGATTTCCGAACATGATAATTCCTGTCGGGATTGAAAGAGCACTAAAATGCCTTTTAGATGACCAAAAATCAACCCAATCCAACCTCAAACAAGGGAGTTGTGAGCGTGTGCATTGGATCACGCGATTCAGAATGATTAACAACCCAAATTATAAAATGATGATCGAAGAATTCCAAGGTGCTATTGGGATATCAAACGGTCTTAGAATTAGCCAATTTTAGTCCCATTTTCAAGCTTATTAAGTTACAAATCCAATTGCTCAAAATAGTCCAAATTCGACCACTGAAGAGAGAGTTATGAAGGTTACTACTGGAGAAGGAGATGAAGGAAAAATTCAGGACTGATGGCTGCGATCCCAATTACGGATGCCCAAATGGTCTTCGAATATGACGAATCCGGTCGGGAATGAAAGACCACTAAAGTACCTTTTAAAGTACCAAAACTCGACCAAATCGGACATCGAACTAGGGAGTTATGAGCGTCACCGTTGGATCGCGCGATTTTTAAAGATTAACAATCCAAATTGCTAAATGACGATAAAAGAGTTACAGCGTGCTTTCGGGATATCGAAAGGTGTCGGAATTAGTCAATTATGGTCCCATTCAGAAGCTTGTAAAGTTACCATTCCAATGAGCTAAAAATAGTCTAAATTTGACCACTGAAGAGAGAGTTATGAAGGTTACTATTGGGAAAGCATATGAATAATAAATTCAGGAACGACGACTGCGATCCAATTTATGGATGCTCAAATGGTCTCGGAATACGGTGATTCTTTTTAGGAATAAAAGAGCACTAAAGTACCATTTAGATGACCCAAAATTAACCCTATCCGACATCAAACGAGGGAGTTATGAGCGTGTCCATTGGATAGCATGATTTGGAAAGATTAATAACCCAAATTTTAAAATGACGGTCGAAGAGTTCCAAAGTGCTTTTCGGTTATCGAACGGTCTGACAACGAGCTAATTATGGTCCCATTTGGAAGCTTGTCAAGTTACTAATCCAATGAGCTCAAAATACTCTAAATTTGACCGTTGAGGAAAGAGTTTTATGATGGTTACTATTGGACAAGGATATGAAAGAGAAATTTAGGTCCGACGATTGCGATCCTACTTAAGGATGCCCAAATGGTCTCGGAATACTGCGACTCTTATCAGGAATGAAAGAGCACTAAACTACCTTTTAGATGACCAAAAATTGAGACGATCCGACATCAAACGAGGGAGTTATGAGCGTCACCATTGGATCGCGCAATTTAGTAAGATTAACAATCCAAATTGTTAAAAGACGATAGAAGAGTTCCAACGTGCTTTTGGGATATCGAACGGTCTCAAAATTAGCCAATTATGGTCCCATTTGGAAGCTTGTCAAGTTACCATTCCAATGAGCTCAAAACAGTCTACATTCGACCACTATAGAGCGAGTTATGAAGGGTACTGCTGGAGAAGGAGATGAATGAAAAATTCAGGACTGGCAACTGTGATCCCACTTACGGATGCTTAAATGATTTTCGAACATGATAATTCCTGTCGGGATTGAAAGAGCACTAAAATGCCTTTTAGATGACCAAAAATCAACCCAATCCAACCTCAAAACCAGGGAGTTGTGAGCGTGTGCGTCGGATCACGCGATTCGGAAAGATTAACAACCCAAATTGTAAAATGATGATCGAAGAATTCCAAGGTGCTACTGGGATATCAAACGATCTTAGAATTTGCCAATTTTAGTCCCATTTTGATGCTTATTAAGTTAAAAATCCAATAGCTCAAAATAGTCCAAATTTGACCACTGAAGAGAGAGTTATGAAGGTTACTACTGGACAAGGAGATGAAGGAAAAATTTAGGACTGACGGCTGGGATCCCAATAACGGATGCCCAAATGGTCTTCGAATATGACGAATCCGGTCAGGAATGAAAGACCACTAAAATACCTTTTAAATAACCAAAACTCGACCAAATCGGACATCGAACTTGGGAGTTATGAGCGTCAACGTTGGATCGCGTGATTTGTAAAGATTAACAATCCAAATTGCTAAATGACGATAAAAGAGTTACAACGTGCTTTCGGGATATCGAACGGTGTCGGAATTAGCCAATTATGGTCTCATTCGGAAGCTTGTAAAGTTACAATTCCAATGAGCTCAAAATAGTCTAAATTTGACCATTGAAGAGAGAGTTATGAAGGTTACTATTGGGCAAAGATATGAATGAGAAATTCATGAACGACGACTGTGATCCAATTTATGGATGCTCAAATGGTCTCAGAATACGGCGATTGTTGTTAGTAATAAAAGAGCACTAAAGTACCATTTAGATGACCCAAAATTGAACCCAATCCGACATCAAACGAGGGAGTCATGAGCGTGTCCATTGGATATCAAGATTTGGAAAGATTAATAACCCAAATTTTAAAATGAGGGTCGAAGACTTCCAAAGTGCTTTTGGGTTATCGAACGGTCTGATAATGAGCCAATTATGGTCCCATTTGGAAGCTTGTCAAGTTACCATTCCAATTAGCTCAAAATAGTCTAAATTTGACCACCGAATAGAGAGTTATGAAGGTTACTATTGGACAAGGATATGAATGAGAAATTCAGGAACGACGACTGCGATCCAATTTATGGATGCTCAAATGGTCTCGGAATACGTCGATTCTTGTCAGGAATAAAAGACCACTAAAGTACCATTTAGATGACCCAAAATTGACCCAATCCGACATCAAACGAGGGAGTCATGAGCGTGTCCGTTGGATATCATGATTTGGAAAGATTAATAACCCAAATTTTAAAATGAGGGTCGAAGACTTCCAAAGTGCTTTTGGGTTATCGAACGGTCTGACAATGAGCCAATTATGGTCCCATTTGGAAGCTTGTCAAGTTACCATTCCAATTAGCTCAAAATAGTCTAAATTTGACCACCGAATAGAGAGTTATGAAGGTTACTATTGGACAAGGATATGAATGAGAAATTCAGGAACGACGATTGCAATCCAACTTAAGGATGGCCAAATGGTCTCGGAATACTGCGATTCCTGTCAGGAATGAAAGAGCACTAAAGTACCATTTAAATGACCCAAAATTGACCCAATCCGACATTAAACGAGGGAGTTATGAGCGTGTCCGTTGGATAGCATGATTTGGAAAGATTAATAACCCAAATTTTAAAATGAGGGTCGAAGACTTCCAAAGTGCTTTTGGGTTATCGAACGGTCTGACAATGAGCCAATTATGGTCCCATTTGGAAGCTTGTCAAGTTACCATTCCAATTAGCTCAAAATAGTCTAAATTTGACCACCGAATAGAGAGTTATGAAGGTTACTATTGGACAAGGATATGAATGAGAAATTCAGGAATGACGATTGCGATCCAACTTAAGGATGGCCAAATGGTCTCGGAATACTGCGATTCCTGTCAGGAATGAAAGAGCACTAAACTACCTTTTAGATGACCAAAAATTGAGCCAATCCGACATCAAACGAGGGAGTTATGAGCGTCACCTTTGGATTACGCAATTTGGAAAGATTAACAATCCAAATTGTTAAATGACGATAGAAGAGTTCCAACGTGCTTTTGGGATATCGAACGGTCTCAAAATTAACTAATTATGGTCCCATTTGGAAGCTTGTCAAGTTACCATTCTAATGAGCTCAAAATAGTCTACATTCGACCACTATAGAGCGAGTTATGAAGGGTACTATTGGACAAGCAGATGAATGAAAAATTCAGGACTGGCAACTGCGATCCCACTTACGGATGATTTTCGAATATCATAATTCCTATCGGGATTGAAAGAGCAGTAAAATGCCTTTTAGATGACCAAAAATTAGCCCAATCCAACCTCTAACAAGGGAGTTGTGAGCGTGTGCGTTGGATCACACGATTCGAAAAGATTAAGAACACAAATTGTAAAATGATGATCGAAGAATTCCAAGGTGCTATTGGGATATCGAACGGTCTTAGAATTAGCCAATTTTAGTCCCATTTTGAAGCTTATTAAGTTACAAATCCAATAGCTCAAAATAGTCCAAATTCGACCATTGAAGAGAGAGTTATGAAGGTTACTACTGGACAAGGAGATGAAGGAAAAATTCAGGACTGACGGCTGCGATCCCAATTACGGATGCCCAAATGGTCTTCGAATATGACGAATCCGGTCGGGAATGAAAGACCACTAAAGTACCTTTTAAATGACCAAAACTCGACCAAATTGGACATCGAACTAGGGAGTTATGAGCGTCACCGTTGGATCGCGCGATTTGTAAAGATTAACAATCCAAATTACTAAATGACGATAAAAGAGTTATAATGTGTTTTCGGGATATTGAACGGTCTCGGAATTAGCCAATTATGGTTTCGTTCAGAAGTTTGTAAAGTTACCTTTCCAATGAGCTCAAAATTGTCTAAATTTGACCACTGAAGAGAGTGTTTGAAGGTTACTATTGGACAAGGATATGAATGAAAAATTCAGGAACGACGACTGCGATCCAATTTATGGATGCTCAAATGGTCTCAGAATACGCCGATTCTTGTCAGGAATAAAAGAGCACTAAAGTTCCATTTAGATGACCCAAAATTGACCCAATCCGACATCAAACAAGGGAGTCATGAGCGTGTCCGCTGGATAGCATGATTTGGAAAGATTAATGACCCAAATTTTAAAATGAGGGCCGAAGAGTTCCATAGTGCTTTTGTGTTATCGAACGGTCTGACAATGAGCCAATTATGGTCCCATTTGGAAGCTTGTCAAGTTACCATTCTAATGAGCTCAAAATAGTCTACATTCGACCACTATAGAGTGAGTTATGAAGGGTACCATTGGACAAGGAGATGAATGAAAAATTCAGGACTGGCAATTGCGATCCCACTTACGGATGCCTAAATGATTTCCGAATATGATAATTCCTGTCGGGATTGAAAGAGCACTAAAATGCCTTTTAGATGACCAAAAAATCAACCCAATCCAACCTCAAACAAGAGAGTTGCGAGCGTGTGCATTGGATCACGCGATTCGAAGAGATTAACAACCCAAATTGTAAAATGATGATCGAAGAATTCCAAGGTGCTATTGGGATATCGAACGGTCTTGGAATTAGCGAATTTTAGTCCCATTTTGAAGATTATTAAGTTAGAAATCCAATAGGTCAAAATAGTCCAAATTTGACCATTGAAGAGAGAGTTATGAAGGTTACTACTGGACAAGGAGATGAAGGAAAAATTCAGGACTGATGGCTGCGATCCCAATACGGATGCCCAAATGGTCTTCGAATATGACGAATCCGATCGGGAATGAAAGACCACTAAAGTACCTTTTAAATGACCAAAACTCGACCAAATCGGACATCAAACGAGGGAGTTATGAGCGTGTCCGTTGGAAAGCATGATTTGGAAAGATTAATAACCCAAATTTTAAAATGATGGTTGAAGAGTTCCAAAATGCTTTTCGGTTATCGAACGGTCTGAAAATGAGGTAATTATGGTCCCATTTGGAAGCTTGTCAAGTTACTAATCCAATGAGCTCAAAATACTCTAAATTTGACCAATGAGGAATGAGTTTTATGAAGGTTACTATTAGACAAGGATATGAATGAGAAATTCAGGACCGACGACTGCGATCCTGCTTAAGGATGCCCAAATGGTCTCGGAATACTGTGATTCTTGTCAGGAATGAAAGAGCACTAAACTACCTTTTAGATGACCAACAATTAAGCCAATCCGACATCAAACGAGGGAGTTATGAGCGTCACCGTTGGATCGCGCAATTTGGAAAGATTAACAATCCAAATTGTTAAATGACGATAGAAGAGTTCCAACGTGCTTTTGGGATATCGAACGGTCTCAAAATTAGCCAATTATGGTCCCATTTGGAAGCTTTTCAAGTTACCAATCTAATGAGTTCAAAATATTCTACATTCGACCACTATAAAGCGAGTTATGAAGGGTACTATTGGACAAGGAGTTGAATGAAAAATTCAGGACTGGCAACTGCGATCCCACTTACGGATGCCTAAATGATTTACGAATATGATAATTCCTATCGGGATTGAAAGAGCACTAAAATACCTTTTATATATCCAAAAATCAACCCAATCTAACCTCAAATAAGGGAGTTGTGAGCGTGTGCGTTGGATCACGCGATTCGGAAAGATTAACAACCCAAATTGTAAAATGATGATCGAAGAATTCCAAGGTGCTATTGGGATATCGAACGGTCTTACAATTATCCAATTTTAGTCCCATTTTAAAGCTTGTTAAGTTACAAATCCAATAGCTCAAAATAGTCCAAATTCGACCACTGAAGAGAGAGTTATGAAGGTTACTATTGGACAAGGAGATGAAGGAAAAATTCATGACTGACGGCTGCGATCCCAAATACGGATGCCCGAATGGTCTTCGAATATGATGAATCCAGTGGGGAATGAAAGACCACTAAAGTACCTTTTAGATGACCAAAACTCGACCAAATCGGACATCGAACTAGGGAATTATGAGCGTCACCGTTGGATCACGCAATTTGGAAAGATTTACAATCCAAATTGTTAAATGACGATAGAAGAGTTCCAACTTGCTTTTGGGATATCGAACGGTCTCAAAATTAGCCAATTATGGTCCCATTTAGAAGCTTGTCAAGTTACCATTCTAATGAGCTCAAAATAGTTAACATTGGACCACTATAGAGCGAGTTATGAAGGGTACTATTGGACAAGGAGATGAATGAAAAATTCAGGACTGGCAACTGTGATCCCACTTACGGATGCCTAAATGATTTCCGAATAAGATAATTCCTGTTAGGATTGAAAAAGCACTAAAATGCCTTTTAGATGACCAAAAATCAACCCAATCCAACCTCAAACAGGGGAGTTGCGAGCGTGTGCGTTGGATCACATGATTCAGAAAGATTAACAATCCAAATTGTAAACTCATGATCGAAGAATTCCAAGGTGCTATTGGGATATAGAACGGTCTTAGAACTAGCCAATTTTAGTCCCATTTTGAAGCTTATTAAGTTACAAATCCAATAGCTCAGAACAGTCCAAATTCGACCACTGAAGAGAGTTATGAAGGTTACTACTGGACAAGGAGATGAAGGAAAAATTCAGGACTGACGGCAGCGATCCCAATTACGGATGCCCAAATGGTCTTCGAATATGACGAATCCGGTCAGGAATGAAAGACCACTAAAGTACCTTCTAAATGACCAAAACTCGACCAAATCGGACATCGAACTAGGGAGTTATGAGCGTCACCGTTGGATTGCACGATTTGTAAAGATTAACAATCCAAATTGCTAAATGACGATAAAAGAGTTACAACGTGCTTTCGAGATATCGATCGGTCTCGGAATTAGCCAATTATGGTCCCATTCGGAAGCCTGTAAAGTTACCATTCCAATGATCTCAAAATAGTCTAAATTTGACAACTGAAGAGAGAGTTATGAAGGTTACTATTGGACAAGGATATGAACGAGAAATTCAGGAACGACGACTGCGATCCAATTTATGGATGATCAAATGGTCTCGGAATACGGCGATTCTTGTCAGGAATAAAATAGCACTAAAGTACCATTTAGATGACCTAAAATTGAGCCAATCCGACATCAAACGAGGGAGTTATGAGCGTCACAATCGGATCGCGCAATTTGGAAAGATTAACAATCTAAATTGTTAAATGACGATAGAAGAGTTCCATCGTGCTTTTGGAATATCGAACGGTCTCAAAATTAGCCAATTATGGTCCCATTTGGAAGCTTGTCAAGTTACTATTCTAATGAGCTCGAAATAGTCTACATTCGACCACTATAGAGCGAGTTATGAAGGGTACTATTGGACAAGGAGTTGAATGAAAAATTCAGGACAGGCAACTGCTATCCCACTTACGGATGCCTAAATGATTTTTGAATATGATAATTCCTGTCAGGATTGAAAGAGCACTAAAATACCTTTTAGATGACCAAAAATCAACTCAATCCAACATCAAACAAGGGAGTTGTGAGCGTGTACGTTGGATCACGCGATTCAGAAAGATTAACAACCCAAATTGTAAAATGATGGTCGAAGAATTTCAAGGTGCTATTGGGATATCGAACGGTCTTAGAATTAGCCAATTTTAGTCCCATTTTGAAGCTTATTAAGTTACAAATCCAATAGCTCAAAATAGTCCAAATTCGACCAATGAAGAGAGAGTTATGAAGGTTACTACTGGACAAGGAGATGAAGGAAAAATTCAGGACTGACAGCTGCGATCCAAATTATGGATGCCCAAATGGTCTTCGAATATGACGAATCTAGTCAGGAATGAAAGACCACTAAAGTACCTTTTAAATGACCAAAACTCGACCAAATCGGACATCGAACTAGGGAGTTATGAGCGTCCTCGTTGGATCGCGCGATTTGTAAAGATTAACAATCCAAATTGCTAAATGACGATAAAAGAGTTACAACGTGCTTTCGGGATATCGAACGGTCTCGGAATTAGCCAATTATGGTCCCATTCGGAAGCCTGTAAAGTTACCATTCCAATGATCTCAAAATAGTCTAAATTTGACAACTGAAGAGAGAGTTATGAAGGTAACTATTGGACAAGGATATGAACGAGAAATTCAGGAACGACGACTGCGATCCAATTTATGGATGATCAAATGGTCTCGGAATACGGCGATTCTTGTCAGGAATAAAACAGCACTAAAGTACCATTTAGATGACCTAAAATTGACCCAATCCGACATCAAACGAGGGAGTTATGAGCGTGTCCATTGGATAGCATGATTTAGAAAGATTAATAACCCAAATTTTAAAATGAGGGTCGAAGAGTTGCAAAGTGCTTTTGGGTTATCGAACGGTCGGACAATGAGCAAATTATGGTCCCATTTGGAAGCTTGTCAAGTTACTAATCCAATGAGATCAAAATACTCTAAATTTGACCACTGAGGAAACAGTTTTATGGGGGTTACTATTGGACAAGGATATGAACGAGAAATTCAGGACCGATGACTGCGATCCAACTTAAGGATGCCCAAATGGTCTCAGAATACTGCAATTCCTGTTAGGAATGAAAGAGCACTAAAGTACCTTTTAGATGATAAAAATTGAGCCAATCCGACATCAAACGAGGGAGTTATGAGCGTCACCATTGGATCGCGCAATATGGAAAGATTAACAATCCAAATTGTTAAATGAAGATAGAAGAGTTCCAACATGCTTTTGGTATATCGAACGGTCTCAAAATTAGACAATTATGGTCCCATTTGGAAGCTTGTCAAATTACCATTCTAATGAGCTCAAAATAGTCTACATTCGACCACTATAGAGAGAGTTAGGAAGGGTACTATTGGACAAGGAGTTTAATGAAAAATTCAGGACAGGCAACTGCAATCCCACTTACGGATGCCTAAATGATTTCTGAATATGATAATTCCTGTTGGGATTGAAAGAGCACTAAAATGCCTTTTAGATGACCAAAAATCAACCCAATCCAACCTCAAACAAGAGAGTTGTGAGCGTGTGCGTTGGATCACGCGATTCGAAAAGATTAACAACCCAAATTGTAAAATGATGATCGAAGAATTCCAAGGTGCTAATGGGATATCGAACGGTCTTAAAATTAGCCAATTTTAGTCCCATTTTGAAGCTTATTAAGTTACAAATCCAATAGCTCAAAATAGTCCAAATTCGACCACTGAAGAGAGAGTTATGAAGGTCACTACGGGACAAGGAGATGATGGAAAAATTCAGGACTGAGGGCTGCGATCCCAATTACGGATGCCCAAATGGTCTTCGAATATAACGAATCCGGTCGGGAATGAAAGACCACTAAAGTACCTTTTAAATGACCAAAACTCGACCAAATCGGACATCGAACTAGGGAGTTATGAGCGTCACCGTTGGATCGCGCGATTTGTAAAGATTAACAATCCAAATTGCTAAATGACGATAAAAGAGTTACAACGTGCTTTCGGGATATCGAACGGTCTCAGAATTAGCCAATTACGGTCCCATTCGGAAGCTTGTAAAGTTACCATTCCAATGATCTCAAAATAGTCTAAATTTGACAACTGAAGAGAGAGTTCTGAAGGTTACTATTGGACAAGGATATGAACGAGAAATTCAAGAACGACGACTGCGATCCAATTTATGGATGATCAAATGGTCTCAGAATACGGTAATTCTTGTCAGGAATAAAAGAGCACTAAAGTACCATTTAGATGACCTAAAATTGACCCAATCCGACATCAAACGAGGGAGTTATGAGCATGTCTATTGGATAGCAAGATTTGGAAAGATTAATAACCCAAATTTTAAAATGAGGCTCGAAGAGTTCCAAAGTGCTTTTGGGTTATCGATCGTTCTGACAATGAGCCAATTATGGTCCCATTTGGAAGCTTGTCAAGTTACTAATCCAATGAGCTCAAAATACTCTAAATTTGACCACTGAGGAAATAGTTTTATGAAGGTTACTGTTGGACAAGGATATGAATGAGAAATTCAGGACCGACGACTGCGATCCAACTTAAGGATGCCCAAATGGTCTCGGAAAACTGCGATTCCTGTCAGGAATGAAAGAGCACTAAAGTACCTTTTATATGATCAAAAATTGAGCCAATCCGACATCAAACGAGGGAGTTATGAGTGTCACAATCGGATCGCGCAATTTGGAAAGATTAACAATCCAAATTGTTAAATGACGATAGAAGAGTTCCATCGTGCTTTTGGAATATCGAACGGTCTCAAAAGTAGCCAATTATGGTCCCATTTAGAAGCTTGTCAAGTTACTATTCTAATGAGCTCGAAATAGTCTACATTCGACCACTATAGAGCGAGTTATGAAGGGTACTATTGGACAAGGAGTTGAATGAAAAATTCAGGACTGGCAACTGCTATCCCACTTACGGATGCCTAAATGATTTTCGAATATGATAATTCCTGTCAGGATTGAAAGAGCACTAAAATGCCTTTTAGATGACCAAAAATCAACCCAATCTAACATCAAACAAGGGAGTTGTGAGCATGTACGTTGGATCACGCGATTCAGAAAGATTAACAACCCAAATTGTAAAATGATGGTCGAAGAATTTCAAGGTGCTATGGGGATATCGAACGGTCTTAGAATTAGCCAATTTTAGTCCCATTTTGAAACTTATTAAGTTACAAATCCAATAGCTCAAAATAGTCCAAATTCGACCGCTGAAGAGAGAATTATGAAGGTTACTACTGGACAAGGAGATGACGGAAAAATTCAGGACTGAGGGCTGCGATCCCAATTACGGATGCCCAAATGGTCTTCGAATATGACGAATCCGGTCGGGAATGAAAGACCACTAAAGTACCTTTTAAATGACCAAAACTCGACCAAATCGGACATCGAACTAGGGAGTTATGAGCGTCATCGTTGGATCGCGCGATTTGTAAAGATTAACAATCCAAATTGCTAAATGACGATAAAAGAGTTACAACGTGCTTTCGGGATATCGAACGGTCTCGGAATTAGCCAATTATGGTCCCATTCGGAAGCCTATAAAGTTACCATTCCAATGATCTCAAAATAGTCTAAATTTGACCATTGAAGAGAGAGTTATGAAGGTTACTATTGGACAAGGATATGAACGAGAAATTCAGGAACGACGACTGCGATCCAATTTATGGATGATCAAATGGTCTCGGAATACGGCGATTCTTGTCAGGAATAAAAGAGCACTAAAGTACCATTTAGATGACCTAAAATTGACCCAATCTGACATCAAACGAGGGTGTTATGAGCGTGTCTATTGGATAGCATGATTTGGAAAGATTAATAACTCAAATTTTAAAATGAGGGTCGAAGAGTTGCAAAGTGCTTTTGGGTTATCGAACGGTCTGACAATGAGCCAATTATGGTCCCATTTGGAAGCTTGTCATGTTACTAATCCAATGAGCTCAAAATACTCTAAATTTGACCACTGAGGAAACAGTTTTATGAGGGTTACTATTGGACAAGGATATGAACGAGAAATTCAGGACCGACGACTGCGATCCAACTTAAGGATGCCCAAATGGTCTTAGAATACTGCAATTCCAGTTAGGAATGAAAGAGCACTAAAGTACCTTTTAGATGATAAAAATTGAGCCAATCCGACATCAAACGAGGGAGTTATGAGCGTCACCATTGGATCGCGCAATATGGAAAGATTAACAATCCAAATTGTTAAATGAAGATAGAAGAGTTCCAACGTGCTTTTGGGATATCGAACGGTCTCAAAATTAGACAATTATGGTCCCATTTGGAAGCTTGTCAACTTACCATTCTAATGAGCTCAAAATAGTCTACATTCGACCACTATAGAGCGAGTTATGAAGGGTACTATTGGACAAGGAGTTGAATGAAAAATTCAGGACAGGCAACTGCAATCCCACTTACGGATGCCTAAATGATTTCTGAATATGATAATTCCTGTTGGGATTGAAAGGGCACTAAAATGCCTTTTAGATGACCAAAAATCAACCCAATCCAACCTCAAACAAGAGAGTTGTGAGCGTGTGCGTTGGATCACGTGATTCGGAAAGATTAACAACCCAAATTGTAAAATGATGATCGAAGAATTCCAAGGTGCTAATGGGATATCGAACGGTCTTAAAATTAGCCAATTTTAGTCCCATTTTGAAGCTTATTAAGTTACAAATCCAATAGCTCAAAATAGTCCAAATTCGACCGCTGAAGAGAGAGTTATGAAGGTTACTACTGGACAAGGAGATGACGGAAAAATTCAGGACTGAGGGCTGCGATCCCAATTACGGATGCCCAAATGGTCTTCGAATATGACGAATCCGGTCGGGAATGAAAGACCACTAAAGTACCTTTTAAATGACCAAAACTCGACCAAATCGGACATCGAACTAGGGAGTTATGAGCGTCACCGTTGGATCACGCGATTTGTAAAGATTAACAATCCAAATTGCTAAATGACGATAAAAGAGTTACAACGTGCTTTCGGGATATCGAACGGTCTCGGAATTAGCTAATTATGGTCCCATTCGTAAGCTTGTAAAGTTACCATTCCAATGATCTCAAAATAGTCTAAATTTGACAACTGAAGAGAGAGTTCTGAAGGTTACTATTGGACAAGGATATGAACGAGAAATTCAGGAACGACGACTGCGATCCAATTTATGGATGATCAAATGGTCTCAGAATACGGCAATTCTTGTCAGGAATAAAAGAGCACTAAAGTACCATTTAGATGACCTAAAATTGACCCAATCCGACATCAAACGAGAGAGTTATGAGCGTGTCTATTGGATAGCAAGATTTGGAAAGATTAATAACCCAAATTTTAAAATGAGGCTCGAAGAGTTCCAAAGTGCTTTTGGGTTATCGATCTTTCTGACAATGAGCCAATTATGGTCCCATTTGGAAGCTTGTCAAGTTACTAATCCAATGAGCTCAAAATACTCTAAATTTGACCACTGAGGAAACAGTTTTATGAAGGTTACTGTTGGACAAGGATATGAATGAGAAATTCAGGACCGACGACTGCGATCCAACTTAAGGATGCTCAAATGGTCTTAGAATACTGCAATTCCTGTTAGGAATGAAAGAGCACTAAAGTACCTTTTAAATGATAAAAATTGAGCCAATCCGACATCAAACGAGGGAGTTATGAGCGTCACCATTGGATCGCGCAATATGGAAAGATTAACAATCCAAATTGTTAAATGAAGATAGAAGAGTTCCAACGTGCTTTTGGGATATCGAACGGTCTCAAAATTAGACAATTATGGTCCCATTTGGAAGCTTGTCAAATTACCATTCTAATGAGCTCAAAATAGTCTACATTCGACCACTATAGAGCGAGTTATGAAGGGTACTATTGGACAAGGAATTGAATGAAAAATTTAGGACTGGCAACTGCGATCCCACTTACGGATGCATAAATGATTTCCGAATATGATAATTCCTATCGGGATTAAAAGAGCACTAAAATGCCTTTTGGATGACCAAAAATCAACCCAATCCAACCTCAAAGAAGGGAGTTGTGAGCGTGTGCGTTGGATCACGCGATTCGGAAAGATTAACAACCCAAATTGTAAAATGATGATCGAAGAATTCCAAGGTCCTATTGGGATATCGAACGGTCTTAGAATTAGCCAATTTTAGTCCCATTTTGAAGCTTATTAAGTTACAAATCCAATAGCTCAAAATAGTCCAAATTCGACCACTGAAGAGAGAGTTATGAATGTTACTACTGGACAAGGAGATGAAGGAAAAATTCAGGACTGAGGGCTGTGATCCCAATTACGGATGCCCAAATGGTCTTCGAATATGATGAATCCGGTCGGGAATGAAAGACCATTAAAGTACCTTTTAAATGACCAAAACTCGACCAAATCGGACATCGAACTAGTGAGTTATGACCGTCACCGTTGGATCGCGTGATTTGTAAAGATTAACAATCCAAATTGCTAAATGACGATAAAAGAGTTACAACGTTCTTTCGGGATATCGAACGGTCTCGGAATTAGCCAATTATGGTCCCATTCGGAAGCTTGTAAAGTTACCATTCCAATGAGCTCAAAATAGTCTAAATTTGACTACTAAAGAGAGAGTTATGAAGGTTACCATTGGACAAGGATATGAACGAGAAATTCAGGAACGAGGACTGCGATCCAATTTATGGATGATCAAATGGTCTCGGAATACGGCGATTCTTGTCAGGAATAAAAGAGCACTAAAGTATCATTTAGATGACCTAAAATTGACCCAATCCGACATCAAACGAGGGAATTATGAGCGTGTCCATTGGATAGCATGATTTGGAAAGATTAATAACCCAAATTTTAAAATGAGGGTCGAAGAGTTGCAAAGTGCTTTTGGGTTATCGAACGGTCTGACAAGGAGCCAATTATGGTCCCATTTGGAAGCTTGTCACGTTACTAATCCAATGAGCTCAAAATACTCTAAATTTGACCACTGAGGAAAGAGTTTTATGAAGGTTACTATTGGACAAGGATATGAATGAGAAATTCAGGACCGATAACTACGATCCAACTTAAGGATGCCCAAATGGTGTCGGAATCCTGCCATTCCTGTCAGGAATGAAAGAGCACTAAACTACCTTTTAGATGACCAAAAATTGAGCCAATCCGACATCAAATGAGGGAGTTATGAATGTCACCATTGGATCGCGCAATTTGGAAAGATTAACAAAAAAAAATTGTTAAATGATGATAGAAGAGTTCCAACGTGCTTTAGGGATATCGAACGGTCTCAAAATTAGCCAATTATGGTCCCATTTGGAAGCTTGTCAAGTTACCATTCTAATGAGCCCAAAATAGTCTACATTCGACCACTATAGAGCGAGTTATGAAGGGTACTATCGGACAAGGAGATGAATGAAAAATTCAGGACTGGCAACTGCGATCCCACTTACGGATGCCTAAATGATTTTCGAATATGATAATTCCTGTCCAGATTGAAAGAGCACTAAAATGCCTTTAAGATAACCAAAAATCAACCCAGTCCAACCTCAAACAAGGGAGTTGTGAGCATGTGTTTTGGATCACGGGATTCGGAAAGATTAACAACCCAAATTGTAAAATGATGACCGAAGAATTCCAAGGTGCTAATGGGATATCGAACGGTCTTAGAATTAGCCAATTTTAGTCCCATTTTGAAGCTTGTTAAGTTAAAAATCCAACAGCTCAAAATAGTCCAAATTCGACCACTGAAGAGAGAGTTATGAAGGTTACTACCGGACAAGGAGATGAAGGAAAAATTCAGGACTGACGGCTGCGACCCAATTACGGATGCCCAAATGGTCTTCGAATATGACGAATCTGGTTGGGAATGAAAGACCACTAAAGTACCTTTTAAATGACCAAAACTCGACAAATCGGACATCGAACTAGGGAGTTATGAGCTTCACCGTTGGATCGCGCGATTTGTAAAGATTAACAATCCAAATTGCTAAATGACAATAAAAGACTTACAACGTGCTTTCGGGATATCGAACGGTCTCGGAATTAGCCAATTATGGTCCCATTCGGAAGCTTGTAAAGTTACCATTCCAATGAGCTCAAAATAATCTAAACTTGACCACTGAAGGGAGAGTTATGAAGGTTACTATTGGACAAGGATATGAATGAGAAATTCAGGAACGACGACTAGGATCCCATTTATGGATGATCAAATGTTCTCGAAATACGGTGATTCTTGTCAGGAATAAAAGAGCACTAAAGTACCATTTAGATGACCCAAAATTGACCCAATCCGACATCAAACGAGGGAGTTATGAGCGTGTCCGTTGGATAGCATGATTTGGAAAGGTTAATAACCCAAATTTTAAAATGAGGGTCGAAGAGTTGCAAAGTGCTTTTAGGTTATTGAACGGTCTGACAATGAGCTAATTATGGTCCCATTTGGAAGCTTGTCAAGTTACTAATCCAATGAGCTCAAAATACTCTAAATTTGACCACTGAGAAAAGAGTTTTATAAAGGTTACTATTGGATAAGGATATGAATGAGAAATTGAGGACCGACGACAGGGATCCAACTTAAGGATGCCCAAATGGTCTCGGAATACTGCGGTTCTTGTCAGGAATGAAAGAGCACTAAACTACCTTTTAGATGACCAAAAATTGAGCCAATCCGACATCAGATGAGGGAGCTATGAGCGTCACCATTGGATCGCGCAATTTGGAAAGATTAACAATCCAAATTGTTAAATGACGATAGAAGAGTTCCAATGTGCTTTTAGAATATCGAACGGTCTCAAAATTAGCCAATTATGGTCCCATTTGGAAGCTTTTGAAGTTACCATTCTAATGAGCTCAAAATAGTCTACATTCGACCACTATAGAGCGAGTTATGAAGGGTACCATTGGACAAGGAGATGAATGAAAAATTCAGGACTGGCAACTGCGATCCCACTTACGGATGCCTAAATGATTTCCGAAGATGATAATTCTTGTTAGGATTGAAAGAGCACTAAAATGCCTTTTAGATGACCAAAAATCAACCCAATCCAACCTCAAACAAGGGAGTTGTGAGCGTGTGCATTGGATCACGTGATTCAGAAAGATTAACAACCCAAACTGTAAAATGATGATCGAAGAATTCCAAGGTGCTATTGGGATATCGAACGGTCTTAGAATTAGCCAATTTTAGTCCCATTTTGAAGCTTATTAAGTTACAAATCCAACAGCTCAAAATAGTCCAAATTCGACCACTGAAGAGAGAGTTATGAAGGTTACTACCGGACAAGGAGATGAAGGAAAAATTCAGGACTGACGGCTGCGATCCCAATTATGGATGCCCAAATGGTCTTCGAATATGACGAATCTGGTTGGGAATGAAAGACCACTAGAGTACCTTTTAAATGACCAAAAGTCGAGAAATCGGACATCGAACTAGGGAGTTATGAGCGTCACCGTTGGATCACGCGATTTGTAAAGATTAACAATCCAAATTGCTAAATGACGATAAAAGACTTACAACGTGCTTTCGGGATATCGAACGGTCTCGGAATTAGCCAATTATGTTCTCATTCAGAAGCTTGTAAAGTTACCATTCCAATGAGCTCAAAATAGTCCAAATTTGACCACTGAAGAGAGAGTTATGAAGGTTACTATTGGACAAGGATATGAACGAGAAATTCAGGAACGACGACTGCGATCCAATTTATGGATGCTCAAATGGTCTCGAAATACGGTGATTCTTGTCAGGAATAAAAGAGCACTAAAGTACCATTTAGATGACCCAAAATTGACCCAATCCGACATCAAACGAGGGAGTTATGAGCGTGTCCGTTGGATAGCATGATTTGGAAAGGTTAATAACCCAAATTTTAAAACGAGGGTTGAAGAGTTGCAAAGTGCTTTTGGGTTATCGAACGGTCTGACAATGAGCCAATTATGGTCCCATTTGGAAGCTTGTCAAGTTATTAATCTAATGAGCTCAAAATACTCTAAATTTGACCACTGAGGAAAGAGTTTTATGAAGGTTACTATTGGACAAGGATATGAATGAGAAATTCAGGACCGATGACTGCGATCCAACTTAAGGATGCCCAAATGGTCTCGGAATACTGCGATTCTTATCAGGAATGAAAGAGAACTAAACTACCTTTTAGATGACCAAAAATTGAGCCAATCCGACATCAAATGAGGGAGTTATGAGCGTCACCATTGGATCGCGCAATTTTGAAGGATTAACAATCCAAATTGTTAAATGACGATAGAAGAGTTCCAACGTGCTTTTGGGATATCGAACGGTCTCAAAATTAGCCAATTATGGTCCCATTTGGAAGCTTTTCAAGTTACCATTCTAATGAGCTCCAAATAGTCTACATTCGACCACTATAGAGCGAGTTATGAAGGGTACTATTGGACAAGGAGATGAACGAAAAATTCAGGACTGGCAACTGCGATCCCACTTACGGATGCCTAAATGATTTTCGAATATGATAATTCTTGTTAGGATTGAAATAGCACTAAAATGCCTTTTAGATGACCAAAAATCAACCCAATCCAACCTCAAACAAGGGAGTTGTGAGCGTGTGCATTGGATCACGCGATTCAGAAAGATTAACAACCCAAACTGTAAAATGATGATCGAAGAATTCCAAGGTGCTATTGGGATATCGAACGGTCTTACAACTAGCCAAATTTAGTCCCATTTTGAAGCTTATTAAGTTACAAATGCAACAGCTCAAAATAGTCCAAATTCGACCACTGAAGAGAGAGTTATGAAGGTTACTACTGGACAAGGAGATGAAGGAAAAATTTAGGACTGACGGCTACGATCCCAATTATGGATGCCCAAATGGTCTTCGAATATGACGAATCTAGTCGGGAATGAAAGACCACTAAAGTACCTTTTAAATGACCAAAACTCGACCAAATCGGACATCAAACTAGGGAGTTATGAGCGTCACCGTTGGATCATGCGATTTGTAAAGATTAACAATCCAAATTACTAAATGACGATAAAAGAGTTACAACGTGCTTTCGGGATATCGAACGGTCTCGGAATTAGCCAATTATGGTCCCATTCGGAAGCTTGTAAAGTTACCATTCCAATGAGCTCAAAATAGTCTAAATTTGACCACTGAAGAGAGAGTTCTGAAGGTTACTATTGGACATGGATATGAACGAGAGATTCAGGAACGATGACTGCGATCCACTTTATGGATGATCAAATGTTCTAGGAATACGGCGATTCTTGCCAGGAATAAAAGAGCACTAAAGTACCATTTAGATGACCCAAAATTGACCCAATCCGACATCAAACGAGGGAGTTATGAGCGTGTCCGTTCGATAGCATGATTTGGAAAGGTTAATAACCCAAATTTTAAAATGAGGGTCGAAGAGTTGCAAAGTGCTTTTGGGTTATCGAACAGTCTGACAATGAGCCAATTATGGTCCCATTTGGAAGCTTATCAAGTTACTAATCCAATGAGCTCAAAATACTCTAAATTTGACAACTGAGGAAAGAGTTTTATGAAGGTTACTATTGGACAAGGATATGAATGAGAAATTTAGGACCGACGACTGCGATCGAACTTAAGGATGCCCAAATGGTCTCGGAATACTGCGATTCTTGTCAGGAATGAAAGAGCACTAAACTACCTTTTAGATGACCAAAAATTGAGCCAATCCGACATCAAACGAGGGAGTAATGAACGTCACCATTGGATCGCGCAATTTGGAAAGATTAATAATCCAAATTGTTAAATGACGATAGAAGAGTTCCAACGTGCTTTTGGGATTTCGAACGGTCTCAAAATTAGCCAATTATGGTCCCATTTGGAAGCTTGTCAAGTTACCATTCTAATGAGCTCAAAATAGTCTACATTCGACCACTATAGAGCGAGTTATGAAGGGTACTATTGGACAAGGAGTTGAATGAAAAATTCAGGACTGGCAACTGCGATCCCACTTACGGATGCCTAAATGATTTTTGAATATGATAATTCCTGTCGGGATTGAAAGAGCACTAAAATGCCTTTTAGATAACCAAAAATCAACCCAATCTAACCTCAAACAAGGGAGTTGTGAGCGTGTGCGTTGGATCACGCGGTTCGGAAAGATTAACAACCCAAATTGTAAAATGATGATCGAAGAATTCCAAGGTGCTATTGGGTATCGAACGGTCTTACAATTAGCCAATTTTAGCCCCATTTTGAAGCTTATTAAGTTACAAATCCAATAGCTCAAAATAGTCCAAATTCGACCACTGAAGAGAGAGTTATGAAGGTTACTACCGGACAAGGAGATGAAGGAAAAATTTAGGACTGACGGCTGCGATCCCAATTACGGATGCCCAAATGGTCCTCGAATATGACGAATCGGGTCGGGTATGAAAGACCACTAAAGTACCTTTTAAATGACCAAAACTCGACAAATCGGACATCGAACTAGGGATTATGAGCGTCACCGTTGGATCAGGCGATTTGTAAAGATTAACAATCCAAATTCCTAAATGACGATAAAAGAGTTACAACGTGCTTTCAGGATATCGAACGGTCTCGGAATTAGCCAATTATGGTCCCATTCGGAAGCTTATAAAGTTACCATTCCAATGACCTCAAAATAGTCTAAATTTGACCACTGAAGAGAGAGTTCTGAAGGTTACTATTGGAAAAGGATATGAACGAGAAATTCAGGAACGACGACTGCGATCCAATTTCTGGATGATCAAATGTTCTAGGAATGCCGCGATTCTTGTCAGGAATAAAAGAGCACTAAAGTACCATTTAGATGACCCAAAATTGACCCAATCCGACATCAAACGAGGGAGTTATGAGTCTGTCCGTTGGATAGCATGATTTGGAAAGGTTAATAACCAAAATTTTAAAATGAGGGTTGAAGAGTTGCAAAGTTCTTTTGGGTTATCGAACGGTCTGACAATGAGCCAATTATGGTCCTATTTGGAAGCTTGTCAAGTTACTAATCCAATGAGCTCAAAATACTCTAAATTTGACCACTGAGGAAAGAGTTTTATGAAGGTTACTATTGGACAAGGATATGAATGAGAAATTCAGGTCCGACGACTGCGATCCAACTTAAGGATGCCCAAATGGTCTCGAAATACTGCGATTCTTGTCAGGAATGAAAGAGCACTAACTACCTTTTAGATGACCAAAAATTGAGCCAATCCGACATCAAACGAGGGAGTAATGAACGTCACCATTGGATCGCGCAATTTGGAAAGATTATCAATCCAAATTGTTAAATGACAATAGAAGAGTTCCAATGTGCTTTTGGGATATCGAACGGTCTCAAAATTAGCCAATTATGGTCCCATTTGGAAGCTTTTCAAGTTACCATTCTAATGAGCTCAAAATAGTCTACATTCGACCACTATAGAGCGAGTTATGAAGGGTACTATTGGATAAGGAGATGAAGGAAAAATTCAGGACTGGCAACTGCGATCCCACTTACGGATGCCTAAATGATTTTTGAATATGATAATTCTTATTAGGATTGAAAGAGCACTAAAATGCCTTTTAGATGACCAAAAATCAACCCAAACCAAACTCAAACAAGGGAGTTGTGAGCGTGTGCATTGGATCACGCGATTCGAAAAGATTAATAACCCAAACTGTAAAATGATGATCGAAGAATTCCAAGGTGCTATTGGGATATCGAACTGTCTTAGAATTACCCAATTTTAGTCCCATTTTGAAGCTTATTAAGTTACAAATCCAACAGCTCAAAATAGTCCAAATTTGACCACTGAAGAGAGAGTTATGAAGGTTACTACCGGACAAGGAGATCAAGGAAAAATTCAGGACTGACGGCTGCGATCCCAATTACGGATGCCCAAATGGTCTTCGAATATGACGAATCCGGTCGGGAATGAAAGACCACTAAAGTACCTTTTAAATGACCAAAACTCGACAAATCGGACATCGAACTAGGGAGTTATGAGCGTCACCGTTGGATCGCGCGATTTGTAAAGATTAACAATCCAAATTGCTAAATGACGATAAAAGAGTTACAACGTGCTTTCGGGAAATCGAACGGTCTCGGAATTAGCCAATTATGGTCCCATTCGGAAGCTTGTAAAGTTACCATTCCAATGAGCTCAAAATAGTCTAAATTTGACCACTAAAGAGAGAGTTATGAAGGTTACTATTGGACAAGGATATGAACGAGAAATTCAGGAACGACGACTGCGATCCAATTTATGGATGCTCAAATGGTCTCGGAAAATGACGATTCTTGTCAGGAATAAAAGAGCACTAAATTACCATTTAGATGACCCAAAATTGACCCAATCTGACATCAAACGAGGGAGTTATGAGCGTGTCCGTTGGATAGTATGATTTGGAAAGATTAAAAACCCAAATTTTAAAATGACGGTCGAAGAGTTCCAAAGTGCTTTTGGGTTATCGAATGGTCTGACAATGAGCCAATTACGGTCCCATTTGGAAGCTTGTCAAGTTACTAATCCAATGAGCTCAAAGTACTCTAAATTTGACCACTGTGGAAAGAGTTTTATGAAGGTTACTATTGGACAAGGATATGAATGAGAAATTTAGGACCGACGACTGTGATCCAACTTAAGGATGCCCAAATGGTCTCGGAATACTGCGATTCTTGTCAGGAATGAAAGAGCACTAAACTACCTTTTAAATGACCAAAAATTGAGCCAATCCGACATCAAACGAGGGAGTTATGAGCGTCACCATTAGATCGTGCAATTTGGAAAGATTAACAATCCAAATTGTTAAATGACGATAGAAGAGTTCCAACGTGCTTTTGGGATATCGAACGGTCTCAAAATTAGCCAGTTATGGTCCCATTTGGAAGCTTGTCAAGTTATCATTCTATTGAGCTCAAAATAGTCTACATTCGACCACTATAGAGCGAGTTATGAAGGGTACTATTGGACAAGGAGTTGAATGAAAAATTCAGGACTGGCAACTGTGATCCCACTTACGGATGCCTAAATGATTTCCGAATATGATAATTCCTATCGGGATTGAAAGAGCACTATAATGCCTTTTAGATAACCAAAAATCAACCCAATCTAACCTCAAACAAGGGAATTGTGAGCGTGTGCGTTGGATCACGCGATTCGGAAAGATTAACAACCCAAATTGTAAAATGATGATCGAAGAATTCCAAGGTGCTATTGGGATATCGAACGGTCTTACAATTAGCCAATTTTAGCCCCATTTTGAAGCTTATTAAGTTACAAAACCAATAGCTCAAAATAGTCCAAATTCGACCACTGAAGAGAGAGTTATGAAGGTTACTACTGGACAAGGAGATGAAGGAAAAATTTAGGACTGACGGCTGCGATCCCAATTACGGATGCCCAAATGGTCTTCGAATATGACGAATCTGGTCGGGAATGAAAGACCACTAAAGTACCTTTTAAATGACCAAAACTCGACCAAATCGGACATTGAACTAGAGGGTTATGAGCGTCACCGTTGGATCACGCGATTTGTAAAGATTAACAATCCAAATTGCTAAATGACAATAAAAGAGTTACAACGTGCCTTCGGGATATCGAACGGTCTCGGAATTAGCCAATTATGGTCCCATTCGGAAGCTTGTAAAGTTACCATTCCAATGAGCTCTAAATAGTCTAAATTTGACCATTGAAGAGAGAGTTCTGAAGGTTACTATTGGACAAGGATATGAACGAGAAATTCAAGAACGACGACTGCGATCCAATTTATGGATGATCAAATGTTCTCGGAATACGGCGATTCTTGTCTGGAATAAAAGAGCACTAAAGTACCATTTAGATGACCCAAAATTGACCCAATCCGACATCAAACGAGGGAGTTATGAGCGTGTCCGTTGGATAGCATGATTTGGAAAGGTTAATAACCCAAATTTTAAAATGAGGGTCGAAGAGTTGCAAAGTGCTTTTGGGTTATCGAACGGTCTGACAATGAGCCAATTATAGTCCCATTTGGAAGCTTGTCAAGTAACTAATCCAATGAGCTCAAAATACTCTAAATTTTACCACTGAGAAAAGAGTTTTATGAAGGTTACTATTGGACAAGGATATGAATGAGAAATTCAGGACCAATGACTGCGATCCAACTTAAGGATGCCCAAATGGTCTCGAAATACTGCGATTCTTGTCAGGAATGAAAGAGCACTAAACTACCTTTTAGATGACCAAAAATTGAGCCAATCTGACATCAAACGAGGGAGTTATGAGTGTCACCATTGGATCGTGCAATTTGGAAAGATTAACAATCCAAATTGTTAAATGACGATAGAAGAGTTCCAACGTGCTTTTGGGATATCGAACGGTCTCAAAATTATTAGCCAGTTATGGTCTCATTTGGAAGCTTGTCAAGTTACCATTCTAATGAGCTCAAAATAGTCTACATTCGACCACTATAGAGCGAGTTATGAAGGGTACTATTGGACAAGGAGTTGAATGAAAATTTCAGGACTAGCAATTGCGATCCCACTTACGGATGCCTAAATGATTTCCGAATATGACAATTCCTGTCAGGATTGAAAGAGCACTAAAATGCCTTTTAGATGGCCAAAAATCAACCCAATCCAACCTCAAACAAGGGAGTTATGAGCGTGTGCGTTGGGTCACGCGGTTCAGAAAGTTTAACAACCCAAACTGTGAAATGATGATCGAAGAATTCCAAGGTGCTATTGGGATATCAAACGGTCTTAAAATTAGCCAATTTTAGTCCCATTTTGAAGCTTATTAAGTTACAAATCCAACAGCTCAAAACAGTCCAAATTTGACCACTGAAGAGAGAGTTATGAAGGTTACTATTGGACAAGGATATGAACGAGAAATTCAGGAACGACGACTGCGATCCAATTTATGGATGCTCACATGGTCTCGGAATACGGCGATTCTTGTCAAGAATAAAAGAGCACTAAAGTACCATTTAGATGACCCAAAATTGACTCAATCCGACATCAAACGAGGGAGTTATGAGCGTGTCCGTTGGATAGCATGATTTGGAAAGATTAATAACCTAAATTTTAAAATGACGGTCGAAGAGTTCCAAAGTGCTTTTGGGTTATCGAACGGTCTGACAATGAGCCAATTATGGTCCCATTGGGAAGCTTGTCAAGTTACTAATCCAATGAGCTCAAAATACTCTAAATTTGACCACTGAGGAAAGAGTTTTATGAAGGTTACTATTGGACAAGGATATGAATGAGAAATTCAGGACCGACGACTGCGATCCAACTTAAGGATGCCCAAATGGTCTAGGAATACTGCGAATCTTGTCAGGAATGAAAGAGCACTAAACTACCTTTTAGATGACCAAAAATTGAGCCAATTCGACATCAAACGAGGGAGTAATGAACGTCACCATTGGATCGCGCAATTTGGAAAGATTAACAATCCAAATTGTTAAATGGCGATAGAAGAGTTCCAACGTGCTTTTGGGATATCGAACGGTCTCAAAATTAGAAAATTATGGTCCCATTTGGATGCTTTTCAAGTTACCATTCTAATGAGCTCAAAATAGTCTACATTAGACCACTATAGAGCGAGTTATGAAGGGTACTATTGGACAAGGAGATGAATGAAAAATTCAGGACTGGCAACTGCGATCCCACTTACGGATGCCTAAATGATTTCCGAATATGATAATTCTTGTTAGGATTGAAAGAGCACTAAAATGCCTTTTAGATGACCAAAAATCAACCCAATCCAAACTCAAACAAGGGAGTTGTGAGCGTGTGCATTGGATCACGCGATTCGAAAAGATTAATAACCCAAACTGTAAAATGATGATCGAAGAATTCCAAGGTGCTATTGGGATATCGAACGGTCTTAGAATTAGCCAATTTTAGTCCCATTTTGAAGCTTATTAAGTTACAAATCCAACAGCTCAAAATAGTCCAAATTTGACCACTGAAGAGAGAGTTATGAAGGTTACTACCGGACAAGGAGATCAAGGAAAAATTCAGGACTGACGGCTGCGATCCCAATTACGGATGCCCTAATGGTCTTCGAATATGACGAATCCGGTCGGGAATGAAAGACCACTAAAGTACCTTTTAAATGACCAAAACTCGACAAATCGGACATCGAACTAGGGAGTTATGAGCGTCACCGTTGGATCGCGCGATTTGTAAAGATTAACAATCCAAATTGCTAAATGACGATAAAAGAGTTACAACGTGCTTTCGGGATATCGAACGGTCTCGAAATTAGCCAATATGGTCCCATTCGGAAGCTTGTAAAGTTACCATTCCAATGAACTCAAAATAGTCTAAATTTGACCACTGAAGAGAGAGTTATGAAGGTTACTATTGGACAAGGATATGAACGAGAAATTCAGGAATGACGACTGCGATCCAATTTATGGATGCTCAAATGGTCTCGGAATACGGCGATTCTTGTCAGGAATAAAAGACCACTAAAGTACCATTTAGATGACCCAAAATTGACCCAATCCGACATCAAACGAGGGAGTTATGAGCGTGTCCGTTGGATAGCATGATTTAGAAAGATTAAAAACCCAAAATTTAAAATGATGGTCGAAGAGTTCCAAAGTGCTTTTGGGTTATCGAACGGTCTGACAATGAGCCAATTACGGTCCCATTTGGAAGCTTGTCAAGTTACTAATCCAATGAGCTCAAAATACTCTAAATTTGACCACTGAGGAAAGAGTTTTATGAAGGTTACTATTGGATAAGGATATGAATGAGAAATTTAGGACCGACGACTGTGATCTAACTTAAGGATGCCCAAATGGTCTTGGAATACTGCGATTCTTGTCAGGAATGAAAGAGCACTAAACTACCTTTTAGATGACCAAAAATTGAGCCAATCCAACATCGAACGAGGGAGTTATGAGCGTCACCATTAGATCGTGCAATTTGGAAAGATTAACAATCCAAATTGTTAAATGACGATAGAAGAGTTCCAACGTGCTATTGGGATAGCGAACGGTCTCAAAATTAGCCAGTTATGGTCCCATTTGGAAGCTTGTCAAGTTACCATTCTAATGAGATCAAAATAGTCTACATTCGACCACTATAGAGTGAGTTATGAAGGGTACTATTGGACAAGGAGTTGAATGAAAAATTCAGGACTGGCAATTGCGATCCCACTTACGGATGCCTAAATGATTTCCGAATATGATAATTCCTGTCGGGATTGAAAGAGCACTATAATGCCTTTTAGATAAACTAAAATCAACCCAATCTAACCTCAAAAAAGGGAGTTGTGAGCGTGTGCATTGGATCACGCGATTCGGAAAGATTAACAACCCAAATTGTAAAATGATGATCGAAGAATTCCAAGGTGCTATTGGGATATCGAACGGTCTTACAATTAGCCAATTTTAGCCCCATTTTGAAGCTTATTAAGTTACAAATCCAATAGCTCAAAATAGTCCAAATTCGACCACTGAAGAGAGAGTTATGAAGGTTACTACTGGACAAGGAGATGAAGGAAAAATTTAGGACTGACGGCTGCGATCCCAATTACGGATGCCCAAATGGTCTTCGAATATGACGAATCTGGTCGGGAATGAAAGACCACTAAAATACCTTTTAAATGACCAAAACTCGACCAAATTGGACATTGAACTAGGGGGTTATGAACGTCACCGTTGGATCACGCGATTTGTAAAGATTAACAATCCAAATTGCTAAATGACGATAAAAGAGTTGCAACGTGCTTTCGGGATATCGAACGGTCTCGGAATTAGCCAATTATGGTCCCATTCGGAAGCTTGTAAAGTTACCATTCCAATGAGCTCCAAATAGTCTAAATTTGACCACTGAAGAGAGAGTTCTGAAGGTTACTATTGGACAAGGATATGAATGAGAAATTCAGGAACGACGACAGCGATCCAATTTATGGATGATCAAATGTTCTCGGAATACGGCGATTCTTGTCTGGAATAAAAGAGCACTAAAGTACCATTTAGATGACCCAAAATTGACCCAATCCGACATCAAACGAGGGAGTTATGAGCGTGTCCGTTGGATAGCATGATTTGGAAAGGTTAATAACCCAAATTTTAAAATGAGGGTCGAAGAGTTGTAAAGCGCTTTTGGGTTATCGAACGGTCTGACAATGAGCCAATTATGGTCCCATTTGGAAGCTTGTCAAGTTACTAATCCAATGAGCTCAAAATACTCTAAATTTGACCACTGAGGAAAGAGTTTTATGAAGGTTACTATTGGACAAGGATATGAATGAGAAATTCAGGACCGATGACTGCGATCCAACTTAAGGATGCCCAAATGGTCTCGGAATACTGCGATTCTTGTCAGGAATGAAAGAGCACTAAACTACCTTTTAGATGACCAAAAATTGAGCCAATCCGACGTCAAACGAGGGAGTTATGAGCGTCACCATTGGATCGTGCAATTTGGAAAGATTAACAATCCAAATTGTTAAATGACGATAGAAGAGTTCCAACGTGCTTTTGGAATATCGAACGGTCTCAAAATTATTAGCCAGTTATGGTCCCATTTGGAAGCTTGTCAAGTTACCATTCTAATGAGCTCAAAATAGTCTACATTCGACCACTATAGAGCGAGTTATGAAGGGTACTATTGGACAAGGAGTTGAATGAAAATTTCAGGACTAGCAACTGCGATCCCACTTACGGATGCCTAAATGATTTCCGAATATGACAATTCCTGTCAGGATTGAAAGAGCACTAAAATGCCTTTTAGATGACCAAAAATCAACCCAATCCAACCTCAAACAAGGGAGTTGTGAGCGTGTGCGTTGGGTCACGCGATTCGGAAAGTTTAACAACCCAAACTGTAAAATGATGATCGAAGAATTCCAAGGTGCTATTGGGATATCAAATGGTCTTAGAATTAGCCAATTTTAGTCCAATTTTGAAGCTTATTAAGTTACAAATCCAACAGCTCAAAATAGTCCAAATTCGACCACTGAAGAGAGAGTTATGAAGGTTACTGCCGGACAAGGAGATGAAGGAAAAATTCAGGACTGACGGCTGCGATTCCAATTACGGATGCCCAAATGGTCTTCGAATATGACGAATCCGGTCGGGAATGGAAGACGACTAAAGTACCTTTTAAATGACCAAAACTCGACCAAATCGGACATCGAACTAGGGAGTTTTGAGCGTCACCGTTGGATCGCGCGATTTGTAAAGATTAACAATCCAAATTGCTAAATGATGATAAAAGAGTTACAACGTGCTTTCGGGATATCGAACGGTCTCGGAATTAGCCAATTATGGTCCCATTCGGAAGCTTATAAAGTTACCATTTCAATAACCTCAAAATAGTCTAAATTTGACCACTGAAGAGAGAGTTCTGAAGGTTACTATTGGAAAAGGATATGAACGAGAAATTCAGGAACGACGACTGCGATCCAATTTATGGATGCTCAAATGGTCTCGGAATACGTCGATTCTTGTCAGGAATAAAACAGCACTAAAGTACCATTTAGATGACCCAAAATTGACCCAATCCGACATCAAACGAGGGAGTTATGAGCGTGTCCGTTAGATAACATGATTTGGAAAGATTAATAACCCAAATTTTAAAATGACGGTCGAAGAGTTCCAAAGTGCTTTTGGGTTATCGAACGGTTTGACAATGAGCCAATTATGGTCCCATTTGGAAGCTTGTCAAGTTACTAATCCAATGAGCTCAAAATACTCTAAATTTGACCACTGAAGAAAGAGTTTTATGAAGGTTACTATTGGACAAGGATATGAATGAGAAATTCAGGACCGACGACTGCGATCCAACTTAAGGATGCCCAAATGGTCTCGGAATACTGCGATTCTTGTCAGGAATGAAAGAGCACTAAACTACCTTTTAGATGACCAAAAATTGAGTCAATCCGACATCAAACGAGGGAGTAATGAACGTCACCATTGGATCGCGCAATTTGGAAAGATTAACAATCCAAATTGTTAAATGACGATAGAAGAGTTCCAACGTGCTTTTGGGATATCGAACGGTCTCAAAATTAGCCAATTATGGTCCCATTTGGAAGTTATGAGCGTGTCCGTTGGATAGTATGATTTGGAAAGATTAATAACCCAAATTTTAAAATGATGGTCGAAGAGTTCCAAAGTGCTTTTGGGTTATCGAACGGTCTGACAATGAGCCAATTATGGTCCCATTTGGAAGCTTGTCAAGTTACTAATCCAATGAGTTCAAAATACTCTAAATTTGACCACTGAGGAGAGTGTTTTAACAAGAAAACAAATGCATTTCATTTGGGGGATTTATTCATTGATAACAAAGAATGAATGAGAGAACATTTATTACATTTATCTGAGTTTATTTACATCCTCTATTTCCCTTGATTCTGAAAATAAAGTACAATTAATACAATGAAAGAAAAGATAGTTCGATGGAGATTTCGGCAGCATTCTGGCGCTATTTCGTTCATCTCCTAGGCACTTAGGAGGAATTGCTGATTTGATCAGCCAGTCTTCAATGAGATTAGAGATTTCGTCAGCCTTTCGGCGCCTATTTTGATCATCTCCTAGGACTTAGGAGGAATTGATCAGCCAGTCTTCAATGAGATGGAAGATCTTTCCGGTCATTCTTCTTTAAAATATGAAGAAGCTTATTGCAGTGTTGCCAGACCCTGAAGAAATCAGCCTGATCATGCTAAACGGGCCTGAAAAGTCTCCCAGAATGAAAGATTACGGGGTTTCCACCGTCCGTTTAGTTTCAAACTTGACGTGCAGCCTTAAAACCACAAATTAACCGTCCATGTCAAATTTCAGCTTCTGGATCGTTGCGGAAGTGGCCGAACTGGCAAATCAGCCCTTGAGATCGTGATTTGCGGCCCGCCAGATATCTGGATATGCTTCAAACTCGGCCTTAACGCTTCAAATACAATGAGTAAGTGAATGGACGGAGCAGATTTTATGCAAACATCGAGGTGAAGCCTGCATGCGCAATGCATGTACATGGAGTGCGTGTACACCGGCCTTGCACGCACTATAGCCAAAGTCGGTCAGCGTCGCTGACCCGACTCTCCTTCTCAAATCCACGAAAATGGGCAGCGTCGTCACCGCAACCGCTGATTTCATGTAGTGTGGTCCGCTCAATGATCCGTTGAATGATCTGATCCGTCCATTCTCTTCAGAAGACGGCAATTAGCTTCGCCAAGCTCTCCTTTTGTCGCCATACAAACCGTTGAAGGATCTCAACCGTTAAGCACGGGATAGACGGTGAGATGGATGATCTGGTGGACCGCACTGTTTTTGCTTCAAAAGCAATTGTTCCTTGCTGATTTTTCGTTGTGAGCACAATGAACGGAGTGGATTCTTCGAAAACTTTCAGTAAACCGGCCATCAAAAATCACAGAGTCGACGTACGTCGACTCTGTTGAAAACATAGTATCGGTTCTTGTTTAGTAGGAGACCATCACATATTTAGGGAATGATCCGAGTAGTCCATTAGATGGAGGAGGCAAAAATAATCAAAGTGATGCTAAGCTTTGGTAACCATGCTCATTCCCATGACCGCAACAGTGATCGCAAAAGGACCGTTCGGTTGCTTTGAAAGCTTGATTATTCAGGTGAGCCACGTCTTTAGTTGATCAAAACTGGCCTTTCACGGTCAAAATTCCGAGAGGAAGACATTGGACGGCGTGGATTTCTCAAAAGGACACTATATTGGCCCCACCAGCGAGGCAGCGGAAGGAAAAAGCTTTCTTCCTCTGTTGCGCATGATCGGAGCTTTGGACGATTGCACAGACGCCATTGTCATTCCTTCCTTTGCGCAGATGCCATTGCAGTCTCTTCTTTTGCCTGGACGTAACTTCCATTGCGCTGACACTATAGTCTCTTCCTTTACATGGCGCTGGAGCTTCCTCGTTTGCACAGTTGTGCGCAAGCGACGTCGGTTGCGCAGCCCAGCGCAAGGACTTCCTTCCCTTCCTCTCCTCTCTCACTTCTTTGGCCCGCCAGCTGCTCTCATCCGATTCCATCTTCTCAAATGAAGCGGAAGTGGGGGTATTTATAGGTCTCACCACTCTTAGAGAGTGGTGATCACCACCACCTATTGCTTCATACTTGAATTCCTTCTTTTCTTAAGCTATGGTGACCACCAAGCCACCTCTTAAACGGTGGTGTATGACCTTTCTCTCTTAAAATGACACATATGCTCCTCTTTTTACCAAATTATCTTTTTCAATCCCTTTTTCTAGAATACCTAAACTACCCCTTTGATATGGAATGTTACCAAAATACCTAAACTATCCCTGGAACTGGATTTTTACCAAAATTCCCAAAATACCTTTGGAACTGGATTTTTACCAAAACACCCAAAATACCTAAACTACCCTTTGAACTGGATTTTCACCAAAATACCCCCAGACATGGAATTTACCAAAAGACCCCAGACATGGAATATTTTTGTGCCTCAACAGATGCCCCCTCGATCCTTCTTTGATTGATTCCTGAAATCAAATGGAGGATCGATCTTCCTCTTACTGATGAACTTGAATGAACTGCAACTGAAGGATGACCAGATGATTATGCCTGCACAGGAGACTGGATGACTACACTTGCATGGCAGACTGGCTGATCATACTTGACCAGAAGATTGAATGATAGTGTTCGAACGGAAGACTGGAATGCTTCATTCAAACGGAAGACTAGGTGATCGCATTTGAATGGAAGGCTTGCATGATTGTATTCAACCAAAAGACTTGAATGATGGTGCTAGAACAGAAGGCTTGAATATTGGCGCTCAAGCAGAAGACAGGCATGCTGACATGTAACACCCTGAAAATCGGGGGTCGTGTATAAACTCGACTCCCGAGTTTCAGACCGTCACTTATGCAACAAAAATGGTTATGATTCAATGTTGTCTGATTTAAAGCATTCACATGAGTAAAAGTATACCAAAACTGCAATTCATACTTCAGATCCAGTGATAAAAGCAAGCGGAAGACTAAACAATGTATATATCACTGTATGGAAAAACAAAGTAATCTCATCTGTCTCCAAAGTATGACTACATCTCTGAGTCTCATATACATATACATAAGCAAAAGAATAATGTTCAAAAAGAAAGTCCCACTGATGTCCCCTCGATCCAGGTCGCCTACGGGAAGCCGTCATGATATTGCATATACGAGAACTCATCCTGGTCCTCGTCGATCTCTGGCTCCACCTCCTGGACCTCGACCTCACCTGCATCTACAACAGGGTCTGGTGGGTGTTGCAAACACCATCCCGTAACGTGGGAATGAGTGATCAACTCAGTGGGATCATAGAGCAAAGATTAGCATGTTCACAATTCAATCACGCGATAATAGTAAAGCAGTAAATCAGACAATCCTAATACTGTTGTTAATGCAAGATGATATGACGTGATGTATGCCCTCACCGACGATCACCCTCATGCGGCAACATCTTATGACCGCGGCATGCCACACTCCCTAGAGTGCTCCACATCTTCCAGGCACATGCAATGCTATGGTGATATGATTTCCAAGTTGTTATTAGTCCATTCAAACAGCAGGATTGGGAAACTAAGGTACTTTCCTTGTATCAATCCCAACACAGATCCTGTCTAGGGTCGTCACTCCTAGTATTCTCATACGATGTATATTTCGTAGGTCACTGCAAGGGCTGCCAGGGCTGTTGCTCGCATTCGTTGCACCGCTCCCCCATCACCTTATCAATACAGGCCTACCGTACTCTACTGCAACGGAAGGGTCGTCGCCTCCCGTGGACTCAGAATACGCTCGCGGTCACTACAAAGGGCTCGTCGCCTGATCAGTGTAGGCCGACAGCTAGAATATAGTGTCCCATACCACCATAATCTGCTCACGAGTCAAGGTGCTCACTGGTCACTACGGGGAGGTTTGTGGCCCCAGCGTAGGCCGACAGCTCGACCACGGTGTCCCATACCACCATGCCCGGCTCATGAGTCTTCGTGGATCAAGGTACCACGGTTAACAGGATTTTCAGTGGTAAGTTCAGTACCCTAGGTTCAAGCAGTTATGACTCATACAAGGTGAACATACATCGGTCAGTCGGGTTACTTGACGGGCTCGACTAGCGCGATCGCATCTCAAGTCGAACGACATGAAGTGCGTAAAACACTTCGCGTGGCCTAACCACTGCCGCCAACTCTAAACATGAATCACGTTCATCGACGCGTCGTTCGTGGCTATGACCAGTCAGCCACGAATTCGCTCGGTTACCGACTGCCTGGACTAAGTCAAGTCCCACACATCTATGGAATCACATTAACAATATATGTAAAGGTATTAGAATTTAAATACAATCATGTGAGCATGTTAACACATGTTATAACATTCAACTTAAGCAATTCTTCAAGGCATACTTTCTATGCATGTAATGCAATCATGCATAAGGTCAACATGTAGGAAATCATTTAGGTTAGCATATTAATCAAGAAATCAATCTCAAACTACTACATAACATCATTTAATTCAATACATACTAATACAAGCATTTATACAAACACATACACTACACACTTAAGTCTACATATAGTATGTCGACCCAAAGTGCGCAACTAGGCGAATCTCTTCGCCAAACTGATTATGCAAGCATTCCTAACTCCCTAATGCGGCGACAAACCATGTCAATCACGTCAGCAAAATATGCATGTAGACCGTACTTCCTACAAATGACTAAAATGCCCTAAATCTCATATTCTTCGTTAATTTACGAAACAGAAAACGGAGAGCATGTTGTACATGTCAAACGGTGATGCCGTCGATAATCTACTATTAAACGACATTGAAAGCGTTGTAAACCGTCAATCAAAGCGTCTAAAATCCTCACCTAGTCTCTTACGGTTGCGGGATTTTGAACAGATCGTGTACGCTTCATCTACGGCGGTAGGAGGACCTGATTTGTGGAATACGTTAGCTAACATGCCATGAATCTAAGTAAACCCTAAATCAGCAAGTTCTAGGGTTATTTTATACCTGAAAAAGGGGAGAAATCACCAGCCAGGTGATTGGGAAGAAGTGCTGAAGCACTAGCAGTCGGCGGCTCGGAAGCGGGAAAATTCCCTTCCAATCTCTCTCTCAAACTCTCTCTCCTTTTCTCCTAGGGTTTGCTATTTTCGGATGGGAGAGGGAAATGAGGGTTTCAACCCCTTTTATAAGCTTAAAAATGCCGGAAATAGGCTCCGGGACGAAGTTTACTTGGTGCCTATCCATTTTGGGGCTGTTTCGGTCCAAAAACTGCTTTCTGGTGGTCCCCTGGTCGATTGCGATCGGACTTAAGCTCATGTGTACCAGATGTAGCTTGTATTAAGTTTTCAGTCTGGCAGGGTTCGCAGATCGCACGTGGAGGACCAGTTTCAGTTCAGCGGTCACCGCACGTAGATCAGGGCTGAAAGTCTCATGATAATAAATAGAAATTTTTCCTGATCCGAGGGTGTAATTTGGATGAATTCTGACGGTCAGAACGCTTAATACTGACGCGTCAAGTCGTGTGCCAGATTTGAATTTGAAATTCCAAATCCGTCCCTATTCGCGGTCGCTTCAGTCCGGGTTCAACGAAATAGTCTGTGATTATCGGTTTGACTTGATTTTCGAGATGATTGTTAAGTCCAGCTGGGTGGTTCTAACGGTCTAAGATAGGAGGTATCGGACCTTCGACGCGCGGTCTAAATCCAATACAAAAGTTCAATGTGGTCCAGAGGACAAACCCGCTTAGAGTTTGATCCAAGGTTATAGAGTGTTGTAGAGTTGTTTGTCCTACTCGATTTGGGTCTTGTAGAACGTATTTAAAGTGATCAGGGACTGTTTCCCAGCTACTCTAGCGTTGCGCTAGCTAACTTATGCTTAATTTCCAAAGGAATTAGTCCTACGTGATTTCTTTGGCTATGGAATTGGGTTCTAAGCGATTTTTCAGGTGTTTTAGTTGACCCATTGCCTAAGAACGTCTAATCCCAGATTAGCCAAAATCTGGGATGTTACATGACATTCAAGCGGAGGACTGGAATGCTGACATTCGAGTGGAAGACTGGAATGCTGGCGCTCAAGCGGAGGATTGGAATGCCCCCAGTCAATAGTGTCGAGTAGATGTTTCACTAGAGAGGATGAGATTCTCTTTTCATTGAAGCACGCTTCTGCAGCAGTTGTGACGATTTCATCTTTGAGCGATTTGATCAGAGAACTTTCTTTCAACACCGTTGCTGCTGTAACGGTCTCTTTGATCAACTCCAGCAATTCTTTCCTTTTAATCGGCTCCAACGATTCTTTTCTTTTTGATCAACTCCAATGGTTCTTTCCTTTTGATTTATATCTGGGTCTGTTCTTTAATGCTACTCCTGCCGCAACAACTTTTTCGATTGTTTCCTTTACTCACGATCTGCAAACTCAAGCTTTTGAATAATGATTCTCCTGCCAAATTTATTCAAATTAGTATCTTAATTCATTATAATTTTCAATATAGCTTTATGAATCATTGATAATTTTTTGAAATAGATTGAGAGTTTCTTCTCTTCTTAGGCCGATTGTGATATTCGCAATATGATTTAATCAATCTTTGCGCTTGTCATCGTGCGTAGCATTGTATTATTTATATCGCACTCTTGGGGATTTCATCTTTAGCTTCAAAGGTTCAACCGCTGAGTCTTTTTACTGAGCCTTCTCTTAATTTGTGCTCCTTAGCATTTCTTCATAGACTTTTTCTTGGATCTTTGATGAAATTAGAAAAGTAGACAAAAATTCTTTTCAATTTTCATTTAATAATTTTTCAAAGGTCATAGAAGTTACTGATGATGACGATTCTGTTTGTTCTTTGTCTCGATCCGATTTGATACTTGGGGTCTTCCAATGTTATTATCCATAATACTCGGCATGTGAATTCTTTCGCCATATATAAGAGATTATCAGAAAGACCAAGGCATAAATTATTTTGAAGACATTAAATCCTGCCCCCTTTCCAAGTCAATGTCGCATAAAGATTTTTCAGAAGATAATATTTCTGAAGTGAAGCTTGCTGATATATTTGAAGGATAGATAATCTTCACGGCTCAGCTCTTGTTAATATAGTAATTGACCTTGAAGACTTGAGCTTTTAAGTAGATAATCACTAATATCTTGAAGGCATTTATTGTTGATGTAATTTGAACCTGATTCAAGAGAAATACTTTTTTGCATGTTCGTCTAATCAATGTTTAAAATTTTCATCAGGCAATTGCTTGTTTGAGCATATATAAATTGAAATATGCATTTGCAGTATTTTGAATGCTAAACTTTAATTTGTGCTTTTGGGCACTGGTGCCAGTGTACTTTGACTGACCGTACTTTGACTGGACTAGTCTAGATTGAACTACACTGACTTGACTTGACAAGTCTAGATTGAACTAGACTGACTTGACTTGACTAGTCTAGATTGAACTAGACTGACTTGACTGACACTACTAGACCGACACACTAGACCGACACTACTGGCCAGACACTTACACACATAGTTTAGGCTCATGAGTAGTGGAGCAACACAATTTAAGCTCTTGAGTAGTTGGAGCAGCTTAGACTCATGCAAGAGTCGGGTCTCACGTGATGGTCTCTGTAACTCTCTAGAGTTCGCTAGACTTCTCACTGCCTGGGGAGTTCACAAACCGCGATCCATCAGAGGGGCCCAGTGAAGCTACTGGGGCCATGAACTCGGTTGGTTTTACGCACAGAGTTGGCGCGGTAACTCTCTAGAGTTCACAGAGCTCGCAAGGCTACCTTTGGGGTACTAAATCCATGGTTGCCGGTCCATCGATGAGTAGGTTTAAGCCCTTCCTCATGAGTACGTACTAGAATCGAACTACAAATCTGGAGGGTCTTATGCATGGTTGGCGTAGTGCTCGCACTGCGGCCCTTATTTCCTTCGTCTGCAAGAGCAAGCCCATTCATGGGAGGGCTTTTTCCTCCGTTTCCCGTGACGCTGCCAGGCAACTATACAGACGGCATGGGAGTTACGCATGACTAGCCATTTACTTTTTAGCCTTTTAGGCATATTAGTCGTAGGCTTCATCAGCTACCCGCATGGGTGGGTACGATAGCCTTCACGGGATTTTTAGGGCCACTGACTTCTCGTCCGCTTGCCCGAATGGCGAAAATGGTAGGACTTATGCGTAGCTGGCCGGCTTTTTAGAGCTTGATCCTTTTTAGAGTTTTGATCCTTCCAAGGCTTGATCCTTTTAGAGCTTTTAACCCTTCTTTTAGACCATAATGAATTTTGATTTGGCTCTTCTGTGATTTTAGGATTTTGACCCTTTTAGGATTTTGACCCTTTGAGGATTTAGCTTGGCTAGGCTGCCTTATCGTATCGTGCCTTGTAATACAGTAATAATCATGATCATCGTCGTTGCCTCTGATCGTCATCTCTGAATAAGATAGAGGCAATAATAATTAGGCCTTGCAAGGCAGTAATAATCGTGATCATCGTCGTTGCCTCTGATAATATCTTCAAGAGAATCTTTAGATGATATAACCTTTGCCAGAGAATCTTCAAGACAGTATGATTCTTACCAGACTTTGCTAAACTCATTTGATAATAGGCTTTGATAATAGGCGTCTTGTTAGAATGGTGATGATCATTTTTCAGAACGACGATAATCACTTTCTTTTCAGAATGACGATAATTTGGTGATGACGATGATCACTTTCTTTTCAGAATGTTTGTTAATGTAGTCAATATGCTCGCAAATTTCTTCTTTATATATCCTTTGTCCTTTTGCTGACAAGTAGATATGATCTTATCCTTGTTTGCCCCCTTTTGATTTAGAATCATTATGCTGATAATATTCTGGATCAAAATCAGTAGCTTCTTCATGGGTAATATCTTTTGATGAAGCGAGTATCCCTCATTTGGGATTCTGATATTTTTAACTGTAGCTTATCGTAAAGGATTACGTATTCTTTGCGTCTTTATCTGCCCCCTGAATAATTGTGTCGTAAATCTTTTTAAATCAACATGCTGTGAACCCTTTGGATATTCAGGGATAATAGATTTTGCTGAACTGGCGGATATATTGATGAAAATTTGCCCCCATGATGAATATACTTGTCTTGGTTTCTTCTTGCCTGTTCTCATTTTCTTCTTTGTTTTATTTCCTCTAATACTCTAACTATGGCAATATAATTGCCTCTGCAGCTAACGATTGATTCCTCATAAGCCATACATCGCCTTCTTCAGCTTTGACAATCCTTTGTTTTCCTTTCTTTCTTCGACTATATATGCTGCTATTCTTTTAAGACTTTCAAGTAATTTTTATCCTGGCGAATTGTGACGATGCCCCCAGTGTTCTCCATTGACCAATGAATTTATTAATTCATTAGTTGATCCGTTTACTTGTTAGCGAGCAATGCTTGACTTAGTCGAACTGACTTCTCCTCTGAGGGTTTTCTTTCAAGCTTTACCGTTGTTCGCAGCAATCACTATAGGAAGCGTAAAGTCTTCAATAACACCTTCATTTGGTGAAGAATGATTAATAGCTGCTGGCTAAGTTTCTACTTTCTGCATAGTCCGAATGTACTGTTATCCGTACTTGGCAAGATGATATTCCTTTCACCAAAGCTCGGCTGTCTCTGTTAACTTAATCTAAACACCATTATCCTTGTACGCGCAGGCCACATTCTTCTTTCCATATCCTTTCTTTCTAATCTTCTCTCTTCTATCTTTCTCGTCTCCAATACCCTCTCATTTCTTAAAAGCAATGTATAGTAAAAACTTCGTATACTTTTGTGTGTTAACACATTATCATCCATCTTTCCTTATTTCGCCACGCTACTGATGAAGTAAAAACTACTTTCGACACTACCTGACATTATCTGTTTCTTGACCTGACCGCAATCGATTTGATCTTCCCTGATAATTTTCAGCATTGATTTTATTTTTTAATACTGTCGACATTATCTCGCTTCTTCTTTACTAAGTGATTTCCTCGCCATAGAAGTGCTTCATACAGATTTCCGAAAGAGTATGGAGCATGTCCTCCCTGTCCTGGGTTTTCACCAAATGCTCATCTGCACCTTCCCTGTAGCCAATAAACTTATTTAATTGTTCCCAGTTTTCTTCATTGAAACGCACTGGTTCACTCCCATCCTTACTGGACCGCCCAATCCAAACCACTACGATCTCTTTGTCTTTTGAGATTCTGGTTCACAATCTAGTTCCTTAATGTCTTTGTCGTCATCCAACACTATTCGAATGACATCAAATTTCAAGAGGGAAGCATAAAGAGAGACATATCCCTTACGAAGCCTAGCATACCTCAGAACATGCTCTCATGATATTTTCTTACTTGCCTTCTTCATCTGGTCACAGATTTGTAAGCATACTTCCACCAAAGACGAGGATCAAATTATGGAACACATAAACATATCGGATGTCTGGTTGCCTTTGATGACACAAAATTGTAGCCAATCCGAACCCATGAATTGCCATCCACAACAGATTTCAAAATCATGAATTCATCAATATTGACAAATTCTTGCAATTTTGAGTAAAGGGATGGGATTTCTCTTTTGTAGGCACTGCGAGTAGCATTCATCATCAAGTATCTTCACCGTTGATTACACCATCCACAGTTGTGACTTGGGTCTCACAATGCTTGGAGATGCTACTTGGTGTTTGGAAATAACCCATGGAGGTCCATTAATGGTGACTCGACACAAACAGGGCACCAACTAATGATTCTCATTTTTGACCAACATTCTTCATCTGGTTCATCATGCGTCACATTGCCTAAGCACAATTGCAACTACTGATCCTAGTGGCAGTAGTTCTCTTTATCTGTCTTTTAGAGTATATAAATTCTGCATCTTCACTTGAATTACCATTCTTGGAATATAAAATAGAATCACTGAGCCCATTGAAATTTTCTTCTCCATCTCTTCTAGAAAGTTGAGACCCTAGAGCATGTAAGCAAGCAAGTATCCTCTTCCCATAATCAAAATCTTCCTGAATCATGTAACATTGGAACTGACCGGGCAGCATTAAGTAAACTAGTAAAGACCAAGGTTTGTCTAAGTCCCAAGCTGACTAAAGTTTCAAGACTTTCAGTATTTAAGAACTTTTCACAAGGAAAGAAAGCTTCTCTGTGCAGCAATTTCTGTAAACCAAGAACACGAGGATCGTAAAGCCTGGAAGGATGTTACCCCATTTCATCAGTGACTGTAAAAGGAACTGATGTTTGAATCGTTCCCATTCAAGAAACTAGCTCTGTCCGAAAACTGCCATGGTTCAGGCATTATTCGTCTTGGAATGGAACTGGTTTGATCTTGTCAGACTTATTCTATTGGATGTAGTATATCTGTCATTTAGAACAGAGCGTTAGCTAATTTATTAAATAAATTGTACTTTATTTTCAGAGATGAAGGGGAGGATGTTCCCGCTGAGAGTCTCCATTTTGGCATCCTTACAGATGCCAAAAAGTGATAAATGTCCTCAAAATGCTTTCCTAAGTCATCAATGAATAATAACTCCGTAGCAGAGTCGCCATTTTGTTTTAACAAGAAAACAAATGCGTTTCATTTGGGAGATTTATTCAATGATAACAAAGAATGAATGAGAGAACATTTATTACATTTATCTGAGTTCATTTACATCCTCTGATTCCCTTGATTCTGAAAATAAAGTACAATTAATACAATGAAAGAAAAGATAGTTCGATGGAGATTTCGGCAGCATTCCGGCGCTATTTTGATCATCTCCTAAGTACTTAGGAGGAATTGCTGATTTGATCAGCCAGTCTTCAATGAGATGGAAGATCTTTCCGATCATTCTTCTTTAAAATATGAAGCAGCTTATTGCAGTGTGGCCAGACCCTGAAGAAATCAGCCTGATCATGCTAAACGGGCCTGAAAAGTCTCCCAGAATGAAAGATTAGGGGGTTTTCACTGTCCGTTTGATTTCAAACTAGACGTTCAGCCTTAAAACCACAAATTAACCGTCCATGTAAAATTTCAGCTTCTGGATCATTGCAGAAGTGGCCGAACTGGCAAATTATCCCTTGAGATCGTGATTTGTGGCCCGCCAGATATCTGGATATGCTTCAAACTCAGCCTCAACGCTTCAAATACAATGAGCAAGTGAATGGATGGAGCAAATTTTATGCAAACATCGAGGTGAAGCCTACATGCGCAACGCATGTACATGTAGTGCGTGTACACCGGCAGTGCACGCACTATAGCCAAAGTCGGTCAGCGTCGCTGACCCGACTCTCCTTCTCAAATCCACGAAAATGGGCAGCGTCGTCACCGCAACCGCTGATTTCATGTAGTGTGGTCTGCTCGATGATCCTTTGAATGATCCGATCCGTCCATTATCTTCAAAAGATGGGAATTAGCCTCGCCAAGCTCCCCTTTTGTCGCCATGCAAACCGTTGAAGGATCTCAACCGTTAAGCACGGGATGGACGGTGAGGTGGATGATCTGGTGTACCGCACTATTTTTACTTCAAAAGCAGTCATTCCTTGCTGATTTTTCATCTTGAGTACAATAAACGGAGTGGATTCTTTAAAACTTTCAGTAAACCAGCCATTAAAAATCACAGAGTCGACGTACGTCGACTCCGTTGAAAACAGAGTATCGGTTCTTGTTTAGTGGGCCACCATCACACATTTAGGGAATGATCCGAGTCGTCCATCAGATGGAGGAGGCAAAAACAATCAAAGTGATGCTGAGCTTTGGTAACCATGCTCATTCCCATGACCGCAACAGTGATCACAAAAGGACCGTTTGGTTACTTTGAAAGCTTGATTATTCAGGTGAGCCACGTCTTTAGTTGATCAAAACCGGCCTTTCACGGTCAAAATTCTGAGAGGAAGACATTGGACGACGTGGATTCTCAAAAGGACACTGTATTGGCCCCACCAGCGAGGCAGTGGAAGGAAAAAGCTTTCTTCCTCTGTTGCGCATGATCGGAGCTTTGGACGATTGCGCAGATGCAGCAACGACACTCTCCCTTTGCGCGGACACCATTGTCGTTCCTTCCTTTGCGCAGACGCCATTGCAGTCTCTTCTTTTGCCCAGACGTAACTTCCATTGCGCGGACGTTATAGTCTCTTCCTTTACACGGTGCTGGAGCTGCCTCGTTTACACAGTTGTGTGCAAGCGACGTCGGTTGCGCAGCCCAGCGCAAGGACTTCCTTCCCTTCCTCTCCTCTCTCACTTCTTTGGCCCGCCAACTGCTCTCGTCCGATTCCATCTTCTCAAATGAAGCGGAAGTGGGGGTATTTATAGGCCTCACCACTCTTAGAGAGTGGTGATCACCACCACTTATTGCTTCATACTTGAATTCCTTCTTTTCTTAAGCTATGGTGACCACCAAGCCACCTCTTAAATGGTGGTGTATGACCTTTCTCTCTTAAAATAACACATATGCTCCTCTTTTTACCAAATTATCCTTTTCAATCCCTTTTTCTAGAATACCTAAACTACCCCTTTGATATGGAATGTTACCAAAATACCTAAACTATCCCTGGAACTGAATTTTTACCAAAATTCCCAAAATACCTTTGGAACTGGATTTTTACCAAAACACCCAAAATACCTAAACTACCCTTTGAACTAAATTTTAACCAAAATACCCCCAGACATGGAATTTACCAAAATACCCCAGACATGGAATATTTTTATGCCTCAACAAAGAGTTTTATGAAGGTTAATATTGGACAAGGATATGAATGAGAAATTCAGGACCGATGACTACGATCCAACTTAAGGATGCCTAAATGGTCTCGGAATACTGCGATTCCTGTCAGGAATGAAAGAGCACTAAACTACCTTTTAGATGACCAAAAATTGAGCCAATCCGACATCAAACGACGGAGTTAATTTGGAAAGATTAACAGTCCAAATTGTTAAATAACGATAGAAGAGTTCCAACGTGCTTTTGGGATATCGAACGATCTCAAAATTAGCCAGTTATGGTCCCATTTGGAATCTTGTAAAGTTACCATTCTAATGAGCTCAAAATAGTCTGCATTCAACCACTATAGAGCGAGTTATGAAGGGTACTATTGGACAAGGAGATGAATGAAAAATTCAGGACTGGCAACTGCGATCCCACTTACGGATGCCTAAATGATTTTCGAATATGATAATTCCTGCCAGGATTGAAAGAGCACTAAAATGCCTTTTAGATGACCAAAAATCAACCCAATCCAACCTCAAACAAGGGAGTTGTGAGCATGTGAGTTGGATCACGTAATTCAAAAAGATTAACAACCCAAATTGTAAATGATGATCGAAGAATTCTAAGGTGTTATTGGGATATCGAACGGTCTTAGAATTAGCCAATTTTAGTCCCATTTTGAAGCTTATTAAGTTACAAATCCAATAGATCAAAATAGTACAAATTCGACCACTGAAGAGAGAGTTATGAAGGTTACTACTGGACAAGGAGAGGAAGGAAAAATTCAGGACTGATGGCGGCTGCGATCCCAATTACGGATGCCCAAATGGTCTTCAAATATGACGAATCCAGTCAGGAATGAAAGACCACTAAAGTACCTTTTAAATGACCAAAACTCAACCAAATCGGACATCGAACTAGGTAGTTATGAGCGTCACCGTTGGATCGCACGATTTGTAAAGATTAACAATCCAAATTGCTAAATGACGATAAAAGAGTTACAAGGTGCTTTCGGTATATCGAACGGTCTTGGAATCAGCCAATTATGGTTCCATTCGGAAGCTTGTAAAGTTACCATTCCAATGAGCTCAAAATAGTCTAAATTTGACCACTGAAGAGAGAGTTATGAAGGTTACTATTGGACAAGGATATGAAAGAGAAATTTAGGAATGACGACTGCGATCCAATTTATGGATGCTCAAATGGTCTCGGAATACGGCGATTCTTTTCAGGAATAAAAGAGCACTAAAGTACCATTTAGATGACCCAAAATTGACCCAATCCGACATCAAACGAGGGAGTTATGAGCGTGTCCGTTGGATAGCGTAATTTGGAAAGATTAACAACCCAAATTTTAAAATGACGGTCGAAGAGTTCCAAAGTACTTTTGGGTTATCGAACGGCCTGTCAATGAGCCAATTATGGTCCCATTTGGAAGCTTGTCAAGTTAATAATCCAATGAGCTCAAAATACTCTAAATTTGAGCACTGAGGAAAGAGTTTTATGAAGGTTACTATTGGACAAGGATATGAATGAGAAATTCAGGACCGACGACTGCAATCCAACTTAAGGATGCCCAACTGGTCTCGGAATACTGCGATTCCTGTCAGGAATGAAAGAGCACTAAACTACATTTTAGATGACCAAAAATTGAGCCAATCCGACAACAAACGAGGGAGTTATGAGCGTCACCATTGGATCCCGCAATTTGAAAAGATTAACAATCCAAATTGTTAAATGACGATAGAAGAGTTCCAACGTGCTTTTGGTATATCGAACGGTCTTAAAATTAGCCAATTATGGTCCCATTTGGAAGCTTGTCAAGTTACCATTCTTATGAGCTCAAAATAGTCTACATTCGACCACTATAGAGCGAGTTATGAAGGGTACTATTGGACAAGGAGATGAATGAAAAATTCAGGACTAGCAACTGCAATCCCACTTACGAATGCCTAAATGATTTCTGAATATGATAATTCCTATCAGGATTGAAAGAGCACTAAAATGCCTTTAGATGACTAAAAATCAACCCAATCCAACCTCAAACAAGGGAGTTGTGAGCGTGTGCGTTGGATCAGGCGATTCGAAAAGATTAACAACCCAAATTGTAAAGTGATGATCGAAGAATTCCAAGGTGCTATTGGGATATCGAACGATCTTAGAATTAGCCAATTTTAGTCCCATTTTGAAGCTTATTAAGTTACAAATCCAATAGCTCAAAATAGTCCAAATTCGACCACTGAAGAGATAGTTATGAAGGTCACTACTGGACAAGGAGATGAAGGAAAAATTTAGGACTGATGGCGGCTGTGATCCCAATTACGGATGCCCAAATGGTCTTCGAATATGACGAATCCAGTCTGGAATGAAAGACCACTAAAGTACCTTTTAAATGACCAAAACTCGACCAAATCGGACATCAAACTAGGGAGTTATGAGCGTCACCATTGGATCGCGCAACTTGTAAAGATTAACAATCCAAATTGCTAAATGACGATAAAAGAGTTACAACGTGCTCTCGGGATATTGAACGGTCTCGGAATTAGCCAATTATGGTCCCATTCGGAAGCTTGTAAAGTTACCATTCCAATGAGCTCAAAATAGTCTAAATTTTACAACTGAAGAGAGAGTTATGAAGGTTACTATTGGACAAGGATATGAACGAGAAATTCAGGAACGACGACTGCGATCTAATTTATGGATGCTCAAATGGTCTTGGAATACAGCGATTCTTGTCAGGAATAAAAGAGCACTAAAGTACCACTTAGATGACCCAAAATTGACCCAATCCGACATCAAACGAGGGAGTTATGAGCCTGTCCGTTGGATAGCATGATTTGGAATGATTAGTGACCCAAATTTTAAAATGACAGTCGAAGAGTTCCAAAGTGCTTTTGGGTTATCGAACGGTCTCAAAATTAGCCAATTATGACAATCAAACGAGGGAGTTATGAGCATCACCATTGGATCGTGCAATTTGGAAATATTAACAATCCAAATTGTTAAATGACGACAGAAGAGTTCCAACGTGCTTTTGGCATATCGAACGGTCTCAAAATTAGCCAATTATGGTCCCATTTAGAAGCTTGTCAAGTTACCATTCTAATGAGCTCAAAATATTCTACATTCGACCATTATAGAGCGAGTTATGAAGGGTACTATTGGACAAGGAGATGAATGAAAAATTCAGGACTGCCAACTGCGATCCCACTTACGGATGCCTAAATGATTTTCGAATATGATAAATCCTATCAGGATTGAAAGAGCACTAAAATGCCTTATAGATGACCAAAAATTAACCCAATCTAACCTCAAACAAGGGAGTTGTGAGCGTGTGCGTTGGATTACGCGATTCGGAAAGATTAACAACCCAAATTGTAAAATGATGATCGAAGAATTCCAAGGTGCTATTGGGATATCGAACGGTCTTAGAATTAGCCAATTTTAGTCCCATTTTAAAGCTTATTAAGTTACAAATACAGGAGCTCAAAATAGTCCAAATTCGACCACTGAAGAGAGAGTTATGAAGGTTACTACTGGACAAGGAGAGGAAGGAAAAATTCAGGACTGATGGCGGCTGCGATCCCAATTACGGATGCCCAAATGGTCTTCAAATATGACGAATCCAGTCAGGAATGAAAGACCACTAAAGTACCTTTTAAATGACCAAAACTCAACCAAATCGGACATCGAACTAGGTAGTTATGAGCGTCACCGTTGGATCGCACGATTTGTAAAGATTAACAATCCAAATTGCTAAATGACGATAAAAGAGTTACAAGGTGCTTTCGGTATATCGAACGGTCTTGGAATCAGCCAATTATGGTCCCATTCGGAAGCTTGTAAAGTTACCATTCCAATGAGCTCAAAATAGTCTAAATTTGACCACTGAAGAGAGTTATGAAGGTTATTATTGGACAAGGATATGAACGAGAAATTCAGGAACGACGACTGCGATCCAATTTATGGATGCTCAAATGGTCTCGGAATACGGCGATTCTTTTCAGGAATAAAAGAGCACTAAAGTACCATTTAGATGACCCAAAATTGACCCAATCCGACATCAAACGAGGGAGTTATGAGCGTGTCCGTTGGATAGCGTAATTTGGAAAGATTAATAACCCAAATTTTAAAATGACGGTTGAAGAGTTCCAAAGTGCTTTTGGGTTATTGAACGGTCTGACAATGAGCCAATTATGGTCCCATTTGGAAGCTTGTCAAGTTACTAATCCGATGAGCTCAAAATACTCTAAATTTGACCACTGAGGAAAGAGTTTTAGGAAGGTTACTATTGGACAAGGATATGAATGAGAAATTCAGGACTGACGACTGCGATCCAACTTAAGGATACCCAAATGGTCTCAGAATACTGCGATTCCTGTCAGGAATGAAAGAGCACTAAACTACCTTTTAGATGACCAAAAATTGAGCCAATCCGACATCAAACGAGGGAGTTATGAGCGTCACCAATGGATCGCGCAATTTGGAAAGATTAACAGTCCAAATTGTTAAACAACAATAGAAGAGTTTCAACGTGCTTTTAGGATATCGAACGGTCTCAAAATTAGCCAATTATGGTCCCATTTGGAAGCTTGTCAAGTTACCAGTCTAAGGAGCTCAAACTAGTCTACATTCGACCACTATTGAGCAAGTTATGAAGGGTACCATTGGACAAGGAGATGAATGAAAAATTCAGGACTGGCAACTGCGATCCCACTTACGGATGCCTAAATGATTTCCGAATATGATAATTCCTGTCAGGATTGAAAGAGCACTGAAATGCCTTTTAGATGACCAAAAATCAACCCAATCCAACCTCAAACAAGGGAGTTGTGAGCGTGTGCGTTGGATCACACGATTCGGAAAGATTAACAACGCAAATTGTAAAATGATGATCGAAGAATTCTAAGGTGCTATTGGGATATCGAACAGTCTTAGAATTAGCCAATTTTAGTCCCATTTTGAAGCTTATTAAGTTACAAATCCAATAGCTTAAAATAGTCCAAATTGGACCACTGAAGAGACAGTTATGAAGGTTACTACAGGACAAGGAGATGAAGGAAAAATTCAGGACTGACGGCGGCTGCAATCTCAATTACGGATGCCCAAATGGTCTTCGAATATGACGAATCCAGTCGGGATGGAAGACCACTAAATTACCTTTTAAATGAGCAAAACTCGACGAAATCGGACATCAAACTAGGGAGTTATGAGCGTCACCGTTGGATCGCGCGATTTGTAAAGATTAACAATCCAAGTTGCTAAATGACGATAAAAGAGTTACAACATGCTTTCGGGATATCGAACAGTCTTAAAATTAGCCAATTATGGTCCCATTTGGAAGCTTGTCAAGTTACCATTCTAATGAGCTCAAAATAGTCTACATTCGACCACTATAGAGCGAGTTATGAAGGGTACCATTGGACAAGGAGATGAATGAAAAATTCAGGACTGGCAACTGCGATCCCACTTATGGATGCCTAAATGATTTTTGAATATGATAATTCCTGTCAGGATTGAAAGAGCACTAAAATGCCTTTTAGATGACCAAAAATCAACCCAATCCAACCTCAAACAAGGGAGTTGTGAGCGTGTGCGTTGGATCACGCGATTCGGAAAGATTAACAACCCAAATTGTAAAATAATGATCGAAGAATTCCAAGGTGCTATTGGGATATCGAACGGTCTTAGAATTAGCCAATTTTAGTCCCACTTTGAAGCTTATTAAGTTAAAAATCCAATAGCTCAAAATAGTCCAAATTCGACCACTGAAGAGAGAGTTATGAAGGTTACTACTGGACAAGGAGATGACGGAAAAATTCAGGACTGATGGCGGCTGCGATCCCAATTACGGATGCTCAAATGGTCTTCGAATATGACGAATCCAGTCGGGAATGAAAGACCACTAAAGTACCTTTTAAATGACCAAAACTCGACCAAATCGGACATCGAACTAGGGAGTTATGAGCGTCACCGTTTGATCGCGCGACTTATAAAGATTAACAATCCAAATTGCTAAATGACGATAAAAGAGTTACAACGTGCTTTCGGGATATCGAACGGTCTCGGAATTAGCCAATTATGGTCCCATTCGGAAGCTTGTAAAGTTACCATTCCAATGAGGTCAAAATAGTTGAAATTTGACAACTGAAGAGAGAGTTATGAAGGTTACTATTGGACAAGAATATGAACGAGAAATTCAGGAATGACGACTGCGATCCAATTTATGGATGCTCAAATGGTCTCGGAATACGGCTATTCTTGTCAGGAATAAAAGAGTACTAAAGTACCATTTAGATGACCCAAAATTGACCCAATCCGACATCAAACGAGGGAATTATGAGCGTGTCCGTTGGATAGCATGATTCGGAAAGATTAATAACCCAAATTTTAAAATGACGATCGAAGAGTTCCAAAGTGCTTTTGGGTTATCGAACGGTCTGACAATGAGCCAATTATGGTCCCATTTGAAATCTTGTCAAGTTACTAATCCAATGAGCTTAAAATACTCTAAATTTGACCACTGAGGAAAGAGTTTTATGAAGGTTAGTATTGGACAAGGATATGAATGAGAAATTCAGGACCGACGACTGCGAACCAACTTAAGGATGCCCAAATGGTCTCGGAATATTGCGATTCCTATCAGGAATGAAAGAGCACTAAACTACCTTTTAGATGACCAACAATTGAGCCAATCCGACATCAAACGAGGGAGTTATGAGCGTCACCATTGGATTGCGCAATTTGGAAAGATTAACTATCCAAATTCTTAAATAACGATAGAAGAGTTCCAACGTGCTTTTGGGATATCGAATGGTCTCAAAATTAGCCACTTATGGTCCCATTTGGAAGCTTGTCAAGTTACCATTCTAATGAGCTCAAAATAGTCTACATTCGACCACTATAGAGCGAGTTATGAAGGGTACTCTTGGACAAGGAGATGAATGAAAAATTCAGGACTGGCAACTGCGATCCCACTTACAGATGCCTAAATGATTTCCTAATATGATAATTCCTATCAGGATTGAAAGAGCACTGAAATGCCTTTTAGATGACCAAAAATCAACCCAATCCAACCTCAAACAAGGGTGTTGTGAGCGTGTGCGTTGGATCACGCGATTCGGAAAGATTAACAACCCAAATTGTAAAATAAAGATTGAAGAATTCCAAGGTGCTATTGGGATATCGAACGGTCTTAGAATTATCCAATTTTAGTCCCATTTTCAAGCTTATTAAGTTACAAATCCAATAGCTCAAAATAGTCCAAATTCGACCACTGAAGAGAGAGTTATGAAGGTTACTACTGGAAAAGGAGATGAAGGAAAAATTCAGGACTGATGGCGGCTGCGATCCCAATTACGGATGCCCAAATGGTCTTCGAATATGACGAATGCAGTCGGGAATGAAAGACCACTAAAGTACCTTTTAAATGACCAAAACTCGACCAAATCAAACATCAAACTATGGAGTTATTAGCGTCACCATTGGATCGCGCGATTTGTAAAGATTAACAATCCAAATTACTAAATGACGATAAAAGAGTTACAATGTGCTTTCGGGATATCGAACAGTCTCAGAATTAGCTAATTATGGTCCCATTCGGATGCTTGTAAAGTTACCATTCCAATGAGCTCAAAATAGTCTAAATTTGACCATTGAAGAGAGAGTTATGAAGGTTACTATTGGACAAGGATATGAACGAGAAATTCAGGAACAACGACAACGATCCAATTTATGGATGCTCAAATGGTCTCGGAATACGGCGATTCTTGTCAGGAATAAAAGAGCACTAAAGTACCAGTTAGATGACCCAAAATTGACCCAATCCGACATTAAACGAGGGAATTATGAGCGTGTCCGTTGGATAGCATGATTTGGAAAGATTAATAACCTAAATTTTACAATGACGATCGAAGAGTTCCAAAGTGCTTTTGGGTAATCGAACGGTCTGACAATGAGCCAATTATGGTCCCATTTGGAAGCTTGTCAAGTTAATAATCAAATGATCTCAAAATACTCTAAATTCGACCACTGAGGAAAGAGTTTTATGAAGGTTACTATTGGACAAGGATATGAATGAGAAATGCAGGACCAACGACTGCGATCCAACTTAAGGATGCCCAAATGGTCTCAGAACCCCGCGATTCCTGTCAGGAATGAAAGAGCACTAAACTACCTTTTAGATGACCAAAAATTGAGCCAATCCGACATCAAACGAGGGAGTTATGAGCGTCACCATTGGATCACGCAATTTGGAAAGATTAACAATCCAAATTGTTAAATGACGATAGAAGAGTTCCAACGTGCTTTTGGGATATCGAACGGTCTCAAAATTAGCCAATTATGGTCCCATTTGGAAGCTTGTCAAGTTACCATTCTAATGAGCCCAAAATAGTCTACATTCGACCACTATAGAGCGAGTTATGAAGGGTACCATTGGACAAGGAGATGAATGAAAAATTCAGGACTGGCAACTGCGATCCCACTTATGGATGCCTAAATGATTTCCGAATATGATAATTCCTGTCAGGATTGAAAGAGCACTCAAATGCCTTTTAGATGACCAAAAATCAACCCAATCCAACCTCAAACAAGGGAGTTGTGAGCGTGTGCATTGGATTACGCGATTCGAAAAGATTAACAACCCAAATTGTAAAATGATGATCGAAGAATTCCAAGGTGCTATTGGGATATCGAACGGTCTTAGAATTAGCCAATTTCAGTCCCATTTTGAAGCTAACTAAGTTACAAATCCAACAGCTCAAAATAGTCCAAATTCGACCACTGAAGAGAGAGTTATGAAGGTTACTACTGGACAAGAGATGAAGGAAAAATTTAGGACTGACGGCTGCGATCCCAATTACGGATGCCCAAATGGTCTTCGAATATGACGAATCTGGTCAGGAATGAAAGACCACTAAAGTACCTTTTAAATGACCAAAACTCGACCAAATCGGACATCGAACTAGGGAGTTATGAGCGTCACCGTTGGATCATGCGATTTGTAAAGATTAACAATCCAAATTACTAAATGACGATAAAAGAGTTACAACGTGCTTTCGGGATATCGAACGGTCTCGGAATTAGCCAATTATGGTCCCATTCGGAAGCTTGTAAAGTAACCATTCCAATGAGCTCAAAATAGTCTAAATTTGACCACTGAAGAGAGAGTTATGAAGGTTACTATTGGACAAGGATATGAACGAGAAATTCAGGAATGACGACTGCGATCCAATTTATGGATGCTCAAATGGTCTCGGAATACGGCGATTCTTGTCAGGAATAAAAGAGCACTAAAGTACCAGTTAGATGACCCAAAATTGACCCAATCCGACATCAAACGAGGGAATTATGAGCGTGTCCGTTGGATAGCATGATTTGGAAAGATTAATAACCTAAATTTTAAAATGACGATCGAAGAGTTCCAAAGTGCTTTTGGGTTATCGAACGGTCTGACAATGAGCCAATTATGGTCCCATTTGAAAGCTTGACAAGTTACTAATCCAATGAGCTTAAAATACTCTAAATTTGACCACTGAGGAAAGAGGTTTATGAAGGTTAGTATTGGACAAGGATATGAATGAGAAATTCAGGACCGACGACTGCGATCCAACTTAAGGATGCCCAAATGGTCTCGGAATACTGCGATTCCTATCAGGAATGAAAGAGCACTAAACTACCTTTTAGTTGACCAACAATTGAGCCAATCCGACATCAAACAAGGGAGTTATGAGTGTCACCATTGGATTGCGCAATTTGGAAAGATTAACTACCCAAATTCTTAAATAACGATAGAAGAGTTCCAACGTGCTTTTGGGATATCGAATGGTCTCAAAATTAGCCAATTATGGTCCCATTTGGAAGCTTGTCAAGTTACCATTCTAATGAGCTCAAAATAGTCTACATTCGACCACTATAGAGCGATTTATGAAGGGTACTCTTGGACAAGGAGATGAATGAAAAATTCAGGACTGGCAAGTGCGATCCCACTTACAGATGCCTAAATGATTTCCTAATATGATAATTCCTATCAGGATTGAAAGAGCTCTGAAATGCCTTTTAGATGACCAAAAATCAACCCAATCCAACCTCAAACAAGGGTGTTGTGAGCGTGTGCGTTGGATCACGCGATTCGAAAAGATTAACAACCCAAATTGTAAAATGAAGATTGAAGAATTCCAAGGTGCTATTGGGATATCGAACGGTCTTAGAATTATCTAATTTTAGTCCCATTTTGAAGCTTATTAAGTTACAAATCCAATAGCTCAAAATAGTCCAAATTCGACCACTGAAGAGAGAGTTATGAAGGTTACTACTGGACAAGGAGATGAAGGAAAAATTCAGGACTGACGGCGGCTGCGATCCCAATTACGGATGCCCAAATGGTCTTCGAATAAGACGAATGCAGTCGGGAATGAAAGACCACTAAAGTACCTTTAAAATGACCAAAACTCGATCAAATCGGACATCGAACTAGGGAGTTATGAGCATCACCGTTGGATCGAGCGATTTGTAAAGATTAACAATCCAAATTGCCAAATGACGATAAAAGAGTTACAACGTGCTTTCGGGATATCAAACGGTCTGGGAATTAGCCAATTAAGGTCCCATTCGGAAGCTTGTAAAGTTACCATTCCAATGAGCTCAAAATAGTCTAAACTTGACCACTGAAGAGAGAGTTATGAAGGTTACTATTGGGCATGGATATGAACGAGAAATTCAGGAACGATGACTGCGATCCAATTTATGGATGCTTAAATGGTCTCGGAATACTACAATTCTTGTCAGGAATAAAAGAGCACTAAAGTACCATTTAGTTGATCCAAAATTGACCCAATCCGACATCAAACGAGGGAGTTATGAGCGTGTCCGTTGGATAGCATGATTTGGAAAGATTAATAACCCAAAATTTAAATTGCCGGTCGAAGAGTTCCAAAGTGCTTTTGGGTTATCGAACGGTCTGACAATGAGCCAATTATGGCCCCCTCGATGTGTGCTTTGGTACGTGTGGTCAGTTGGGGTAGTACACACCCCCCATGTGCGGTTCGTGTGTAGAAAACTCAAAAATGATGCACTTCCTTCACAAACAGCCCTTCCCCTTGCCCCATTTGCGTTTTCCAGCTGCTATCTCCAAAAATTGTGGCTCCAAACCACCCCCAAATCCATCCTTGGCCAGAAACGACCACACTCCATCATTCTATTAAAGTTTGCAGCCCTCCCTCTAACAGATTTCATCCTTTGGAGCTCTAAAAATCCTCAAATCGAGCTGAAATCGTGAGGTGCTCCATTCTCCTTTTTCATTTTCATTTTCATTTCTCCTTGAAAATACATCCTAGGGGAGCTTGAAGCATCCCTCTACAATGCCTAGATCTCCCTTTTTCAGTTTGAACAGCCACTTCTTCGCATTTTCTCCATTTTCTATGGCTTTCGTTGAAGCCATTTTGGGTCTCTTGTCACTCTCCACCATCCTATCTTTGATGGGTAAAAGAAAAACCGTAGCGGATGAGGCTGGGCCAAGTCGCCCTGCTCAATCGAGAAGGCCGCGGGGTGGCGCCGCTAGCTCAAGCGCCGCCGCAGGTCCAACCACAGCCCGAGAGTTCCATACAAAGCGGGATTTGGATCCCCATACTCAACTTGGGCGAGTGATTCTAGCAAAGATGCCTCACGGCCAATACACTGACCGTAAGGTGTTGTTTGAGGTGGATGTGAAAGGATGACTATTTGATGAATTTCTATTGTTCGAGCGGATTGAAGCTGCGCATTGGGGTCCGATCTTTGAAGCTCGTGCTCGTGCTAATGTAAGCACCGTTCGTGCCTTCTACGCTCGTATCCAGAATCCTACCTTAGAGCTATTGTAGTTCAAAATTTCTTTTAGTAGAGACCTGATGGCTACGATCGATGTTCGGTTGATTGCGCGACTTCTGAAAGTGCCTCTTGGTGATGTTCATCCTAGTGAGAAGAATCTGAGGAGTAGGCGTGAGCGAGATCGTCGTACCAAGTTTTTATGTGGTAAACTGGTTCCATGGCAGCCTAATAACAGCCTTAAGGCGTCTCATATGTCTGATGATTTGCGCCTGCTGCACCACATTTGCACGTTCAATGTGTATCCCAGGTCGATGAATCGCATTGAGTGTACACGCCTTATGGTTGATTTCTTGTATCTGGTGGCCCAGGGAGAGAATGTGTGTATGGCCACTTTCATCTTATGACAGATAATCTTCATAGCGAAATCAAGAAGAACGTCTGAATCGCTTCCTTTTGGCCGATTGATATGCAAGATCGTGCTTGAGTTTGCTTACAGACTTGGGCCGGAGTTACCAGTTCCGATTCAAAGCATTGATGAGTCTACTATGGTCAAGATGAAGATCGGGTCTCAGTACCGTGAGACTCAGCTTGAGGAGGATAGCGAGGATGACTTTGATTGTGAGGAGGATCCAAGTGAGGGAGAACCTGGAGCAGAAGTTGAGGAAGAAGTCCAGGAAGAGGTAGAAAAGGAGGCTCAGGATACAAATGAGAGCCCTCCTCCTTCTGTTCAAACTACTGGCGATGATCGCATTGCCCGAATCGAGGAGAGCCAGGTCACCTTGCGAAGGGAAGTTCAGGAACTTCGTGCTGAAGTCGAGGATGCCAAGGTCGTTACGAAGAGGAAACTCGACAAGGTGACTCGCACCTTGAAGGCGATCCTGTGCTGCTTGCAGGATAAGGGTGCTCCTCCTCCGTCACCCGACTCAGACTAGCGATGAGATCTTTGATGTTGTTGTTAGTAGTTAGTCATTTCCTGCTTTAAGTTGTGTAATCCTGTTAAGGCTAGTGCTTTGCTTATGTTGCTGTTGTAATTTTAACTGCCTTAGTTCCCATGTATTTCTCGTCATGATGCTTGTAAGGACATATCCCTTGTATTGTGACAATTTTGATTAAATGAAATGCATGGAATGCCTTTGACTCCTTATGTGAATGATTGCGGTGTGTTGTGCTATTGAGACTGACAAGGTTGCGCCCTATTTTGAATATATGGAATGCCGCCGAAGACTATCCGGAGCACAGCTCGGCTTGTATTGGGTGAGCCTATGGATCCGGCTCCTTTGCAGTCGGATACTCATGCGGACCCTACTATGGGCCCGATTCCTGAGACAGTGCATGCGTCTCAGCCTACTGCTTGTCCTGCAGCTGGACCACTGCCTTTCACAGCACCCGTCAGAGAGCCTTACCGCGCGTCTTCTTCGACGCAGTACACGCCACAGCCTGCTCCACCTCCAGACAGATTTGAGCAGATGATGGCCATGATGCTGCAGCAGCAGCAGCTCCTGACTACTATTGTGGGGACATTAGCCCAGGGTGGGGGTGTACCTCCACTTGCACCACCTGCGCATTCAGCTGAGGATGCTGATGCATATGCCCAAGATGAGGGCATGGCTCATCCTGTACCACTTGCTTACCCTGCGGGGAATGCAGCAGATACACGGGGCTTGTTAGAGCGATTCCAGCGCTTACGGCCTCCCACTTTTACGGGTTCTCATAGACCCAAGGAGGCTGAGTATTGGCTCGACCGTGTGTCGAAGATACTGTGGATGTTACACTGTACAGAGGCTGAGCAGGTAGAGTTGGCTACGTTCCTATTTAAGCGAGAGGCCAGCTTGTGGTGGGACAGCGTATTGCGGACCGTTGCCGTTAACTTTATATGGACATGGGCAGCGTTTGAGTTTCACTTCCCCGAGAAGTATTATCCCTAGACGTACAGGCAAGATCGGGAGAATAAGTTTCTCTGCCTCAGACAGGGAGGCATGACAGTCACGGAGTATGAGCATCGGTTCACCAAGTTGGGTAGATACGTCCCGACTATTCTGGCTGATGAGCAGATGCGCATACGGCACTTTTCAGAGGGTTTGCGACCGGATATTCGGTCGAAGATGTGCTGTGTGAGCATTCCCTCTTATGCAGAGTTAATTCACATGTCCATGCGGGCAGAGCAGGATGTGGATCGTCTTACCCGATCTCGTGGCCCTGTTGCTCCTAGGCCACGACCAGAGCTGCAGGACAGGCCCTTTACGGGCAAGAGGCCTCGCGTCGACCCTCCTACTAGGGCTACAGCGCCAGTACCACCGTTTCGGCACCCTGATTTGCTATGTACATATTGTGGGAAGACGGGCCACTTGGCGCAGAGTTATTTTGCCAGGATGCGGGACAGTGGGTTCTCGCCGCCGCAGAAGATTGACCGTACACGCTCACAGGCGATATCAGCACCGCCTTTACGGTTGGCTCCTGCGCACCCTTCTTTCAGACCTCCGGTATCGCAGATCAAGTAGCCTATACGGCCCACGGCGCAGCGGCCGAACCGGCCACAGCAGGCACGGGTTCATGCATTAACAGCTGAGGCAGCTGCGACACCAACTTCTCAGCATTCGACCTTCGAGGTCGCTGCCCATATTGGAGGTATTCCTATTCTCGTGATGGTGGACACTGGATCCACGATTTCTTTGATATCACGTGGTATAGTTAGGCGTCTTGGGCTACAGACTATTACTATGGATGGGGTGCGAGTTTATACAGCTCACAGGTCCTTTACAGATGCCACCTAGATGTATGAGGGCTGTTTGGTGGATTTGGGGGGCAAGACTATGGCCCTAGATCTTGTTGTCGACCCCGCTCTTGTTTATCTCGACGTCATTCTTGGCATGGATTGGTTGACTGCAGCGAGGGCCGAGATTGACTGTGAGACTCGTATAGTGACTGCGTACGAGCCAGAGGGTGCATCCTTCACATTTCCAGTGCAGGTAAATCTCCCATTCCGCATACTTAGCTACGCTACTATACTATGGGACACCGGTGCCCAGATACTTGAGCATACGCCAGTCGTTTGCGAGTTTGGGGATCTGTTCATGAAGATCCCTGGTTTGTCGCCCCGACGAGAGATCGATTTTACTATCGATCTGGTGCCTGGTTCCTCGCCCGTCTCACTGCCGACGTATAGCATGGCACCGTGTGAGATGGAGGAGTTGAGGACGCAGATTGATGGTCTGCTGGAGCTTGGCCTTATACCGCCTAGTGTGTCTCCTTGGGGAGCACCAGTCTTGTTCGTGAGGAAGAAGGACTGTTCGATGCGATTGTGTATTGATTATCGCAGGCTGAACCAGATCATGCTGAAGACCAAGTACCCTTTACCCAGGATGGATGACTTGTTTGATCAGTTGAGAGGAGCGCAGTACTTCTCGAAGATTGATCTTCAGTCAGGATATCATCAGTTGCGCGTCAGGGATGAGGACGTGCAGAAGACAGCATTCAGGACCAGTTTTGGCCACTACGAGTTCCTAGTGATGTCGTTCGGTCTCACGAACGCACCAGCCGTGTTCATGGATCTGATGAACCGGGTATTTAGGCCTTTCCTCTATCGATTCGTCGTTGTTTTCATTGACGACATTTTGGTATACTCCAGGAGTCGAGAGGAGCATGAGGAGCACTTGCGTTTGGTCCTGGATACGCTCAGACAGCATCAGTTGTTCGCACAGTATAAGAAGTGCGACTTCTGGAAGCAGGAAGTGAAGTTCATGGGACACGTGATGTCAAGGATGGCATGACAGTTGACCTGTCTAAGGTTGCTACGGTTCAGGAATGGAAGCAGCTTGGTTCTGTCACTGAGGTGAGGAATTTCTTGGGTCTCACTGGTTACTATCGGCGCTTCATTCAGGACTTCTCAAAAATCGCGAGACCCTTATCTCAGTTGACACGGAAGGACGTGAAGTTCGCCTGGAATGACCAGGCGGAGTCAGCTTTTCAAGAGCTGAAGGATATACTTACGTCCGCCCCTGTGCTAGTATTGCCAGAGCAAGGGGTTAGGTACACTATATACACTGACGCGCCTAGCGTTGGTCTGGGTTGTATCCTTATGCAGAGGGACAGGATAATTTCATATGCCTCGAGACAATTAAGGAAGCGCGAGGAGAATTACCCTACACACGACCTAGAGTTGGCAGCCGTCATATTCGCACTGAGACTGTAACACCCCGGATTTTGACCAATCTGAGATTTGACGTCCTTAGGCAATGGGTCAATTGAAACACCTGGAAAATTGCTTAGAACCCAATTCCATAGCCAAAGAAACCACTTAGAATCAATTCCTTTAGAAAATATGACTAAGTTAGCTAGTGCAACGTTAGAATAGCTGGGAAATGGTCCCTGATCGCTTTAAATACGTTCTACAAGGCCCAAAGCGAGTGGAACCAAGGGTGCTATAATGCTCTAAAGCCTCGGATCAAACTCTAAGCCGGTTTGTTCTCGGGACCTCCTTGAAACTTTGTATTCGATCTAGACCGCGCGTCGTAAGTCAGATGCCTACCATCTTAGACCGTTATGACCGCTTAGCTGGGCTTGGCAATCGTTTCGAATATCAAGTCCAACTGACGATCACAGGCTATTTCATTGAGCCCGGACCGAAGAGAGTGTGAATAGGGACATAGTTGGAATTTCAAATTCAAATCTGGCACACAAATTTGACGCATCAGTATTAAGCATTCTGACCGTCAGAATACAGCCAAATTACACCCTTGGATCAGGAAAAATTTCTATTACATATCACGAGACTTATAGGCCTGATCTTGGTGCGGTGACCGTTAAACTGAAACTGGGCCGCCACGTGCGATCTGGGAACCCTACCGGCCTGAAATCTGGATGCGTGCTAGATCCAGTATGCACGAGCTTAAGTCCGACCGCATTTGGCCAGGGGACCTCCAGAAATGCTCTTTTGGACCGAAACAGCCCCGATTTGGATATACTTTAAGTATACCTTGACTTGGAGCCTATTTTGGGCATGTTTAGGCTTATAAAAGGGGTTGAAACCCTCACTCCTCTCTCCCATCCGAATTTGCAAAAAAATCCCTAGATTGGGAGAGAGAAAAGGTGAGAGTTGGTGAGAGAGATTGGAGGAGAATTCCTTGCCGCTTGTGCTACCTGTTGCAAGTGCCTAAGCAACGCAACTCAATCACGTTGCCGGTGATTTCTCCACTTTTCTAGGTAAGAAAGTACCCTAAATAGTTACTGATTTGAGTTTTCTTTGTTTCCATAGCGATGTAGCTTATGGATCTCGTGTATTAGGTTCCTTATTCGCCGTAGACGAAGCGTATACGCTCCGTTCGAATTCTCATCCCTAAAAGGGAAAAGGTGCGGATATTAGACGCTTTGATTGACTGTTTCCAAAGCTTTCAATGTCGTTTAATAGTAGATTCTTGACGGCAACGCCGTTTGACATGTACAAAATGCTCTCCGTTTCCTGTTTCGTAAATTAACGAAGAATATGAGATTTAGGGCATTTTAGTCATTTGTAGGAAGTACAGTTTACATTCATATTTTGCTGATGTGATTGACATGGTTTGTTGTCGCATTAGGAAGTTAGAAATGCGTGTATAATTAGTTTGGCGAAGAGATTCGCCTAGTTGCGCACTTTGGGTCGACATACTATATGTAGACTTAAGTGTGTAGTGTATGTGTTTGTATAAATGCTTGTATTAGTATGTATTGAATTAAATGATGTTATGTAGTGGTTTGAGAATGATTTCTTGATTAATATGCTGACCTAAATGATTTCCTACATGTTGACCACATGCATGATTCCATTACATGCATGGAATGTATGTGTTTGAAGATTTGCTTAAGTTGAATGTTATAACATGTGTTAACATGCTCACATGATTGCATTTCAATTCCAAAAACCTTTGCATATATTGTTAATGTGATTTCATGGATGTGTGGGACTAGACTTAGTCCAGGCAGTCGGTAACCGAGCGAATTCGTGGCTGACTGGTTATAGCCACGAACGACGCGTCGATGAACGTGATTCGTGTTTAGAGTTGGCGGCAGTGGTTAGGCCACGCGAAGTGTTTTACGCACTTCATGTCGTTCGACTTGAGATGCGATCGCGCTAGTCGAGCCCGTCAAGTAACCCGACTGGCCGATGTATGTTCACCTTGTATGAGTCATAACTGCTTGAACCTAGGGTACTGAACTTACCATTGTAAACCCTGTTAACCATGGTACCTTGATCCACGAAGACTCATGAGCCGGGCATGGTGGTATGGGACACCGTGGTCGAGCTGTCGGCCTACGCTGGGGCCACAAACCTCCCCGTAGTGACGAGTGAGCACCTATGACTCGTGAGCAGATTATGGTGGTATGGGACACTATATTCTTGCTGTCGGCCTACACTGATAAGGTGATGGGGGAGCGGTGCAACGAGTGCGAGCAACAGCCCTGGCAGCCCTTTGTAGTGACCGCGAGCGTATTCTGAGTCTACGGGAGGCGACGACCCTTCCGTAGCAGTAGAGTACAGTAGGCCTGTATTGATAAGGTGATGGGGGAGCGGAGCAACGAGTGCGTGCAACAGCCCTGGCAGCCCTTGCAGCGACCTACAAAATATACATCGTATGAGACTACTAGGAGTGACGACCCTAGACAGGATCTGTGTTGGGATTGATATAAGGGAGGTACCTTAGTTTCCCAATATTGCTGTATGAAAAGGACTAATAACAACTCGGTAATCATATCACCATAGCATTGCATGTGCCTGGAAGATGTGGAGCACTCTAGGGAGTGTGGCATGCCGCGGTCGTAAGATGTTGCCGCATGAGGGTGATCGTCGGTGAGGGCATACATCACGTCATGTCATAATTGCATTAACAACAGTATTAGGATTGTTTGATTTATTGCTTTACTATTATCGCGTGATTGATTTGAGAACATGTTAATCCTTGCTCTATTATTCCACTGAGTTAGCTACTCACTCCCACGTTACGGGACGGTGTTCCTGGACACCCACCAGACCCTTTTGTGATTGCAGATGATGGCGCGGCCTATGAGGCGGAGCTGGACTTGATGATGATGAGGAGGATCCCTCCTTTATGCGTGTTCTGATTGACGGGATTACAGGGAGGTTGCTTAAATACCTTGACACTTGTCATTTTATATTTTTAGAGCACTCATGTATATTCTTTTGGTTACTTTAGAAGTATACATGTATGTATATAACCTGGTAACATGTTCACACTCTGGAGACATACAATGGTTTATATATGTTATACATACTATTACAGTCTTCCGCTTGCAAATTTAACTATCTCTGGAGTATGATATGCTGTTCTGGCTTAATCTCACTCATGTTTAATACATTATCACAGACAACATTCAATCATACATATCTATGTTGCATAAATAACATTTTGGAACTCGGGAGTTGGGTTTTTGCTCGACCCCCCGATTTTCGGGATGTTACAGATGGTATCAGAGCATGATTTGGATTAAACCGGGCCTGGGTTATGGTCACGCGACGTACGTTGTCGCTTCCTTTGACTTAGGTGGGTGCGAGAAGGGTATAGAAACACGTCCAGGATCACAGATTCGCCGATAGGCGAAGTCTATTAGAATCGATCGCAAGATCGAGCCTGTAACGCGTCTCGGGTCGCGTAGAGCAACCCGAATAGCTCCTAGGTTGTAGGTAAGTGGGTTGAGCTGTTCTTTGAACAATTCTAAACCCGTTAATGTGAATCCTTGGGCCGTGGGACAACCACGACCCCTGTATTCAATCGCCAGAGCTTAAAAAACCCCCGTTTCACCGAAAATCTTCGAAATTCTTCCTCTCACCACCCCAATCTTCAATTATTTCTTATCCATTTCATATTAGGCATCAATACTGATGTGAAAATAACATAAAATCTTACTTTCACGAAATTTTACAGTGAATAGTAAAATTTTATGAAAAATGGCCATAAGGCCATTCTAAATTCACTTTCTTTAGCAAATAATGGGCTATATGGATGTACTAGATCCTTCTACCCCAAAATCATATGCTGCATGATAGGGTTTTGTATTCGGGATTGAATATTGGACCCGAAAAGCCTCGAATGGATGTTAAAAATGTATTGGCCTCCCTAGGGCAATCTACAATGAACTAGAGTGTGCACCATACCTTTTTGGAATCCCTAGGGCAAGAGGAATCCATCCCATATGGCCTCAGAGGCCAGTTTGCAACTTCACCGGCGATGCCATCGCCGGTTCGGCGATGCATCGCCGGCCGGCGAGCTCCGATGGGGCCGTCCTTCGGGCGCACCCCCTTAAACAGGGTCCACATCACCCCTATGCACCTCCCACCCCAAGAAAACCCCAAATATGGGTACTTCCTTCACAAACAGCCCCTCCCCTAGCCCCATTTTCGTTTTCAGCTGCCCTATCCCAAAAATTCGTGATTCCAAACCACCCTAGATCCATTCCCTGCCAAAAACGACCACCCTCCGTCATTCCTTTGAAGTTGGCAGCCCTCCCTCTTGAAGATTTCATCCGTTGGAGCTCCTAAAACCCCAAAATCGAGCTGAAATCGTGAGGTGCTCCATTCCCCTTTTTCATTTTCATTTCTTTCTGAAAATACATCCTAGGGAAGCTTGAAGCATCCCTCTACAACGCCTAGATTTCATTCTGTCCCTTTGGGCGACCATTTCTTCGCATTTCCTCCATTTTCCATGGCTATTGTTAAGGCTGTTTCAGCCTTTTTCCTCCCTTTCCATCGTTCTCTCTCTCATGTCCCTTTTATTTGAGCCTTTACCCCCTTTTTGGGTCTCAGAATCATGCTAACCTCAAATCCCATTTCTCAACTTTCTCCGTTTGAGAAGTATTGAAAACACATGGCCGATAGAGCTCTAATGGGCAACTGACAGTATTGAACTTGATAGTATTCAAGAAGGTCAGTCGGGACCCTGGTAGAAGTCCTTTGGTAGAATTAGGCATCTATGTCGTTGCCCTTTAGCTTGTTTGACTACTGTTTGAAATTTCTGTGTTGTTTTGTTGTTAGGTAGAAAAATGTGTTTGTGTTGTGGTTTGGGCTTAATATAGCCAAAATTTGTCGAATGGAATGCATGTTGTTTCATTTTGCTATAAAATATTGTCCCTAGATTGGGAGTATTATAACTCCCTGAGATCCAGCCTACAAATTAATTTTTATCCCCACCCACCCTCCTACCAAGCATACCACATCCAATCCTGCCATGGGACTAGGAATGCAGTTCCATTTAATACCACTAAGCGCTACCGGCCACATAGGCTCTAGGTGTTTTGATTCTAGTGTTAACACTCCTAGATTTGAAGGGTCTGACGACATAAGAAATCCAATTCCATTTAGAAAATTTTGATCCTAAGCGATAGAGCAATTCCCTGTATTAGAGATGGTATGAAACCGTCTAGTGTATAGGCTTAGGTTTTGAATTATAGCGAATGAAATACAGACTAGCCTACTAGTTACCTTAAGTAGTGTACAGCCTGTATATGCTAAGGACTTGTAGGTTAGATTTGGTTGAAGTAGAACCTTATTCCTTCGACAGATCCCCTTATGACTTATAGACTTCTGTTGTTGCCCATAGGAAGGCACCATTCACTCTCAGGGAACATTTATAAATCCCTCAGATTGAACTTAGAATGGACTAGCACGCCCCTTAGAATTGCCATCCCCAAGGGTTTATTGCATTCGGGAACGCAGAGTAAAGGAACTGCATGTACGCGATGTATTCGCGGTTTGAATCGACTTCTTAATCCTAGTGGTTCCCAATAAATCCAATGCTCTGATCAAGCAGAAGATCGGCATCGACTCGGATTAAGAATTGATACAATAAATCTTCTGTTCTAGCTAGACAGAAAGTCTATGTATCCGGCTCAGACCTACTACATAACCTTTATTCTGTGATGGCCCAACCACCTACAACCAAACGGGATCACATTGCCTTTTGGGAAATGGCGAGGACTTAAAGCCAGTAGAGAATTAGGCATCTTGCCACCAACTCATACCTGCCCCTGACCTTAACCACAATAGATATTAGGCTCATCTCTATGATCATAGATACCAATGCCATAGAACGCATCATTAGCAAAGGAAAACCACTGTAATGAGAGGTTGTTCCCAATTTATGTCAAGGATAGCCCCTAAGTTGCACTTCGTTCCGATATACGGAGCGATGCATAGATTCTTGAATTTAAGTAAAACTAAGTTTTAAGGGGGGTAGAACGTATGGAGTCCAATCCGGTTAGGTTAGTCAACGCTCCCATTCGATTAGAGTGGCGCAGCGGAAGCGTGGTTAGGCTCTTCCCCACTGGCCCAAGATCGAAACATTTGATTTAGGTTATATGTACAGTTAGGTTATTAAGTAGAATTTGAACCTTCCTTAGAATGTCAATACTAAAGTCCCTCTAGGTACTCCTTGCCGTTCGCCAATGTCGGGGACGACATTGTGTTTTAAGGGGGGTAGATTGTAACACCCCGGATTTTGACCAATCTGAGATTTGACGTCCTTAGGCAATGGGTCAATTGAAACACCTGGAAAATTGCTTAGAACCCAATTCCATAGCCAAAGAAACCACTTAGAATCAATTCCTTTAGAAAATATGACTAAGTTAGCTAGTGCAACGTTAGAATAGCTGGGAAATGGTCCCTGATCGCTTTAAATACGTTCTACAAGGCCCAAAGCGAGTGGAACCAAGGGTGCTATAATGCTCTAAAGCCTCGGATCAAACTCTAAGCCGGTTTGTTCTCGGGACCTCCTTGAAACTTTGTATTCGATCTAGACCGCGCGTCGTAAGTCAGATGCCTACCATCTTAGACCGTTATGACCGCTTAGCTGGGCTTGGCAATCGTTTCGAATATCAAGTCCAACTGACGATCACAGGCTATTTCATTGAGCCCGGACCGAAGAGAGTGTGAATAGGGACATAGTTGGAATTTCAAATTCAAATCTGGCACACAAATTTGACGCATCAGTATTAAGCATTCTGACCGTCAGAATACAGCCAAATTACACCCTTGGATCAGGAAAAATTTCTATTACATATCACGAGACTTATAGGCCTGATCTTGGTGCGGTGACCGTTAAACTGAAACTGGGCCGCCACGTGCGATCTGGGAACCCTACCGGCCTGAAATCTGGATGCGTGCTAGATCCAGTATGCACGAGCTTAAGTCCGACCGCATTTGGCCAGGGGACCTCCAGAAATGCTCTTTTGGACCGAAACAGCCCCGATTTGGATATACTTTAAGTATACCTTGACTTGGAGCCTATTTTGGGCATGTTTAGGCTTATAAAAGGGGTTGAAACCCTCACTCCTCTCTCCCATCCGAATTTGCAAAAAAATCCCTAGATTGGGAGAGAGAAAAGGTGAGAGTTGGTGAGAGAGATTGGAGGAGAATTCCTTGCCGCTTGTGCTACCTGTTGCAAGTGCCTAAGCAACGCAACTCAATCACGTTGCCGGTGATTTCTCCACTTTTCTAGGTAAGAAAGTACCCTAAATAGTTACTGATTTGAGTTTTCTTTGTTTCCATAGCGATGTAGCTTATGGATCTCGTGTATTAGGTTCCTTATTCGCCGTAGACGAAGCGTATACGCTCCGTTCGAATTCTCATCCCTAAAAGGGAAAAGGTGCGGATATTAGACGCTTTGATTGACTGTTTCCAAAGCTTTCAATGTCGTTTAATAGTAGATTCTTGACGGCAACGCCGTTTGACATGTACAAAATGCTCTCCGTTTCCTGTTTCGTAAATTAACGAAGAATATGAGATTTAGGGCATTTTAGTCATTTGTAGGAAGTACAGTTTACATTCATATTTTGCTGATGTGATTGACATGGTTTGTTGTCGCATTAGGAAGTTAGAAATGCGTGTATAATTAGTTTGGCGAAGAGATTCGCCTAGTTGCGCACTTTGGGTCGACATACTATATGTAGACTTAAGTGTGTAGTGTATGTGTTTGTATAAATGCTTGTATTAGTATGTATTGAATTAAATGATGTTATGTAGTGGTTTGAGAATGATTTCTTGATTAATATGCTGACCTAAATGATTTCCTACATGTTGACCACATGCATGATTCCATTACATGCATGGAATGTATGTGTTTGAAGATTTGCTTAAGTTGAATGTTATAACATGTGTTAACATGCTCACATGATTGCATTTCAATTCCAAAAACCTTTGCATATATTGTTAATGTGATTTCATGGATGTGTGGGACTAGACTTAGTCCAGGCAGTCGGTAACCGAGCGAATTCGTGGCTGACTGGTTATAGCCACGAACGACGCGTCGATGAACGTGATTCGTGTTTAGAGTTGGCGGCAGTGGTTAGGCCACGCGAAGTGTTTTACGCACTTCATGTCGTTCGACTTGAGATGCGATCGCGCTAGTCGAGCCCGTCAAGTAACCCGACTGGCCGATGTATGTTCACCTTGTATGAGTCATAACTGCTTGAACCTAGGGTACTGAACTTACCATTGTAAACCCTGTTAACCATGGTACCTTGATCCACGAAGACTCATGAGCCGGGCATGGTGGTATGGGACACCGTGGTCGAGCTGTCGGCCTACGCTGGGGCCACAAACCTCCCCGTAGTGACGAGTGAGCACCTATGACTCGTGAGCAGATTATGGTGGTATGGGACACTATATTCTTGCTGTCGGCCTACACTGATAAGGTGATGGGGGAGCGGTGCAACGAGTGCGAGCAACAGCCCTGGCAGCCCTTTGTAGTGACCGCGAGCGTATTCTGAGTCTACGGGAGGCGACGACCCTTCCGTAGCAGTAGAGTACAGTAGGCCTGTATTGATAAGGTGATGGGGGAGCGGAGCAACGAGTGCGTGCAACAGCCCTGGCAGCCCTTGCAGCGACCTACAAAATATACATCGTATGAGACTACTAGGAGTGACGACCCTAGACAGGATCTGTGTTGGGATTGATATAAGGGAGGTACCTTAGTTTCCCAATATTGCTGTATGAAAAGGACTAATAACAACTCGGTAATCATATCACCATAGCATTGCATGTGCCTGGAAGATGTGGAGCACTCTAGGGAGTGTGGCATGCCGCGGTCGTAAGATGTTGCCGCATGAGGGTGATCGTCGGTGAGGGCATACATCACGTCATGTCATAATTGCATTAACAACAGTATTAGGATTGTTTGATTTATTGCTTTACTATTATCGCGTGATTGATTTGAGAACATGTTAATCCTTGCTCTATTATTCCACTGAGTTAGCTACTCACTCCCACGTTACGGGACGGTGTTCCTGGACACCCACCAGACCCTTTTGTGATTGCAGATGATGGCGCGGCCTATGAGGCGGAGCTGGACTTGATGATGATGAGGAGGATCCCTCCTTTATGCGTGTTCTGATTGACGGGATTACAGGGAGGTTGCTTAAATACCTTGACACTTGTCATTTTATATTTTTAGAGCACTCATGTATATTCTTTTGGTTACTTTAGAAGTATACATGTATGTATATAACCTGGTAACATGTTCACACTCTGGAGACATACAATGGTTTATATATGTTATACATACTATTACAGTCTTCCGCTTGCAAATTTAACTATCTCTGGAGTATGATATGCTGTTCTGGCTTAATCTCACTCATGTTTAATACATTATCACAGACAACATTCAATCATACATATCTATGTTGCATAAATAACATTTTGGAACTCGGGAGTTGGGTTTTTGCTCGACCCCCCGATTTTCGGGATGTTACAGAGACTCTGGAGACATTACCTCTATGGAGAGGAGTTCGAGCTCTTTTGCGACCACAAGAGCCTCAAGTACATATTCACGCAGCGAGACTTGAATATGAGGCAGCGGCGATGGATGGAGACGTTGAAGGACTTCAAGTTCGAAGTTTCTTACCATCCTGGGAAGGTGAACCTTGTGGCTGATGCGTTGAGCCGCAAGAAGACGATAGAGTTTGCGGCTCCGCTGATGGTTGCTGAGTGAGATATGGTTGAGTTTTTGTGAGACTTTGAGCAGAAACTCACCGTAGAGGAGTCGTATGAGTTCATCGCACATGTACAGGTGCGATCTCAGATCGATAACCGGGTCATCGAGGCGCGGAGGGACGATGCGCATCTGACTGAGCTTCGAGAGCAGGCCAGTGATGATGCAGACACCGAGTGGCGAGTAGGCACGGATGGGGGCTTACGTTATCGTGGCCGCCTATGCGTCCCAGATGTCCCTGACTTGAGACGAGAGATTCTCGAGGCTGTGCATTGTACCAGACTCGCGATGCATCCAGCCAGTACGAAGATGTATCGTGACGTGAAGAGGACTTATTGATGGGAAGGTATGAAGACCCATATAGCAGAGTTCGTGTCCCGTTGTCTCACTTGTCAGCAGGTGAAGGCAGAGCATCGCCGACCACCTGGACTTTTGCAGCCTATGCCGATCGAGTGGAAGTGGGATTTCATTTCCATGGACTTCATTTCTGGGCTGCCGAAGATGAGGAAGGGACATGATTCCATTTGGGTGATCGTCGACCGTCTGACGAAGTCGGCGCACTTCCTACCGATCAGAGTTACGAACTCTACAGACGAGCTGGCTAGACTGTACATCAGAGAGATTGTGCATCTGCATGGATTTTCGTTGGAGATCGTGTCGGACAGAGACATGCAGTTCACTTCTATTTTCTGGACTCGCATTCAGGAGGCTATAGGTGTGAAGTTGAAGTTCAGTACTGCTTTCCACCCACAGACAAACGGACAGACAGAGCGGGTGAACCAAATCTTAGAGGACATGTTGCGAGCTTACGCATTGGACTTCAAGGACAGTTGGGATGATTGTCTTGCATATGCGGAGTTCGCATACCACAACAGTTATTAGGCGAGTATCGGTATGGAACCTTACGAGGTGCTGTATGGGCGACCTTGTCGCGCACCGCATTGCTGGGCTGAGGTCGGTGAGCGTAGCTTAATTGGCCAAGAGTTAGTGCAGGCGACGTCAGAGAAGATTGATATTATTAAACGTCGGCTTCTTACAGCGCAGAGCAGACAGAAGAATTATGCCGATACGAGACAGAGGCCACTAGAGTTCACAGTTGGGGATCATGTGTTTTTGCAAGTTTCCCCTATGAAGGGAGTCCTTCGGTTCTGGAAGAAGGGGAAGCTAGCACCGTGATTCATTGGTCCATTTCAGATCATCGATAGTGTGGGAGCAGTGGCTTACCGATTGGCTTTACCCACGCCTCTCACGAGCGTTCACAACGTATTTCATGTTTCTATGCTGAAGAAGTACGTTGCTGATCCTTCCCATATCATCAGATGGGAGCAGGTGCAGTTAGGAGAGGATGTTACATATATCCTGCGACCGACACGTATCCTAGACTGGAAGGAGCAGGTACTGCGTAGCAAGGTGATTCTCCTTGTGAAGGTATTGTGGACGCATCACTTTAAGAAAGAGGCTACTTGGGAGATAGAAGCCGAGATTAGAAAGAACTACCCACAGCTTCTCGAGGAGTACGAAAAGGTATAAATTTCGAGGATGAAATTATTTGTTAAGGGGGGTAGATTGTAACGCCCGTGAAAAATCCGTACTTGAACTCGAGTACCAACTCGACCAGAAATCGCGTAGGATTAATTCCCATGGAAAATAAGTGTAAGTTAGCTAGCGCAACGCTAGAGTAGCTGGAAAATAGTCCCTGATCACTTTAAATATGTTCTACAAGACCCAAATCGAGTAGAACAAATGACTCTACAATACTCTATAACCTCGGATCAAACTCTAAGCAGGTTTGTTCTCTGGACCACTTTGAAACTTTTTATTGGATCTAAACCGCGCGTCGAAAGTCCGATACCTCCTATCTTAGACCGTTAGAACTGCCTAGCTAGACTTGACAATCATTTCAAAAATCAAGTCCAACTGATAGTCACAGGCTATTTCATTGAGCTCGGACTGAAGAGAGTGCGGATAGGGACAGATTTGGAATTTGAAATTCAAATCTGGCACACGACTTGACGTGTCAGTATTAAGCGTTTCGACCGTCAGAATTCAGCCAGATTACACCCTCGGATCAGGAAAAATTTCTATTTCATATCATGAGACTTGCAGGCCTGATCTACGTGCGGTGACCGCTGAACTGAAACTGGACAACCACGGGCGATCTACGAACCCTGCCGGACTGAAAACTTGATGCGTGCTAGATCCTGTAAGCATGAGCTTAAGTCCGATCGCGTTTGGCCAGGGGACCACTGATCAGGCGACGAGTCCTTTGTAGTGACCACGAGCGTATTCTGAGTCTACGGGAGGCGACGACCCTTCAGTAGCAGTAGAGTACAGTAGGCCTGTATTGATAAGGTGATGGACAAATAACACCATTACATTGCATGTGCCTGGAAGATGTGGACCACTTAAGGGAGTGTGGCATGCCGCGGTCGTAAGATGGTGTCGTATGATGGAGATCGTCGGTGAGGGCATACATCACGTCATGTCATATTGCATTAACAACAGTATTAGGATTGTCTGATTTACTGCTTTACTATTATCGCATGATTGATTTGAGAACATGTTAATCCTTGCTCTATTATTCCACTGCCGGACTGAAAACTTGATGCGTGCTAGATCCTGTAAGCATGAGCTTAAGTCCGATCGCGTTCGGCCAGGTGACCACTGATCAGGCGACGAGTCCTTTGTAGTGACCACGAGCGTATTCTAAGTCCACGGGGGGCGACGACCCTTCAGTAGCAGTAGAGTACAGTAGGCCTGTATTGATAAGGTGATGGGGGAGCGGTGCAACGAGTGCGAGCAACAGCGCTAGCAGCCCTTGCAGCGACCTACAAAATATACATCGTATGAGATTACTAGGAGTGACGACCCTAGACAGGATCTGTGATGGGATTGATATAAGGGAAGTACCTTAGTTTCCCAATCCTGCTGTTTGAATGGACTAATAACAACTTGAAAATCATATCACCATTACATTGCATGTGCCTGGAAGAAGTGGACCACTTAAGGGAGTGTGGCATGCCACGGTTGTAAGATGGTCCCGTATGATGGAGATCGTCGGTGAGGGCATACATCACGTCATGTCATATTGCATTAACAACATTATCAGGATTGTCTGATTTACTGCTTTACTATTATCGCATGATTGATTTGAGAACATGTTAATCCTTGCTCTATTATTCCACTGTCGGACTGAAAACTTGATGCGTGCTAGATCCTGTAAGCATGAGCTTAAGTCCGATCGCATTCGGCCAGGGGACCACTGATCAGGCGACGAGTCCTTTGTAGTGACCACGAGCGTATTCTGAGTTTACGAGAGGCGACGACCCTTCAGTAGCAGTAGAGTACAGTAGGCCTGTATTGATAAGGTGATGGGGGAGCGGTGCAACGAGTGCGAGCAACAGCCCTGACAGCCCTTGCAGCGACCTATAAAATATACATCGTATGAGATTACTAGGAGTGACGACCCTAGACAGGATCTGTGTTGGGATTGATATAAGGGAAGTACCTTAGTTTCCCAATCCTGCTATTTGAATGGACTAATAACAACTTGGAAATCATATCACCATTACATTGCATGTGCCTGGAAGATGTGGACCACTTAAGGGAGTGTGGCATGCAGCGGTCGTAAGATGGTACCGTATGATGGAGATCGTCGGTGAGGGCATACATCACGTCATGTCATATTGCATTAACAACAGTATTAGGATTGTCTGATTTACTGCTTTACTATTATCGCATGATTGATTTGAGAACATGTTAATCCTTACTCTATTATTCCACTGCCGGACTGAAAACTTGATGCGTGCTAGATCCTGTAAGCATGAGCTTAAGTCCGATTGCGTTCGGCCAGGTGACCACTGATCAGGCGACGAGTCCATTGTAGTGACCACGAGCGTATTCTGAGTCTACGGGAGGCGACGACCCTTCAGTAGGAGTAGAGTACAGTAGGCCTGTATTGATAAGGTGATGGGGGAGCGGTGCAACGAGTGCGAGCAACAGCCCTGGCAGCCCTAGCAGCGACCTACAAAATATACATCGTATGAGATTACTAGGAATGACGACCCTAGACAGGATCTGTGTTGGGATTGATATAAGGGAAGTATCTTAGTTTCCCAATCCTGCTGTTTGAATGGACTAATAACAACTTGGAAATCATATCACCATTACATTACATGTGCCTAGAAGATGTGGACCACTTAAGGGAGTGTGGCATGCCGCGGTCGTAAGATGGTACCGTATGATGGAGATCGTCGGTGAGGGCATACATCACGTCATGTCATATTGCATTAACAACAGTATCAGGATTGTTTGATTTACTGCTTTACTATTATCGCATGATTGATTTGAGAACATGTTAATCCTTGCTCTATTATTCCACTGTCGGACTGAAAACTTGATGCGTGCTAGATCCTGTAAGCATGAGCTTAAGTCCGATCGCGTTCGGCCAGGGGACCACTGATCAGGCGACGAGTCCTTTGTAGTGACCACGAGCGTATTCTGAGTCTACGGGAGGCGACGACCCTTCAGTAGCAGTAGAGTACAGTAGGCCTGTATTGATAAGGTGATGGGGGAGCGGTGCAACGAGTGCGAGCAACATCCCTGGCAGCCCTTGCAGCGACCTACAAAATATACATCGTATGAGATTACTAGGAGTGACGACCCTAGACAGGATCTGTGTTGGGATTAATATAAGGGAAGTACCTTAGTTTCCCAATCCTGCTGTTTGAATGGACTAATAACAACTTGGAAATCATATCACCATTACATTGCATGTGCCTGGAAGATGTGGACCACTTAAGGGAGTGTGGCATGCCGCGGTCATAAGATGGAGTCGTATGATGGAGATCGTCGGTGAGGGCATACATCACCTCATGTCATATTGCATTAACAACAGTATCAGGATTGTCTTATTTACTGCTTTACTATTATCGCATGATTGATTTGAGAACATGTTAATCCTTGCTCTATTATTCCACTGTCGGACTGAAAACTTGATGCGTGCTAGATCCTGTAAGCATGAGCTTAAGTCCGATCGCGTTCGGGCAGGGGACCACTGATCAGGCGACGAGTCCTTTGTAGTGACCACGAGCGTATTCTGAGTCTACAGGAGGCGACGACCCTTCAGTAGCAGCAGAGTACAGTAGGCCTGTATTGATAAGGTGATGGGGGAGCGGTGCAACGAGTGCGAGCAACAGCCCTGACAGCCCTTGCAGCGACCTACAAAATATACATCGTATGAGATTACTAGGAGTGACGACCCTAGACAGGATCTGTGTTGGGATTGATATAAGAAAAGTACCTTAGTTTCCCAATCCTGCTGTTTGAATGGACTAATAACAACTTGGAAATCATATCACGATTACATTGCATGTGCCTGGAAGATGTGGACCACTTAAGGGAGTGTGGCATGCCGCGGTCGTAAGATGGTACCGTATGATGGAGATCGTCGGTGAGGGCATACATCACGTCATGTCATATTGCATTAACAACAGTATCAGGATTGTTTGATTTACTGCTTTACTATTATCGCATGATTGATTTGAGAACATGTTAATCCTTGCTCTATTATTCCACTGTCGGACTGAAAACTTGATGCGTGCTAGATCCTGTAAGCATGAGCTTAAGTCCGATCGCGCTCGGCCAGGGGACCACTGATCAGGCGACGAGTCCTTTGTAGTGACCACGAGCGTATTCTGAGTCTACGGGAGGCGACGACCCTTCAGTTGCAGTGGAGTACAGTAGGCCTGTATTGATAAGGTGATGGGGGAGCGGTGCAACGAGTGCGAGCAACAGCCCTGGCAGCCCTTGCAGCGACCTACAAAATTTACATCGTATGAGATTACTGGGAGTGACGACCCTAGACAGGATCTGTGTTGGGATTGATATAAGGGAAGTACCTTAGTTTCCCAATCTTGCTGTTTGAATGGACTAATAACAACTTAGAAATCATATCACCATTACATTGCATGTGCCTGGAAGATGTGGAGCACTTAAGGGAGTGTGGCATGCCGCGGTCGTAAGATGGAGCCGTATGATGGAGATCGTCGGTGAGGGCATACATCACGTCATGTCATATTGCATTAACAACAGTATCAGGATTGTCTGATTTACTGCTTTACTATTATCCCATGATTGATTTGAGAACATGTTAATCCTTGCTCTATTATTCCACTGTCGGACTGAAAACTTGATGCGTGCTAGATCCTGTAAGCATGAGCTTAAGTCCGATCGCGTTCGGGCAGGGGACCACTGATCAGGCGACGAGTCTTTTGTAGTGACCACGAGCGTATTCTGAGTCTACGGGAGGCGACGACCCTTCAGTAGCAGCAGAGTACAGTAGGCCTGTATTGATAAGGTGATGGGGGAGCGGTGCAACGAGTGCGAGTAACAGCCCTGACAGCCCTTGCAGCGACCTACAAAATATACATCGTATGAGATTACTAGGAGTGACGACCCTAGACAGGATCTGTGTTGGGATTGATATAATGGAAGTACCTTAGTTTTCCAATCCTGTTGTTTGAATGGACTAATAACAACTTGGAAATCATATCACCATTACATTGCATGTGCCTGGAAGATGTGGACCACTTAAGGGAGTGTGGCATGCCGCGGTCGTAAGATGGTACCGTATGATGGAGATCGTCTGTGAGGGCGTACATCATGTCATGTCATATTGCATTAACAACAGTATCAGGATTGTTTGATTTACTGCTTTACTATTATCGCATGATTGATTTGTGAACATGTTAATCCTTGCTCTATTATTCCACTGTCGGACTGAAAACTTGATGCGTGCTAGATCCTGTAAGCATGAGCTTAAGTCCGATCGCGTTCGGCCAGGGGACCATTGATCAGGCGACGAGTCCTTTGTAGTGACCACGAGCGTATTCTGAGTCTACGGGAGGCGACGACCCTTCAGTAGCAGTAGAGTATAGTAGGCCTGTATTGATAAGGTGATGGGGGAGCGGTACAATGACTGCGAGCAACAGCCCTGACAGCCCTTGCAGCGACCTACAAAATATACATCGTATGAGATTACTAGGAGTGACGACCCTAGACAGGATCTGTGTTGGGATTGATATAAGGAAAGTACCTTAGTTTCCCAATCCTGCTGTTTGAATGGACTAATAACAACTTGGAAATCATATCACCATTACATTACATGTGCCTGGAAGATGTGGACCACTTAAGGGAGTGTGGCATGCCGCGGTCGTAAGATGGTACCGTATGATGGAGATCGTCGGTGAGGGCATACATCACGTCATGTCATATTGCATTAACAACAGTATCAGGATTGTTTGATTTACTGCTTTACTATTATCGCATGATTGATTTGAGAACATGTTAATCCTTGCTCTATTATTCCACTGTCGGACTGAAAACTTGATGCGTGCTAGATCCTGTAAGCATGAGCTTAAGTCCGATCGCGTTCGGGCAGGGGACCACTGATCAGGCGACGAGTCCTTTGTAGTGACCACGAGCGTATTCTGAGTCTACGGGAGGCGACGACCCTTCAGTAGCAGCAGAGTACAGTAGGCCTGTATTGATAAGGTGATGGGGGAGCGGTGCAACGAGTGCGAGTAACAGCCCTGACAGCCCTTGCAGCGACCTACAAAATATACATCGTATGAGATTACTAGGAGTGACGACCCTAGACAGGATCTGTGTTGGGATTGATATAATGGAAGTACCTTAGTTTCCCAATCCTGCTGTTTGAATGGACTAATAACAACTTGGAAATCATATCACCATTATATTACATGTGCCTGGAAGATGTGGACCACTTAAGGGAGTGTGGCATGCCGCGGTCGTAAGATGGTACCGTATGATGGAGATCGTCTGTGAGGGCGTACATCATGTCATGTCATATTGCATTAACAACAGTATCAGGATTGTTTGATTTACTGCTTTACTATTATCGCATGATTGATTTGTGAACATGTTAATCCTTGCTCTATTATTCCACTGTCGGACTGAAAACTTGATGCGTGCTAGATCCTGTAAGCATGAGCTTAAGTCCGATCGCGTTCGGCCAGGGGACCACTGATCAGGCGACGAGTCCTTTGTAGTGACCACGAGCGTATTCTGAGTCTACGGGAGGCGACGACCCTTCAGTAGCAGCAGAGTACAGTAGGCCTGTATTGATAAGGTGATGGGGGAGTGGTACAATGAGTGCGAGCAACAGCCCTGACAGCCCTTGCAGCGACCTACAAAATATACATCGTATGAGATTACTAGGAGTGACGACCCTAGACAGGATCTGTGTTGGGATTGATATAAGGAAAGTACCTTAGTTTCCCAATCCTGCTGTTTGATTGGACTAATAACAACTTGGAAATCATATCACCATTACATTACATGTGCCTGGAAGATGTGGACCACTTAAGGGAGTGTGGCATGCCGTGGTCGTAAGATGGTACCGTATGATGGAGATCGTCGGTGAGGGCATACATCACGTCATGTCATATTGCATTAACAACAGTATCAGGATTGTTTGATTTACTGCTTTACTATTATCGCATGATTGATTTGAGAACATGTTAATCCTTGCTCTATTATTCCACTGTCGGACTGAAAACTTGATGCGTGCTAGATCCTGTAAGCATGAGCTTAAGTCCGATCGCGTTCGGCCAGGGGACCACTGATCAGGCGACGAGTCCTTTGTAGTGACCACGAGCGTATTCTGAGTCTACGGGAGGCGACGACCCTTCAGTAGCAGTAGAGTACAGTAGGCCTGTATTGATAAGGTGATGGGGGAGCGGTGCAACGAGTGCGAGCAACATCCCTGGCAGCCCTTGCAGCGACCTACAAAATATACATCGTATGAGATTACTAGGAGTGACGACCCTAGACAGGATCTGTGTTGGGATTAATATAAGGGAAGTACCTTAGTTTCCCAATCCTGCTGTTTGAATGGACTAATAACAACTTGGAAATCATATCACCATTACATTGCATGTGCCTGGAAGATGTGGACCACTTAAGGGAGTGTGGCATGCCGCGGTCGTAAGATGGAGTCGTATGATGGAGATCGTCGGTGAGGGCATACATCACCTCATGTCATATTGCATTAACAACAGTATCAGGATTGTCTTATTTACTGCTTTACTATTATCGCATGATTGATTTGAGAACATGTTAATCCTTGCTCTATTATTCCACTGTCGGACTGAAAACTTGATGCGTGCTAGATCCTGTAAGCATGAGCTTAAGTCCGATCGCGTTCGGCCTGGGGACCACTAATCAGGCGACGAGTCCTTTGTAGTGACCACGAGCGTATTCTGAGTCTACAGGAGGCGACGACCCTTCAGTAGCAGCAGAGTACAGTAGGCCTGTATTGATAAGGTGATGGGGGAGCGGTGCAACGAGTGCGAGCAACAGCCCTGACAGCCCTTGCAGCGACCTACAAAATATACATCGTATGAGATTACTAGGAGTGACGACCCTAGACAGGATCTGTGTTGGGATTGATATAAGAAAAGTACCTTAGTTTCCCAATCCTGCTGTTTGAATGGACTAATAACAACTTGGAAATCATATCACGATTACATTGCATGTGCCTGGAAGATGTGGACCACTTAAGGGAGTGTGGCATGCCGCGGTCGTAAGATGGTACCGTATGATGGAGATCGTCGGTGAGGGCATACATCACGTCATGTCATATTGCATTAACAACAGTATTAGGATTTTCTGATTTACTGCTTTACTATTATCGCATGATTGATTTGAGAACATGTTAATCCTTGCTCTATTATTCCACTGCCGGACTGAAAACTTGATGCGTGCTAGATCCTGTAAGCATGAGCTTAAGTCCGATCGCGCTCGGCCAGGGGACCATTGATCAGGCGACGAGTCCTTTGTAGTGACCACGAGCGTATTCTGAGTCTACGGGAGGCGACGACCCTTCAGTTGCAGTGGAGTACAGTAGGCCTGTATTGATAAGGTGATGGGGGAGCGGTGCAACGAGTGCGAGCAACAGCCCTGGCAGCCCTTGCAGCGACCTACAAAATATACATCGTATGAGATTACTGGGAGTGATGACCCTAGACAGGATCTGTGTTGGGATTGATATAAGGGAAGTACCTTAGTTTCCCAATCTTGCTGTTTGAATGGACTAATAACAACTTAGAAATCATATCACCATTACATTGCATGTGCCTGGAAGATGTGGAGCACTTAAGGGAGTGTGGCATGCCGCGGTCGTAAGATGGTGACGTATGAGGGAGATCGTCGGTGAGGGCATACATCACGTCATGTCATATTGCATTAACAACAGTATTAGGAATGTCTGATTTACTGCTTTACTATTATCGCATGATTGATTTGAGAACATGTTAATCCTTGCTCTATTATTCCACTGCCGGACTGAAAACTTGATGCGTGCTAGATCCTGTAAGCATGAGCTTAAGTCCGATCGCGTTCGGCCAGGGGACCACTGATCAGGCGACGAGTCCTTTGTAGTGACCACGAGCGTATTCTGAGTCTACGGGAGGCGACGACCCTTCAGTAGCAGTAGAGTACAGTAGGCCTATATTGATAAGGTGATGGGGGAGCGGTGCAACGAGTGCGAGCAACAGCCCTGACAGCCCTTGCAGCGACCTACAAAATATACATCGTATGAGATTACTAGGAGTGACGGCCCTAGACAGGATCTGTGTTGGGATTGATATAAGGGAAGTACCTTAGTTTCCCAATCCTGCTATTTGAATGGACTAATAACAACTTGGAAATCATATCACCATTACATTACATGTGCCTGGAAGATGTGGACCACTTAAGGGAGTGTGGCATGCCGCGGTCATAAGATGGTACCGTATGATGGAGATCGTCGGTGGGGGCATACATCACGTCATGTCATATTGCATTAACAACAGTATTAGGATTGTCTGATTTACTGCTTTACTAATATCGCATGATTGATTTGAGAACATGTTAATCCTTGCTCTATTATTTCACTGAGTTAGCTACTCATTCCCATGTTTCGGGATGGTGTTTGCAACACCCACCAGACCTTATTGTAGATGCAGGTGATGCTGAGATCCAAGAGGTAGAGCCAGACTTTGATGAGGAACAGGACGAGTTCTCATACATGCAGTACCATGATGGCTTTGCTTAGGTGACCTGGGTTGACGGGACCTCATAATGGGACTCTTTTGGACATTTATTTCTGTCATTTACATGTATATGAGACTCAGTGATGTATTCATACTTTAGTGATAGTTGAGATCTACTTTATTTTTCCATACAGTGATATATATATTCTTTAGTCTTCCGCTTGCTTTTATCACTGGATCTGAAGTATGAATTGCATTTTTGGTATACTTTTACTCATGTGAATGCTTTACCTCAGACAACATTGAATCATAATCATTTTTGCTGCATAAGTGACGGTCTGAAACTCGGGAGTTGAGTTTATACACGACCCCCGACTTTCAGGGTGTTACAGCGCGATTTGTAAAGATTAACAATCCAAATTGCTAAATGACGATAAAAGAGTTACATCGTGCTTTCGGGATATCAAACGGCCTCAGAATTAGTCAATTATGGTCCCATTCGGAAGCTTGTAAAGTTACCATTCCAATGAGCTCAAAATAGTCTAAATTTGACCACTGAAGAGAGAGTTATGAAGGTTACTATTGGACAAGGATATGAACGAGAAATTCAGGAATGACGACTGCGATCCAATTTATGGATGCTCAAATGGTCTCGGAATACGGCGATTCTTGTCAGGAATAAAAGAGCACTAAAGTACCATTTAGATGACCTAAAATTGACTCAATCCGACATCAAATGAGGGAGTTATGAGCGAGTCCGTTGGATAGCATGATTTGGAAAGATTAATAACCTAAATTTTAAAATGACGGTCGAAGAGCTCCAAAGTGCTTTTGAGTTATCGAACGGTCTGACAATGAGCCAATTACGGTCCCATTTGGAAGCTTGTCAAGTTACTAATCCAATGAGATCAAAATACTCTAAATTTGACCACTGAGGAAAGAGTTTTATGAAGGTTACTATTGGACAAGGATATGAATGAGAAATTCAGGACCGACGACTGCGATCCACCTTAAGGATGCCCAAATGGTCTCGGAATACTGCGATTCCTATCTGGAATGAAAGAGCAATAAACTACCTTTTAGATGACAAAAAATTGAGCCAATCTGACATCAAACGAGGGAGTTATGAGCGTCACCATTGGATCGCGTAATTTGGAAAGATTAACAATCCAAATTGTTAAACGACGATAGAAGAGTTCCAACGTGATTTTGGGATATCGAACGGTCTCAAAATTAGCCAATTATGGTCCCATTTGGAAGCTTGTCAAGTTACCATTCTAATGAGCTCAAAATAGTCAACATTCGACCACTATAGAGCAAGTTATGAAGGGTACCATTGGACAAGGAGATGAATGAAAAATTCAGGACTGGCAACTGCGATCCCACTTATGGATGCCTAAATGATTTCCGAATATGATAATTCCTATCAGGATTGAAAGAGCACTAAAATGCCTTTTAGATGACCAAAAATTAACCCAATCCAACCTCAAACAAGGGAGTTGTGAGCGTGTGCGTTGGATCACGCGATTCGGAAAGATTAACAACCCAAATTGTAAAGTGATGATCGAAGAATTCCAAGGTGCTATTGGGATATCGAACGGTCATAGAATTAGCCAATTTTAGTCCCATTTTGAAGCTTATTAAGTTACAAATCCAACAGCTCAAAATAGTCCAAATTCGACCACTTAAGAGATAGTTATGAAGGTCACTACCGGACATGGAGATGAAGGAAAAATTTAGGATTGATGGCGGCTGCGATCCCAATTACGGATGCCCAAATGGTCTTCGAATATGACGAATCCAGTCAGGAATGAAAGACCAGCAAAGTACCTTTTGAATGACCAAAACTCGACCAAATCGGACATCATAGTAGGGAGTTATGAGCGTCACTGTTGGATCGCGCGATTTGTAAAGATTAACAATCCAAATTGCTAAATGACGATAAAAGAGTTACAACGTGCTTTCGGGATATCGAACGGTCTCAGAATTAAACAATTATGGTCCCATTCGGAAGCTTGTAAGGTTACCATTCCGATGAGCTCAAAATAGTATAAATTTGACCACCGAAGAGAGAGTTATGAAGGTTACTATTGGACAAGGATATGAACGAGAAATTCAGGAATGACGACTGCGATCCAATTTATGGATGCTCAAATGGTCTTGGAATACGGCGATTCTTGTCAGGAATAAAAGAGCACTAAAGTACCATTTAGATGACCCAAAATTGACCCAATTCGACATCAAACGAGGGAGATATGAGCGTGTCCGTTGGATAGCGTGATTTGGAAAGATTAATAACCCAAATTTTAAAATGACGGTCGAAGAGTTCCAAAGTGCTTTTGGGTTATCGAACGGTCTGACAATGAGCCAATTATGGTCCCATTTGGAAGCTTGTCAAGTTACTAATCCGATGAGCTCAAAATACTCTAAATTTGACCACTGAGGAAAGAGTTTTATGAAGGTTACTATTGGACAAGGATATGAATGAGAAATTCAGGACTGACGATTTCGATCCAACTTAAGGATGCCCAAATGGTCTCGCAATACTGCGATTCCTGTCAGGAATGAAAGAGCACTAAACTACCTTTTAGATGACCAAAAATTGAGCCAATCCGACATCAAACGAGGGAGTTATGAGCGCCACCAATGGATCGCGCAATTTGGAAAGATTAACAGTCCAAATTGTTAAACGACGATAGAAGAGTTCAAACGAGCTTTTGGGATTTCGAACAGTCTCAAAATTAGCCAATTATGATCCCATTTGGAAGCTTGTCAAGTTACCAGTCTAATTTGCTCAAAATAGTCTACATTCGACCACTATTGAGCAAGTTATGAAGGGTACCATTGGACAAGGAGATGAATGAAAAATTCAGGACTGGCAATTGCGATCCCACTTACGGATGCCTAAATGATTTCTGAATATGATAATTCCTATCAGGATTGAAAGAGCACTGAAATGCCTTATAGATGACCAAAAATCAACCCAATCCAACCTCAAACAAGGGAGTTGTGAGCGTGTGCGTTGGATTACACGATTTGGAAAGATTAACAACCCAAATTGTAAAATGATGATCGAAGAATTCTAAGGTGCTATTGGGATATCGAACGGTCTTAGAATTAGCCAATTTTAGTCCCATTTTGAAGCTTATTAAGTTACAAATCCAATAGCTCAAAATAGTCCAAATTCGACCACTGAAGAGAGAGTTATGAAGGTTACTACTGGACAAGGAGATGAAGGAAAAATTCAGGACTGACGGCGGCTGCAATCCCAATTACGGATGCCCAAATGGTCTTCGAATATGACGAATCCAGTCGGGAATGGAAGACCACTAAATTACCTTTTAAATGACCAAAACTCGACGAAATCGGACATTAAACTAGGGAGTTATGAGCGTCACTGTTGGATCGCGCGATTTGTAAAGATTAACAATCTAAGTTGCTAAATGATGATAAAAGAGTTACAACATGCTTTCGGGATATCGAACGGTCTCAGAATTAGCCAATTATGGTCCCATTCGGAAGCTTGTAAACTTACCATTCCAATGAGCTCAAAATAGTCTAAACTTGACCACTGAAGAGAGAGTTATGAAGGTTACTATTGGACAAGGATATGAACGAGAAATTCAGGAACGACGACTGCGATCCAATTTATGGATGCTCAAATGGTCTCGGAATACGGCGATTCTTGTCAGGAATAAAAGAGCACTAAAGAACCATTTAGATGACCCAAAATTGACCCAATCCGACATCAAACGAGGGAGTTATGAGCGTGTCCGTTGGATAGCATGATTTGGAAAGATTAATAACCCAAAATCTAAAATGACGGTCGAAGAGTTCCAAAGTGCTTTTGGGTTATCGAACGGTCTGACAATGAGCCAATTATAGTCCCATTTGGAAGCTTGTAAAGTTACTAATCCAATGAGCTCAAAATACTCTAAATTTGACCACAGAGAAAGGAGTTTTATGAAGGTTACTATTGGACAAGGATATGAATGAGAAATTCAGGACCGACGACTGCGATCCAACTTAAGGATGCCCAAATGGTCTCGGAATACTGCGATTCATGTCAGGAATGAAAGAGCACTAAACTACCTTTTAGATGACCAAAAATTGAGCCAATCCGACATCAAACGAGGGAGTTATGAGCCTCACCATTGGATCGTGCAATTTGGAAAGATTAACAATCCAAATTGTTAAATGACGATAGAAGAGTTCAAACGTGCTTTTGGGATATCGAACGGTCTCAAAATTAGCCAATTATGGTCCCATTTGGAAGCTTGTCAAGTTACCATTCTAATGAGCTCAAAATAGTCTTCATTCGACCACTATAGAGCGAGTTATGAAGGGTACCATTGGACAAGGAGATGAATGAAAAATTCAGGACTGGAAACTGCGATCCCACTTACGAATGCCTAAATGATTTTTGAATATGATAATTCCTGTCAGGATTGAAAGTGCACTGAAATTCCTTTTAGATGACCAAAAATCAACCCAATCCAACCTCAAACAAGGGAGTTGTGAGCGTGTGCGTTGGATAACGTGATTCGGAAAGATTAACAACCCAAATTGTAAAATGATGATCGAAGAATTCCAAGGTGGCATTGGGATATCGAACGGTCTTAGAATTGGCCAATTTTAGTCCCATTTTGAAGCTTATTAAGTTACAAATCCAACAGCTCAAAATAGTCCAAATTCGACCACTGAAGAGAGAGTTATGAAGGTTACTACTGGACAAGGAGATGAAGGAAAAATTCAGGACTGACGGCGGCTGCGATCCCAATTACGGATGCCCAAATGGTCTTCGAATATGACGAATGCAGTCGGGCATGAAAGACCACTAAAGTACCTTTTAAATGACCAAAACTCGACCAAATCGGACATCGAACAAGGGAGTTATGAGTGTCACCGTTGGATCGCGCGATTCTTACAGATTAACAACCCAAATTGCTAAATGACGATAAAAGAGTTACCACGTGCTTTCGGGATATCGAACGGTCTCGGAATTAGCCAATTATGGTCCCATTCGAAAGCTTGTAAAGTTACCATTCCAATGAACTCAAAATAGTCTAAACTTGACCACTAAAGAGAGAGTTATGAAGGTTACTATTGGACAAGGATATGAACGAGAAATTCAAGAATGACGACTGCGATCCAATTTATGCATGCTCAAATGGTCTCGGAATACGGCGATTCTTGTCAGGAATAAAAGATCACTAAAGTACCATTTAGATGACCCAAAATTGACCCAATCCGACATCAAACGAGGAAGTTATGAGCGTGTCCGTTGGATAGCGTGATTTGGAAAGATTAATAACCCAAATTCTAAAATGACAGTCGAAGAGTTCCAAAGCGCTTTTGGGTTATCGAACGGTCTGACAATGAGCCAATTATGGTCCCATTTGTAAGCTTGTCAAGTTACTAATCCAATGAGCTCAAAATACTCTAAATTTGACCACTGAAGAAAGAGTTTTATGCAGGTTACTATTGGACAAGGATATGAATGAGAAATTCAGGACCGACGACTGCGATCCAACTTAAGGATGCCCAAATGGTCTCGGAATACTGCGATTCCTGTCAGGAATGAAAGAGCACTAAACTACCTTTTAGATGACCAAAAATTGAGCCAATCCGACATCAAACGAGGGAGTTATGAGCATCACCATTGGATCGTACAATTTGGAATGATTAACAATCCAAATTGTTAAATGACGATAGAAGAGTTCCAACGTGCTTTTGGGATATCGAACGGTCTCAAAATTAGCCAATTATGGTCCCATTTGGAAGCTTGTCAAGTTACCATTCCAATGAGCTAAAACTAGTCTACATTCGACCACTATAGAGCGAGTTATGAAGGGTACCATTGGACAAGGAGATGAATGAAAAATTCAGGACTGGCAACTGGGATCCCACTTACAGATGCCTAAATGATTTCCGAATATGATAATTCCTATCAGGATTGAAACATCACTGAAATGCCTTTTAGATGAACAAAAATCAACCCAATCCAACCTCAAACAAGGGAGTTGTGAGCGTGTGCGTTGGATCACGCGAGTCGGAAAGATTAACAACCTAAATAGTAAAATGATGATCGAAGAATTCCAAGGTGCTATTGGGATATCGAACGGTCTTAGAATTACCCAATTTTAGTCCCATTTTGAAGCTTATTAAGTTACAAATCCAACAGCTCAAAATAGTCCAAATTCGACCACTGAAGAGAGAGTTATGAAGTTTACTACTGGACAAGGAGATGAAGTAAAAATTCAGGACTGACGGCGGATACGATCCCAATTACGAATACCAAAATGGTCTTCGAATATGACGAATCCAGTCAGAAATGAAAGACCACCAAAGTACCTTTTAAATGACCAAAACTCGACCAAATCGGACATCATAGTAGGGAGTTATGAGCGTGACCGTTGGATCGCGCGATTTGTAAAGATTAACAATCCAAATTGCTAAATGACGATAAAAGAGTTACAACGTGCTTTCGGGATATCGAACGGCCACGGAATTAGCCAATTATGGTCCCATTCGGAAGCTTGTAAAGTTACCATTCCAATGAGCTCAAAATAGTCTAAACTTGACCACTGAAGAGAGAGTTATGAAGGTTACTATTGGACAAGGATATGTACGAGAAATTCAGGAACGGCGACTGCGATCCAATTTATGGATGCTCAAATGGTCTCGGAATACGGTGATTCTTGTCAGGAATAAAAGAGCATTAAAGTACCATATAGATGACCCAAAATTGACCCAATCGAACATCAAACGAGGGAGTTATGAGCGTGTCCGTTGGATTGCATGATTTGGAAAGATTAATAATCCAAATTTTAAAATGACGGTCGAAGAGTTCCAAAGTGCATTTGGGTTATCGAACGGTCTGACAATGAGCCAATTATGGTCCCATTTGGAAGCATGTCAAGTTACTAATCCAATGAGCTCAAAATACTCTAAATTTGACCACTGAGGAAAGAGTTTTATGAAGGTTACTATTGGACAAGGATATGAATGAGAAATTCAGGACCAACGACTGCGATCCAACTTAAGGATGCCCAAATGGTCTCAGAATACTGCGATTCCTGTCAGGAATGAAAGAGCACTAAACTACCTTTTAAATGATCAAAAATTGAGCCAATCCGACATCAAACGAGGGACTTATGAACGTCACCATTGGATCGCGCAATTTGGAAAGATTAACAATCCAAATTGTTAAATGACGTTAGAAGAGTTCAAACGTGATTTTAGAATATCGAACGGTCTCAAAATTAGCCAGTTATGGTCCCATTTGGAAGCTTGTCAAGTTACCATTCTAATGAGCTCAAAATAGTCTACATTCGACCACTATAGAGCGAGTTATGAAGGGTACCATTGGACAAGGAGATGAATGAAAAATTCAAGACTGGAAACTGCGATCCCACTTACGAATGCCTAAATGATTTTCGAATATGATAATTCCTGTCAGGATTGAAAGGGCACTGAAATGCCTTTTAGATGATCGAAAATCAACCCAATCAAACCTCAAATAAGGGAGTTGTGAGCGTGTGCCTTGGATAAAGCGATTCGGAAAGATTAACAACACAAATTGTAAAATGATGATCGAAGAATTCCAAGGTGCTATTGGGATATCGAACGGTCTTAGAATTAGCCAATTTTAGTCCCATTTTGAAGCTTATTAAGTTACAAATCCAACAGCTCAAATTAGTCCAAATTTGACCACTGAAGAGAGAGTTATGAAGGTTACTACTGGACAAGGAGATGAAGGAAAAATTCAGGACTGACGGCGGCTGCGATCCCAATTTCAGATGCCCAAATGGTCTTCGAATATGACGAATGCAGTCGGGAATGAAAGACCACTAAAGTACCTTTTAAATGACGAAAACTCGACCAAATCGGACATCGAACTAGGGAGTTATGAGCGTCACCGTTGGATCGCGCGATTTGTAAAGATTAACAATCCAAATTGCTAAATGATGATAAAAGAGTTACAACGTGCTTCTGGGATATCTTAACAGTCTCGGAATTAGCCAATTATGGTCCCGTTCGAAAGCTTGTAAAGTTACCATTCCAATGAGCTCAAAATAGTCTAAACTTGACCACTGAAGAGAGAGTTATGAAGGTTACTATTGGACAAGGATATGTACGAGAAATTCAGGAACGGCGACTGCGATCCAATTTATGGATGCTCAAATGGTCTCGGAATACGGTGATTCTTGTCAGGAATAAAAGAGCATTAAAGTACCATATAGATGACCCAAAATTGACCCAATCGAACATCAAACGAGGGAGTTATGAGCGTGTCCGTTGGATTGCATGATTTGGAAAGATTAATAATCCAAATTTTAAAATGACGGTCGAAGAGTTCCAAAGTGCTTTTGGGTTATCGAACGGTCTGACAATGAGCCAATTATGGTCCCATTTGGAAGCATGTCAAGTTACTAATCCAATGAGCTCAAAATACTCTAAATTTGACCACTGAGGAAAGAGTTTTATGAAGGTTACTATTGGACAAGGATATGAATGAGAAATTCAGGACCAACGACTGCGATCCAACTTAAGGATGCCCAAATGGTCTCAGAATACTGCGATTCCTGTCAGGAATGAAAGAGCACTAAACTACCTTTTAAATGTTCAAAAATTGAGCCAATCCGACATCAAACGAGGGACTTATGAACGCCACCATTGGATCGCGCAATTTGAAAAGATTAACAATCCAAATTGTTAAATGACGTTAGAAGAGTTCAAACGTGATTTTGGGATATCGAACGGTCTCAAAATTAGCCAGTTATGGTCCCATTTGGAAGCTTGTCAAGTTATCATTCTAATGAGCTCAAAATAGTCTACATTCGACCACTATAGAGCGAGTTATGAAGGGTACCATTGGACAATGAGATGAATGAAAAATTCAGGACTGGCAACTGCGATCCCACTTACGGATGCCTAAATGATTTTCGAATATGATAATTCCTGTCAGGATTGAAAGAGCACTCAAAATGCCTTTTAGATGACCAAAAATCAACCCAATCCAACCTCAAACAAGGGAGTTGTGAGCGTGTTCGTTGGATCACGCGATTCGGAAAGATTAACAACCCAAATTGTAAAATGATGATCGAAGAATTCCAAGGTGCTATTGGGATATCGAAGGGTCTTAGAATTAGCCAATTTTAGTCCCATTTTGAAGCTTATTAAGTTACAAATCCAATAGCTCAAAATAGTCCAAATTCGACCACTGAAGAGAGAGTTATGAAGGTTACTACTGGACAAGGAGATGAAGGAAAAATTCAGGACTGACGACGTCTGCGATCCTAATTACGGATGCCCAAATGGTCTTCGAATATGACGAATGCAGTCGGGAATGAAAGACCACTATAGTACCTTTTAAATGACCAAAACTCGATCAAATCGGGCATCGAACTAGGGAGTTATGAGCATCACCGTTGGATCGAGCGATTTGTAAAGATTTACAATCCAAATTGCCAAATGACGATAAAAGAGTTACAACGTGCTTTCGGGATATCGAACGGTCTCGGAATTAGCCAATTAAGGTCCCATTCGGAAGCTTGTAAAGTTACCATTCCAATGAGCTCAAAATAGTCTAAACTTGACCACTGAAGAGAGAGTTATGAAGGTTACTATTGGACATGGATATGAACGAGAAATTCAGGAACGACGACTGCGATCCAATTTATGGATGCTCAAATGGTCTCAGAATACGGCGATTCTTGTGAGGAATAAAAGAGCACTAAAGTACCATTTAGATGACCCAAAATTGACCCAATCCGACATCAAACGAGGGAGTTATGAGCGTGTCCGTTGGATAGCATGATTAGGAAAGATTCATAACCCAAATTTTAAAATGACGGTCGAAGAGTTCCAAAGTGCTTTTGGGTTATCGAACGGTCTGATAATGAGCCAATTATGGTCCCATTTGGAAGCTTGTCAAGTTACTAATCCAATGAGCTCAAAATACTCTAAATTTGACCACTGAGGAAAGAGTTTTATGAAGGTTACTATTGGACAAGGATATTAATGAGAAATTCAGGACCGACGACTGCGATCCAACTTAAGGATGCCCAAATGGTCTCGGAATACTGCGATTCCTGTCAAGAATGAAAGAGCACTAAACTACCTTTTAGATGTCCAAAAATTGAGCCAATCCGACATCAAACGAGGGAGTTATGAGCGTCACCACTGGATCGCGCAATTTGGGAAGATTAACAATCCAAATTGTTAAATGACGATAGAAGAGTTCCAATGTGCTTTTGGGATATCGAACGGTCTCAAAATTATCCAATTACGATCCCATTTGGAATCTTATCAAGTTACCATTCTAATGAGCTCAAAATAGTATACATTCGATCACTATAGAGCGAGTTATGAAGGGTACCTTTGGACAAGGAGATGAATGAAAAATTCAGGACTGGCAACTGCAATCCCACTTATGGATGCCTAAATGATTTCCGAATATGATAATTCCTGTCAGGATTGAAAGAGCACTGAAATGCCTTTTAGATGACTAAAAATCAACCCAATCCAACCTCAAACATGGGAGTTGTGAGCGTGTGCGTTGGATAACGCGATTCGAAAAGATTAACAACCCAAATTGTAAAATGATGATCGAAGAATTCCAAGGTGCTATTGGGATATCGAACGGTCTTAGAATTAGCCAATTTTAGTCCCATTTTGAAGCTTATAAAGTTAAAAATCCAACAGCTCAAAATAGTCCAAATTCGACCACTGAAGAGAGAGTTATGAAGGTTACTACTGGACAAGGAGATGAAGGAAAAATTCAGTACTGACGGCGGCTGCGATCCCAATTACGGATGCCCAAATGGTCTTTGAATATGACGACTGCAGTCGGGAATGAAAGACCACTAAAGTACCTTTTAAATGACCAAAACTCGACCAACTCGGACATCGAACTAGGGGGTTATGAGCGTCACCATTGGATCACGCGATTTGTAAAGATTAACAATCCAAATTGCTAAATGACGATAAAAGAGTTACAACGTGCTTTCGGGATATCGAACAGTCTCGGAATTAGGCAATTATGGTCTCATTCGGATGCTGGGAAAGTTACCATTCCAATGAGCTTAAAATAGTCTAAACTTGACCACTGAAGAGAGAGTTATGAAGGTTACTATTGGACAAGGATATGAACGAGAAATTCATGAACGACGACTGCGATCCAATTTATGGATGCTCAAATGGTCTCGGAATACGGCGATTCTTATCAGGAATAAAAGAGCACTAAAGTACCATTTAGATGACCCAATCCGACCTCAAACGAGGGAGTTATGAGTGTGTCCGTTGGATAGCATGATTTGGAAAGATTAATAACCCAAATTTTAAAATGACGGTTGAAGAGTTCCAAATTGCTTTTGGGTTATCAAACGGTCTGATAATGAGCCAATTATGGTCTCATTTGGAAGTTTGTCAAGTTACTAATCCAATGAGCTCAAAATGCTTTAAATTTGACCACTGAGGAAAGAGTTTTATGAAGGTTACTATTGGACAAGGATATGAATGAGAAATTCAGGACCGACGACTGCGATCCAACTTAAGGATGCCCAAATGGTCTCGGAATACTGCGATCCCTATTGGAATGAAAGAGCACTAAACTACCTTTTAGATGACCAAAAATTGAGCCAATCCGACATCAAACGAAGGAATTATGAGCGTCACCATTGGATCGTGTAATTTGGAAAGATTAACAATCCAAATTCCTAAATGATGATAGAAGAGTTCCAATGTGCTTTTGGAATATCGAACGGTCTCAAAATTAGCCAATTATGGTCCCATTTGGAAGCTAGTCAAGTTACCATTCTAATGAGCTCAAAATAGTCTACATTCGACCACTATAGAGTGAGTTATGAAGGGTACTACTGGATAAGGAGATGAATGAAAAATTCAGGACTGGCAACTGCTGTCACGCCCCAAACTCGGAAACCGGGCTCACAGAATTCCCGATCGCCGAATCCGGCACCGACAGCCTCCGTAGAACCCCATTCTCGGCTCCTAGCTCCCATTCACCAGGTTCCGATCCTGGGATGCTACGAGGAGGATTTTGTATGTCAGTCTGATTCGTAATAAGCATAACCAAAGGCATAACCCACAAACAACAACCAAGAAATCCATTACATTTCCACTATGATCAAAAACTTTACAAGTACAATGGGCATAAAGGGAAATACAAGGGTAAATAACAGAAAAACTCCAAAATGATCAGCAACGTGCTCCTGCCTCAACGCTGCTGCGATCCAACGTCACCTGCACGCAACGGTCGTGCATAAGCTTACAAAAAGCTTAGAGGGTGGTGAAGGTGTGTGCTCAAGGTAGTAATATGTACATGCAATGTCAGAGTGATGCGGAATATGCAAATGGAAACATAATATCATGAGCCGTACCAAGGCTTATGCGATGCAAGACATGAATGGTATCGGCCATCCCAAGGCCATGCAATGTATAATGCAACTTAAGCATACGGATACTCATCAATGTCCACACATCAATACAGCTCAAAGTATGGAATATCACCGGGGTCTAGTACACTCTAAACCAGATTGCCGCCACATCGCGCACAATAAGGTAAGTGGAAGAGACCTCACTATCCGTCCGCCAATATCGGGCGCGACTCGTCGATAGCGGACCCATTCCTAGAGCTAGTCAGACTCAGCCTAGCATTGCCCCCTACTCTCGGGCGGGTAAGGCCGCACCCCCTTCCAACTGACCACGACACAGTGGAGAGCACAGCCAACTGGTATTCGGCATTCAGTGCTCATCTACCCACTCGGTCTAGACGTTGGAGCAACCTCTTGGTACCATAAGGGTTTAGGGACTTTCACCCAGGGATATCTATAGTACCCCATGTAGAACAAGATTTCCGGTATCCAATCCTCTCAACCACGATGCGTCTGTGGAGGCTACGGCCCTGATGTCACTAGGGCGTACAATAACCATGTCACATAAATGCGGAATGCATGAATCACGCTATCCAGTCATGCAACCAATCCTGCGCATACCGTGTGCTCATGTAGGGCAACACCGCCTAACCGGGAGCCCATAAACAACCTGCCCGAAGGCAATTACTATGATCAGTCAGTCCTCATATCAAGCATACATATGATGCGTATGATCATGAGTCATGAAACTATACTAAACATGTTATAATGAAATGAACTATTTAACAATGCAGATGGACCTGGACGGTCAATACACAGCAAGTACGGCCTGGTGATGGGCCCTAAGGAGGGTCGTAATGTGGACATCCAACCAACATTACGCTCGCAATGTGGACGTCAAACCAACATTGCTCTCAAGGCACGATCGTTGTGAACATCGTACTTAGTCTATAATGGATTTACACATTGCAATGGACCGTAGGTTGTCCCCATTGGACCTTACATATATATCAAATGGGCCATATTCCATGGACTTTTATTCATCAGATGGGCCACATAAATGGGCCACACCAATGGGTCTTATGTGCATTGCAATGGGTCAAACCCGTGGGCCTTAGGTTGCATCAATTAGACCTAGCCACATGAGTTTAATACATGGCCAATGGACCACACTAATTGGGTCCCACATGTGGACCAAGTGGGCCTCAACTTATAGGTCTAATATGAGGCAAATGGGCCTAAACCCCTAGGCCTTACATATATCAAATAGGCCTAGCCATGCATCTCAAACAAGTCCAATGGGCCTAATTCCATGGGTCTCAAACAAGTCCAATGGGCCTAACAATATATCAATTGGGTCCACTTCCATGGGCTTTAAGAATGCAACATTGGGTTCAATTTTTATGGGTCTTGGATCACATCAAAAGGGCCTAGTCCTATGGACTTGGAACATATCAAGTGGGCCTAAACACATAGGCCTTATATGAATCAAATGGGCCTAACCCATAGGCCTTTCATAAATTAAATGGGCCTAACCCATAGACCCTTTGTAATTCAAATGGGTCTAGCCCATACAATAAAATGAGCTCACAAAGTGGAAGGACGGATTGGACGCAACAATGCATCGTGGTGGGTCCCATGTGGGGCCCACTAGAATGTTACCTGTCGTCCGATCGGCTCATAAGGTCACCCTGACCAGGGAAATAAAAAGGAATAAATAAATAAAATTAAATATTGAACCAAAACTTCTACCAAACCAAAGCGTTCCAACAGTGGGCTTTAACCAACACTGTTTTCCTACTGGATGGCCACCCTATCAACGGCTGGATGGAGTGGATAGGACACATACATCATGGTGGGTCCCACCGTCCAAATAGGGGACGGTGCGGATCAAACACACAAATACTGGTGGGATCCCCTGGCCGTCCAGCTGCTGCTGGACGGTGTAACTAATGCACATACATAGGGGTGGGCTCCACCGTCCGTCTAGACGGTGGGAGTAAAGTACATGCTTCACTGTGGGACCCATGTGGGGCCCACCATAGCATATATTTTTCATCCAACCAGTTGACCAGGTCACACGTACCTAAGAGAAAGGAAGACACAAATTTCATCTTTATACAAAACTTCTGTGGCCCACAAAAGAGTTCAATGGTAGACACTCAATTCACACTGTTTCATATGATGTGGGCCACCCGAGCGTTGGATTTGGTTGAAACTAGGAGGGGGGCCCACCTGAGGAGGGGACCACCTCATGAACGGCGTGGATTCACATATACATCATGGTGGGGCCCACGGCAGCAGCCGTGGGTGGCTGCACGTCAGCCCGCCGCCCGCCTGCTGCAGCCTCTGCTGCACGTCAGAGGCTTAGCCTCTTTACAAATTTTAAAAGAAAAAATGGAAACCCTCATTTTTGGGGTTTTTGGCATTTGGGGCCCACATCCAACAGATCCACCCCGTCCATTGGTTTCAGGGGCCCGTAACAATTGAAATGAGTCCGAAGTTCAATTTTTTTGGTAGCATAGAAATACCAGAAAATTATTCAATGGTAACGGCCAATGTTTCCCTTGCTATGGCCCACAAGATATTCAGATCAGTCCCATTCTTTTATTTGACGGTTAAAACTATATGGAAAAGAGGATGGACGGCTTGGATCGGACTTAAACATCAGGGTGGGGCCTATGCAAGTGGGCCACCAAAAAGGTTTTCCCCCCCCCCCCCCCTTTTTTCCTTCTTTCTTCCTTGAAAACGTCCAGCGTCTGGACGGTTTTAAAGTTTTTTTTTTGTTGTTGCTTTAAGATGGAAGGCCCTGATGAAGTGGGCCCCACTGATGGGTGGCATGGGAGTAACAGCCAAGGTGGGCCCCACTTGAATAAAATAGAATATCTCAAGTGGGATCCATTCAAGTGGGCCACACCCTCCTATTACAATAAAATATAATAAAATAAAATAAAATAAAAGAGAGAGAGAGAGAGATGGAGAGTGGGACACGGCTTGTGATGGAGGGACCCCGTCATTATGGGCCCTCCCTTACAAGAAAATTTTTAAAATAAAAGGATCCCTTGCACATGGGACCATTGAAAATGTAAATCAACGGTGGAGATCCATTCTCCACCGATATGGGCGGTCTAGATGACCTTTCTAAATGAAAATGAACATCATGATGGGGTCCATGGAGAATGGCCCCATCATGGAATGATCATGATGATCCAAGTGGTCCATCGGCCACATTTTAGGGTCCCAAGTGAGATCCACACCATTGATCGGTGGGCCTCACTTGGTCCACCACAAAAACAAGTATAACTACCCTATAGAAGCACCCACCGTCCGATCTTCTCGCTCCTAGGGGTTCCTTGGCACCTTGTCTTCAACTTCAATGGCCAAGATGAAGAATGGAGGGTTGAGATGGGAGATTTTGGGGTAGGAAGGTGGGCCACTTGAAGCTTAGGAATTTTTGCAAAATTCCATACGTATGGAGTTTGGAAATCCTTTGTTGCTTTGGAATTTTTGGAATGAGAAAGAGAGAAAGAGAGAGAGTGATGTAAAGGGAGAGAGAGAGTGATGGATGGATGGGTGAGTGATGGTGGTGTAAGAGAAATTTGACTTTTGTGGCTTTTGTGTAAGAGAAGTATGGGTTAAGAAGACTTTTGTGGCTTTTTGTGTAAGAGAGGTATGGGTTTGGGAGACTTTTGTGGTTGCTTGGAAAAAGGGATGGAAGTGATGTGTACTTGACATGTGATGGGTTGATGGGTGATTGATTGATGGGATTGATATGATTGATGTGACACATCGTTGAGATTCCCTTGGTTTTCGCAACGCGCAGCGTTTTCTCGCACCGAACGTTGGCCCATAACTCTTGATCAGGGTATCGCCTCGGCGCGCGAGTCGCGGTATCGGAACCGCGGCGACGGTGCGGTCGCTATGGTATTGGTCTCGGGTTGAGTCGACTCGGGTTGTCGGCACATGAATCCGGGTCGCGCGTCGATACTGGTTAAGGGTCGAAAGTTGCCGGAATTCGACCGGTAAGACCGCGGAAGTGTACGGAAAGGTACGGACCAAGATACGGGTCTTACAACTGTGATCCCACTTACGGATGCCTAAATGATTTTTGAATATGATAATTCCTGTCAGGATTGAAAGAGCACTAAAATGCCTTTTAGATGACCAAAAATCAACCCAATTCAACCTCAAACAAGGGAGTTGTGAGCGTGTGCGATGGATCACACGATTCAGAAAGATTAACAACCCAAATTGTAAAATGATGATCGAAGAATTCGAAGGTGCTATTGGGATATCGAACGGTCTTAGAATTAGCCAATTTCAGTCCCATTTTGATGCTTACTAAGTTACAAATCCAATAGCTCAAAATAGTGCAAATTCCACCACTGAAGAGAGAGTTATGAAGGTTACTACTGGACAAGGAGATGAAGGAAAAATTCAGGACTGACGACGGTTGCGATCCCAATTACGGATGCCCAAATGGTCTTCGAATATGACGAATGCAGTTGGGAATGAAAGACCACTAAAGTACCTTTTAAATGACCAAAATTTGACCAAATCGGACATTGAACTAGGGAGCAATGAGCGTCACCGTTGGATCGCGCGATTTGTAAAGATTAACAATCCAAATTGCTAAATGACGATAAAAGAGTTACAACGTGCTTTCGGGATATCGAACGGTCTCGGAATTAGCCAATTATGGTCCCATTCGGAAGCTTGTAAAGTTACCATTCCAATGAGCTCAAAATAGTCTAAACTTGACCACTGAAGAGAGAGTTATGAAAGTTACTATTGGACAAGGATATGAACGAGAAATTCAGGAACGACGACTGCGATCCAATTTATGGATGCTCAAATGGTCTCGGAATACGGCGATTCGTGTCAGGAATAAAAGAGTACTAAAGTACCATTTAGATGACCCAAAATTGACCCAATTCGACATCAAACGAGGGAGTTATGAGGGTGTCCGTTGGATAGCATGATTTGGAAAGATTAATAACCTAAATTTTAAAATGACGATCGAAGAGTTCCAAAGTACCTTTGGGTTATCGAACGATCTGACAATGAGCCAGTTATGGTCCCATTTGGAAGCTTGTCAGGTTACTAATCCAATGAGCTCAAAATACTCTAAATTTGACCACTGAGGAAACAGTTTTATGAAGGTTACTATTGGACAAGGATATGAATGAGAAATTCAGGACCGAGGACTGCGATCTAACTTAAGGATGCCCAAATGGTCTCGGAAGACTGCAATTCCTGTCAGGAATGAAAGAGCACTAAATTAGCTTTTAGAAGACCAAAAATTGAGCCAATCCGACATCAAACGAGGGAGTTATGAGCGTCACCATTGGATCGCGCAATTTGGAAAGATTAACAATCCAAATTGTTAAACGACGATAGAAGAGTTCCAACGTGCTTTTGGGATATCGAACGGTCTCAAAATTAGCCAATTATGGTCCCATTTGGAAGCTTGTCAAGTTACCATTCTAATGAGCTCAAAATAGTCTACATTCGACCACTATAGAGCGAGTTATGAAGGGTACCATTGGACAAGGAGATGAATGAAAAATTCAGGACTGGCAACTACGATCCCACTTACGAATGCCTAAATGATTTTTGAATATGATAATTCCTGTCAGGATTGAAAGACCACTGAAATGCCTTTTAGATGACCAAAAATCAACCCTATCCAACCTCAAACAAGGGAGTTGTGAGCGTGTGCGTTGGATCACGCGATTCGGAAAGATTAACAATCCAAATTGTAAAATGATGATCGAAGAATTCCAAGGTGCTATTGGGATATCGAACGGTCTTAGAATTAGCCAATTTTAGTCCCATTTTGAAGCTTATTAAGTTACAAATCCAACAGCTCAAAATAGTCCAAATTCAACCACTTAAGAGAGAGTTATGAAGGTTACTACTAGACAAGGAGATGAAGTAAAATTCAGGACTGACGGCTGTGATCCTAATTACGGATGCTCAAATGGTCTTCGAATATGACGAATCCAGTCGGGAATGAAAGACCACTAAAGTACCTTTTAAATGACCAAAACTCGACTAAATCGGACATCGAGCTAGGGAGTTATGAGCGTCACCATTGGATCGCCCGATTTGTAAAGATTAACAATCCAAATTGCTAAATGACGATAAAAGAGTTACAACGTGCTTTCGGGATATCGAACGGTCTCGGAATTAGCCAATTATTGTCCCATTCGGAAGCTTGTAAAGTTACCATTCCAATGAGCGTAAAATAGTCTAAACTTGACCACTGAAGAGAGAGTTATGAAGGTTACTATTGGACAAGGATATGAACGAGAAATTCAGGAACGACGACTGCGATCCAATTTATGGATGCTCAAATGGTCTCGGAATACGGCGATTCTTGTCAGGAATAAAAGATCACTAAAGTACCATTTAGATGACCCAAAATTGACCCAATCCGACCTCAAACGAGGGAGTTATGAGCGTGTCCGTTGGATAGCGTGATTTGGAAAGATTAATAACCCAAATTCTAAAATGACGGTCGAAGAGTTCCAAAGTGCTTTTGGGTTATCGAACGGTCTGACAATGAGCCAATTATGGTCCCATTTGTAAGCTTGTCAAGTTACTAATCCAATGAGCTGAAAATACTCTAAATTTGACCACTGAGGAATCAGTTTTATGAAGGTTACTATTGGACAAGGATATGAATGAGAAATTCAGGACCGAGGACTGCGATCTAACTTAAGGATGCCCAAATGGTCTCGAAATACTGCGATTCCTGTCAGGAATGAAAGAGCACTAAACTACCTTTTAGATGACCAAAAATTGAGCCAATCCGACATCAAACGAGTGAGTTATGAGCGTCACCATTGGATCGTGCAATTTGGAATGATTAACAATCCAAATTGTTAAATGACAATAGAAGAGTTCCAACGTGCTTTTGGGATATCGAACGGTCTCAAAATTAGCCAATTATGGTCCCATTTGGAAGCTTGTCAAGTTACCATTCCAATGAGCTCAAAATAGTCTACATTCGACCACTATAGAGCGAGTTATGAAGGGTACCATTGGACAAGGAGATGAATGAAAAATTCAGGACTGGCAACTGCGATCCCACTTACGGATGCCTAAATGATTTCCGAATATGATAATTCCTGTCAGGATTGAAAGAGCACTGAAATGCCTTTTAGATGACCAAAAATCAACCCAATCCAACCTCAAACAGGGGAGTTGTGAGCGTGTGCGTTGGATCACGCGATTCGGAAAGATTAACAACCCAAATTGTAAAATGATGATTGAAGAATTCGAAGGTGCTATTGGGATATCGAACGGTCTTAGAATTAGCCAATTTCAGTCCCATTTTGATGCTTACTAAGTTACAAATCCAATAGCTCAAAATAGTCCAAATTCCACCACTGAAGAGAGAGTTATGAAGGTTACTACTGGACAGGGAGATGAAGGAAAAATCTAGGACTGACGGCGGCTGCGATCCCTATTACGGATGCCCAAATGGTCTTCGAATATGACGAATCCAGTCGGGAATGAAAGACCACTAAAGTACCTTTTAAATGACCAAAACTCGATCAATTCGGACATCGAACTAGGGACTTATGAGCGTCACCGTTGGATCGCGCGATTTGCAAAGATTAACAATACAAATTGTTAAATGACGATAAGAGAGTTACAACGTGCTTTTGGGATATCGAACGGTTTCGGAATTAGCCAATTATGGTCCCATTCGGAAGCTTGTAAAATTACCATTCCAATGAGCTCAAAATAGTCTAAACTTGACCACTTAAGAGAGAGTTATGAAGGTTACTATTGGACAAGGATATGAACGAGCAATTCAGGAACGACGACTACGATCCAATTTATGGATGCACAAATGGTCTCGGAATACGACGATTCTTGTCAAGAATAAAAGAGCACTAAAGTACCATTTAGATGACCCAAAATTGACCCAATCCGACATCAATGATTTGGAAAGATTAATAACCCAAATTTTAAAATGACGGTCGAAGAGTTTCAAAGTGCTTTTGGGTTATCGAACGGTCTGACAATGAGCCAATTATGGTCCCATTTGGAAGCTTGTCAAGTTATTAATCCAATGAGCTCTAAATACTCTAAATTTGACCACTGAGGAAAGAGTTTTATGAAGGTTACTATTGGACAAGGATATGAATGAGAAATTCAGGACCGACGACTGCGATCCAACTTAAGGATGCCCAAATGGTCTCGGAATACTATGATTCCCTTCAGGAATGAAAGAGCACTAAACTACCTATTAGATGACCAAAATTTAAGCCGATCCGACATCAAATGAGAGAGTTATGAGTGTCACCACTGGATCGCGCAATTTGGAAGGATTAACAATCCAAATTATTAAATGACGATAAAGGAGTTCCAACGTGCTTTTGGGATATCGAACTGTCTCAATATTAGCCAATTATGGTCCCATTTGGAAGCTTGACAAGTTACCATTCTAATGAGCTCAAAATAGTCTACATTTGACCACTATAGAGCGCTTTATGAAGGGTACCATTGGACAAGGAGATGAATGAAAAATTCAGGACTGGCAACTACGATCCCACTGATAGATGCGTAAATGATTTCCAAATATGATAATTCCAGTCAGGATTGAAAGAGCACTGAAATGCCTTTTAGATGACCAAAAATCAACCCAATCCAACCTTAAACAAGGGAGTTGTGAGCGTGTGCGTTGGATCACGCGATTTGGAAAGATTAACAACCCAAATTGTAAAATGATGATCGAAGAATTCCAAGGTGCTATTGAGATATCGAACGGTCTTAGAATTAGCCAATTTCAGTCCCATTTTGAAGCTTACTAAGTTACAAATCCAATAGCTCAAAATAGTCCAAATTCGACCACTGAAGAGAGAGTTATGAAGGTTACTACTGGATAAGGAGATGAAGGAAAAATCCAGGACTGATGGCGGCTGCGATCCCAATTATGGATGCCCAAATGGTCTTCGAATATGACGAATCCAGTCGGGAATGAAAGACCACTAAAGTACCTTTTAAATGACCAAAACTCGATCAATTCGAACATCGAACTAGGGAGTTATGAGCGTCACCGTTGGATCGCGCGATTTGTAAAGATTAACAATCCAAATTGTTTAATGACGATAAGAGAGTTACAACGTGCTTTTGGGATATTGAACGGTCTCGGAATTAGCCAATTATGGTCTCATTCGGAAGCTTGTAAAATTAGCATTCCAATGAGCTCAAAATAGTCTAAACTTGACCACTTAAGAGAGAGTTATGAAGGTTACTATTGGACAAGGATATGAACAAGAAATTCAGGAACGACGACTGCGATCCAATTTATGGATGCACAAATGGTCTCGGAATACGGCGATTCTTGTCAGGAATAAAAGAGCACTAAAGTACCATTTAGATGACCCAAAATTGACCCAATCCGACATCAATGATTTGGAAAGATTAATAACCCAAATTTTAAAATGACGGTCGAAGAGTTCCAAAGTGCTTTTGGGTTATCGAACGGTCTGACAATGAGCCAATTATGGTCCCATTTGGAAGCTTGTCAAGTTACTAATCTAATGATCTCAAAATACTCAAAATTTGACCACTGAGGAAAGAGTTTTATGAAGGTTACTATTGGACAAGGATATGAATGAGGAATTCAGGACCGACGACTGCGATCCAAATTAAGGATGCCCAAATGGTCTCGGAATACTGCATTCCTGTTAGGAATGAAAGAGCACTAAACTACCTTTTAGATGACCAAAAATTGAGCGAATCCGATATCAAACGAGGGAGTTATGAGCGTCACCATTGGATCTCTCAATTTGGAAAGATTAACAATCCAAATTGTTAAACGATGATAGAAGAGTTCCAACGTGCTTTTGGGATATCGAACGGTCTCAAAATTAGCCAATTATGGTCCCATTTGGAAGCTTGTCAAGTTACCATTCTAATGAGCTCAAAATAGTCTACATTGGACCACTATAGAGCGAGTTACAAAGGGTACCAGTGGATAAGGAGATGAATGAAAAGTTCAGGACTGGCAACTGCAATCCCACTTACGAATGCCTAAATGATTTTTGAATACGATAATTCCTGTAAGGATTGAAAGAGCACTAAAATGCCTTTTAGATGACCAAAAATCAAACCAATCCAACCTCAAACAAGGGAGTTGTGAGTGTGTGCGATGGATCACGTGATTCGGAAAGATTAACAACCCAGATTGTAAAATGATGATCGAAGAATTCGAAGGTGCTATTGGGATATCGAACGGTCTTAGAATTAGCCAATTTTAGTCCCATTTTGATGCTTACTAAGTTACAAATCCAATAGCTCCAAAATAGTCCAAATTCCACCACTGAAGAGAGAGTTATGAAGGTTACTACTGGACAAGGAGATGAAGGAAAAATTCAGGACTGACGACGGCTGCTATCCCAATTACGGATGCCCAAATGGTCTTCGAATATGACGAATCTAGTCGGGAATGAAAGACCACTAAAGTACCTTTTAAATGTCCAAAATTTGACCAAATCGGACATTGAACTAGGGAGTTATGAGCGTCACGGTTGGATCGCACGATTTGTAAAGATTAACAATCCAAATTGCTAAATGACGATAAAAGAGTTACAACGTGCTTTCGGGACATCAAACGGTCTCAGAATTAGCCAATTATGGTCCCATTTGGAAGCTTGTAAAGTTACCATTCCAATGAGCTCAAAATAGTCTAAACTTGACCACTGAAGAGAGAGTTATGAAGGTTACTATTGGACAAGGATATGAACAAGAAATTCAGGAACGACGGCTGCGATCCAATTTATGGATGCTCAAATGGTCTCGGAATACGGCGATTCTTGTCAGGAATAAAAGATCACTAAAGTACCATTTAGATGACCCAAAATTGACCCAATCCGACATCAAATGAGGGAGTTATGCGGGTGTCCATTGGTTAGCATGATTTGGAAAGATTAATAACCCAAATTTTAAAATGACGGTCGAAGAATCCAAAGTGCTTTTGGGTTATCGAACGGTTTGACAATGAGCCAATTATGGTCCCATTTGGAAGCTTGTCAAGTTACCATTCTAATGAGCTCAAAATAGTCTACATTCGACCACTATAGAGCGAGTTATGAAGGGTACTACTGGACAAGGAGATGAATGAAAAATTCAGGACTGGCAACTGCGATCCCACTTACGCATTCCTAAATGATTTCCAAATATGATAATTCCTGTCAGGATTGAAAGAGCACTGAAATGAATTTTAGATGACCAAAAATCAACCCAATCCAACCTCAAACAAGGGAGTTGTGAGTGTGTGCGTTGGATCACGCGATTCGGAAAGATTAACAACCCAAATTGTAAAATGATGATCGAAGAATTCCAAGGTGCTATTGGGATATCGAACGGTCTTATAATTAGCCAATTTCAGTCCCATTTTGATGCTTACTAAGTTACAAATCCAATAGCTCAAAATAGTCCAAATTCGACCACTGAAGAGAGAGTTATGAAGGTTACTACTGGACCAGGAGATGAAGAAAAAATTCAGGACTGACGGCGGCTGCGATCCCAATTACGGTTGCCCAAATGGTCTTCGAATATGACGAATACAGTCGGGAATGAAAGAGCACTAAATTACCTTTTAAATGACCAAAACTCGACCAAATCGGACATCGAACTAGGGAGTGATGAGCGTCACCGTTGGATCGCGCGATTTGTAAAGATTAATAATCCAAATTGCTAAATGACGATAAAAGAGTTATAACGTGCTTTCGGGATATCGAACGGTTTCAGAATTAGCCAATTATGGTCCCATTTGGAAGCTTGTAAAGTTACCATTCTAATGAGCTCAAAATAATCTAAATTTGACCACTGAAGAAAGAGTTATGAAGGTTACTATTGGACAAGGATATGAACGAGTAATTCAGGAACGACGACTGCGATCCAATTTATGGATGCTCAAATGGTCTCAGAATACGGCGATTCTTGTCAGGAATAAAAGAGCACTAAAGTACCATTTAGATGACCCAAAATTGACCCAATCCGACATCGAACGAGGGAGTTATGAGCTGGTCCGATGGATAACATGATTTGGAAAGATTAATAACCCAAATTTTAAAATGACGGTCGAAGAGTTCCAAAGTGCTTTTGGGTTATCGAACGGTCTGACAATGAGCCAATTATGGTCCCACTTGTAAGCTTGTCAAGTTACTAATCCAATGAGCTCAAAATACTCTAAATTTGACTACTAAGGAAAGAGTTTTATGAAGGTTACTCTTGGACAAGGATATGAATGAGAAATTCAGGACCGAAGACTGCGATCCAGCTTAAGGATGCGCAAATGGTCTCGGCATACTGCGATTCCTGTCAGGAATGAAAGAGCACTGAACTACCTTTTAGATGACCAAAAATTGAGCCAATCCGACATCAAACGAGGGAGTTATGAGCATCACAATTGGATCGCAAAATTTGGAAAGATTAACAATCCAAATTTTTAAATGACGATAGAAGAGTTCCAAGGTGCTTTTGGGATATCGAACGGTCTCAAAATTAGCCAATTATGGTCCCATTTGGAAGCTTGTTAAGTTACCATTCTAATGAGCTCAAAATAGTCTACATTCGACCACTATAGAGCGAGTTATGAAGGGTACTACCGGACAAGGAGATGAATGAAAAATTCAGGACTGGCAACTGCGATCCCACTTATGGATGCCTAAATGATTTTCGAATATGATAATTCCTGTCAGGATTGAAAGAGCGCTAAAATGAATTTTAGATGACCAAAAATCAACCCAATCCAACCTCAAACAAGGGAGTTGTGAGCGTGTGCGTTGGATCACGCGATTTGAAAAGATTAACAACCCAAATTGTAAAATGATGATCGAAGAATTCCAAGGTGCTATTGGGATGTTGAACGGTTTTAGAATTAGCAAATTTTATTCCCATTTTGAAGCTTACTAAGTTACAAATCCAATAGCTCAAAATAGACCAAATTCGACCACTGAAGAGAGAGTTATGAAGGTTACTACTGGACAAGGAGATGAAGGAAAAATTCAGGACTGACGGAGGCTGCGAGCCCAATTACGGATGCCCAAATGGTCTTCGAATATGACGAATCCCGTCGGGAATGAAAGACCACTAAACTACCTTTTAAATGATCAAAACTGGACCAAATCGGACATCGAACTAGGGAGTTATGAGCGTCACCGTTGGATCGCGCGATTTGTAAAGATTAACAATCCAAATTGTTAAATGACGATAAAAGACTTACAACGTGCTTTCGGGATATCGAACGGTTTCGGAATTAGCCAATTATGGTCCCATTCGGAAGCTTGTAAAGTTACCATTCCAATGAGCTCAAAATAGTCTGAACTTGACCACTAAAGAGAGAGTTATGAAGGTTACTGTTGGACAAGGATATGAACGAGAAATTCAGGAACGGCCACTACGATCCAATTTATGGATGCTCAAATGGTCTCAGAGTACGGCGATTCTTGTCAGGAACAAAAGAGCACTAAAGTACCATTTAGATGACCCAAAATTGATCCAATCCGACATCAAACGAGGGAGTTATGAGCGTGTCCGTTGGATAGCATGATTTGGAAAGATTAATAACCCAAATTTTAAAATGACGGTCGAAGAGTTCCAAAGTGCTTTTGGGTTATCGAACGGTCTGACAATGAGCCAATTATGGTCCCATTTGGAAGCTTGTCAAGTTACCATTCTAATGAGCTCAAAATAGTCTACATTCGACCACTATAGAGCGAGTTATGAAGGGTACTACTAGACAAGGAGATGAATGAAAAATTCAGGACTGGCAACTGCGATCCCACTTACGGATTCCTAAATGATTTTCAAATATGATAATTCCTGTCAGGATTAAAAGAGCACTGAAATGAATTTTAGATGACCAAAAATCAACCCAATCCAACCTCAAACAAGGGAGTTGTGAGTGTGTGCGTTGGATCACGCGATTCGGAAAGATTAACAACCCAAATTGTAAAATGATGATCGAAGAATTCCAAGGTGCTATTGGGATATCGAACGGTCTTAGAATTAGCCAATTTCAGTCCCATTTTGATGCTTACTAAGTTACAAATCCAATAGCTCAAAATAGTCCAAATTCGACCACTGAAGAGAGAGTTATGAAGGTTACTACTGGACAAGGAGATGAAGGAAAAATTCAGGACTGACGGCGGCCGCGATCCCAATTACGGTTGCCCAAATGGTCTTCGAATATGACGAATACAGTCGGGAATGAAAGAGCACTAAATTACCTTTTAAATGACCAAAACTCGACCAAATCGGACATCGAACTAGGGAGTTATGAGCGTCATCGTTGGATCGCGCGATTTGTAAAGATTAACAATCCAAATTGCTAAATGACGATAAAAGAGTTATAACGTGCTTTCGGGATATCGAACGGTTTCAGAATTAGCCAATTATGGTCCCATTTGGAAGCTTGTAAAGTTACCATTCCAATGAGCTCAAAATAGTCTAAATTTGACCACTGAAGAAAGAGTTATGAAGGTTACTATTGGACAAGGATATGAACGAGTAATTCAGGAACGACGACTGCGATCCAATTTATGGATGCTCAAATGGTCTCGGAATACGGCGATTCTTGTCAGGAATAAAAGAGCACTAAAGTACCATTTAGATGACCCAAAATTGACCCAGTCCGACATCGAACAAGGGAGTTATGAGCTGGTCCGATGGATAACATGATTTGGAAAGATTAATAACCCAAATTTTAAAATGACGGTCGAAGAGTTCCAAAGTGCTTTTGGGTTATCGAACGGCCTGACAATGAGCCAATTATGGTCCAACTTGGAAGCTTGTCAAGTTACTAATCCAATGAGCTCAAAATACTCTAAATTTGACTACTAAGGAAAGAGTTTTATGAAGGTTACTCTTGGACAAGGATATGAATGAAAAATTCAGGACCGAAGACTGCGATCCAGCTTAAGGATGCGCAAATGGTCTCGGAATACTGCGATTCCTATCAGGAATGAAAGAGCACTGAACTACCTTTTAGATGACCAAAAATTGAGCCAATCCGACATCAAACGAGGGAGTTATGAGCATCACAATTGGATCGCGCAATTTGGAAAGATTAACAATCCAAATTGTTAAATGACGATAGAAGAGTTCCAAGGTGCTTTTGGGATATCGAACGGTCTCAAAATTAGCCAATTATGGTCCCATTTGGAAGCTTGTCAAGTTACCATTCTAATGAGCTCAAAATAGTCTACATTCGACCACTATAGAGCGAGTTATGAAGGGTACTACTGGATAAGGAGATGAATGAAAAATTCAGGACTGGCAACTGCGATCCCACTTACGGATGCCTAAATGATTTTCGAATATGATAATTCCTGTCAGGATTGAAAGAGAACTAAAATGAATTTTAGATGACCAAAAATCAACCCAATTCAACCTCAAACATGGGAGTTGTGAGCGTGTGCGTTGGATCACGCGATTTGGAATGATTAACAACCCAAATTGTAAAATGATGATCGAAGAATTCTTAGGTGCTATTGCGATATTGAACGGTCTTAGAATTAGCAAATTTTATTCCCATTTTGAAGCTTACTAAGTTACAAATCCAATAGCTCAAAATAGTCCAAATTCGACCACTGAAGAGAGAGTTATGAAGGTTACTACTGGACAAGGAGATGAAGGAAAAATTCAGGACTGACGGCGGCTGCGAGCCCAATTACGGATGCCCAAATGGTCTTCGAATATGACGAATCCCGTCGGGAATGAAAGACCACTAAACTGCCTTTTAAATGACCAAAACTGGACCAAATCGGACATCGAACTAGGGAGTTATGAGCGTCACCGTTGGATCGCGCGATTTGTAAAGATTAACAATCCAAATTGCTAAATGACGATAAAAGAGTTACAACGTGCTTTCGGGATATCGAACGGTTTCGGAATTAGCCAATTATGGTCCCATTCGGAAGCTTGTAAAGTTACCATTCCAATGAGCTCAAAATAGTCTCAACTTGACCACTGAAGAGAGAGTTATGAAGGTAACTGTTGGACAAGGATATGAACGAGAAATTCAGGAACGGCCACTGCGATCCAATTTATGGATGCTGAAATGGTCTCGGAATACGGCGATTCTTGTCAGGAATAAAAGAGCACTAAAGTACCATTTAGATGACCCAAAATTGACCCAATCCGACATCAAACGAGGGAGTTATGAGCGTGTCCGTTGGATAGCATGATTTAGAAAGATTAATAACCCAAATTTTAAAATGACGGTCGAAGAGTTCCAAAGTGCTTTTGGGTTATCGAACGGTCTGACAATGAGCCAATTATGGTCTCATTTGGAAGCTTGTCAAGTTACTAATCCAATGAGATCAAAATACTCTAAATTTGACCACTGAGGAAAGAGTTTTATGAAGGTTACTATTGGACAAGGATATGAATGAGAAATTCCGGACCGACGACTGTGATCCAACTTAAGGATGCGCAAATGGTCTCGGAATACTGCGATTCATGTCAGGAATGAAAGAGCACTAAACTACCTTTTAGATGACCAAAAATTGAGCCAATCCGACATCAAACGAGGGAGTTATGAGCGTCACAATTGGATCGCGCAATTTGGAAAGATTAACAATCCAAATTGTTAAATGACGATAGAAGAGTTCCAAGGTGCTTTTGGGATATCGAACGGTCTCAAAATTAGCCAATTATGGTCCCATTTGGAAGCTTGTCAAGTTACCATTCTAATGAGCTCAAAATAGTCTACATTCGACCACTATAGAGCGACTTATGAAGGGTACAACTGGACAAGGAGATGAATGAAAAATTCAGGACTGGCAACTGTGATCCCACTTACGGACGCCTAAATGATTTTCGAATATGATAATTCCTGTCAGGATTGAAAGAGAACTAAAATGAATTTTAGATGACCAAAAATCAACCCAATTCAACCTCAAACATGGGAGTTGTGAGCGTGTGCGTTGGATCACGCGATTTGGAATGATTAACAACCCAAATTGTAAAATGATGATCGAAGAATTCTTAGGTGCTATTGAGATATTGAACGGTCTTAGAATTAGCAAATTTTAATCCCATTTTGAAGCTTACTAAGTTACAAATCCAATGGCTCAAAATAGTCCAAATTCGACCACTGAAGAGAGAGTTATGAAGGTTACTACTGGACAAGGAGATGAAGGAAAAATTCAGGACTGACGGCGGCTGCGACCCCAATTACGGATGCCCAAATGGTCTTCGAATATGACGAATCCCGTCGGGAATGAAAGACCACTAAACTACCTTTTAAATGACCAAAACTGGACCAAATCGGACATCGAACTAGGGAGTTATGAGCGTCACCGTTGGATCGCGCGATTTGTAAAGATTAACAATCCAAATTGTTAAATGACGATAAAAGAGTTACAACGTGCTTTCGGGATATCGAACGGTTTCGGAATTAGCCAATTATGGTCCCATTCGGAAGCTTGTAAAGTTACCATTCCAATGAGCTCAAAATAGTCTCAACTTGACCACTGAAGAGAGAGTTATGAAGGTTACTGTTGGACAAGGATATGAACGAGAAATTCAGGAACGGCCACTGCGATCCAATTTATGGATGCTCAAATGGTCTCAGAATACGGCGATTCTTGTCAGGAACAAAAGAGCACTAAAGTACCATTTAGATGACCCAAAATTGACCCAATCCGACATCAAACGAGGGAGTTATGAGCGTGTCCGTTGGATAGCATGATTTGGAAAGATTAATAACCCAAATTTTAAAATGACGGTCGAAGAGTTCCAAAGTGCTTTTGGGTTATCGAACGGTCTGACAATGAGCCAATTATGGTCCCATTTGGAAGCTTGTCAAGTTACCATTCTAATGAGCTCAAAATAGTCTACATTCGACCACTATAGAGCGAGTTATGAAGGGTACTACTCGACAAGGAGATGAATGAAAAATTCAGGACTGGCAACTGCGATCCCACTTACGGATGCCTAAATGATTTCCGAATATGATAATTCCTGTCAGGATTGAAAGAGCACTAAAATGAATTTTAGATGGCCAAAAATCAACCCAATCCAACCTCAAACAAGGGAGTTGTGAGCGTGTGCGTTGGATCACGCGATTTGGAAAGATTAACAACCCAAATTGTAAAATGATGATCGAAGAATTCCAAGGTGCTATTGGGATATTGAACGGTCTTAGAATTAGCAAATTTTATTCCCATTTTGAAGCTTACTAAGTTACGAATCCAATAGCTCAAAATAGTCCAAATTCGACCACTGAAGAGAGAGTTATGAAGGTTACTACTGGACAAGGAGATGAAGGAAAAATTCAGGACTGACGGCCCCTGCGACCCCAATTACGGATGCCCAAATGGTCTTCGAATATGACGAATCCCGTCGGGAATGAAAGACCACTAAACTACCTTTTAAATGACCAAAACTGGACCAAATCGGACATCGAACTAGGGAGTTATGAGCGTCACCGTTGGATCGCGCGATTTGTAAAGATTAACAATCCAAATTGCTAAATGACGATAAAAGAGTTACAACGTGCTTTCGGGATATCGAACGGTTTCGGAATTAGCCAATTATGGTCCCATTCGGAAGCTTGTAAAGTTGCCATTCCAATGAGCTCAAAATAGTCTCAACTTGACCACTGAAGAGAGAGTTATGAAGGTTACTGTTGGACAAGGATATGACCGAGAAATTCAGGAACGGCCACTGCGATCCAATTTATGGATGCTCAAATGGTCTCAGAATACGGCGATTCTTGTCAGGAACAAAAGAGCACTAATGTACCATTTAGATGACCTAAAATTGACCCAATCCGACATCAAACGAGGGAGTTATGAGCGTGTCTGTTGGATAGCATGATTTGGAAAGATTAATAACACAAATTTTAAAATGACGGTCGAAGAGTTCCAAAGTGCTTTTGGGTTATCGAACGGTCTGAGAATGAGCCAATTATGGTCTCATTTGGAAGCTTGTCAAGTTACTAATCCAATGAGATCAAAATACTCTAAATTTGACTACTGAGGAAAGAGTTTTATGAAGGTTACTATTGGACAAGGATATGAATGAGAAATTCAGGACCGACGACTGCGATCCAACTTAAGGATGCGCAAATGGTCTCGGAATACTGCGATTCCTGTCAGGAATGAAAGAGCACTAAACTACCTTTTAGATGACCAAAAATTGAGCCAATCCGCATCAAACGAGGGAGTTATGAGCGTCACAATTGGATCGCGCAATTTGGAAAGATTAACAATCCAAATTGTTAAATGACGATAGAAGAGTTCCAAGGTGCTTTTGGGATATCGAACGGTCTCAAAATTAGCCAATTATGGTCCCATTTGAAAGCTTGTCAAGTTACCATTCTAATGAGCTCAAAATAGTCTACATTCGACTACTATAGAGCGAGTTATGAAGGGTACTAGTGGACAAGGAGATGAATGAAAAATTCAGGACTGGCAACTGCGATCCCACTTACGGATGCCTAAATGATTTCCGAATATGATAATTCCTGTTAGGATTGAAAGAGCGCTAAAATGAATTTTAGTTGACCAAAAATCAACCCAATCCAACCTCAAACAAGGGAGTTGTGAGCGTGTGCGTTGGATCACGCGAATTGGAAAGATTAACAACCCAAATTGTAAAATGATGATCGAAGAATTCCAAGGTGCTATTGGGATATTGAACGGTCTTAGAATTAGCAAATTTTATTCCCATTTTGAAGCTTACTACGTTACAAATCCAATAGCTCAAAATAGTCCAAATTCGACCACTGAAGAGAGAGTTATGAAGGTTACTACTGGACAAGGAGATGAAGGAAAAATTCAGGACTGACGGCGGCTGCGACCCCAATTACGGATGACCAAATGGTCTTCGAATATGACGAATCCCATCGGGAATGAAAGACCACTAAACTACCTTTTAAATGACCAAAACTGGACCAAATCGGACATCGAACTAGGGAGTTATGAGCGTCACCGTTGGATCGAGCGATTTGTAAGGAATAACAATCCAAATTGCTAAATGACGATAAAAGAGTTACAACGTGCTTTCAGGATATCGAACGGTTTCGGAATTAGCCAATTATGGTCCCATTCGGAAGCTTGTAAAGTTGCCATTCCAATGAGCTCAAAATAGTCTCAACTTGACCACTGAAGAGAGAGTTATGAAGGTTACTGTTGGACAAGGATATGACCGAGAAATTCAGGAACGGCCACTGCGATCCAATTTATGGATGCTCAAATGGTCTCAGAATACGGCGATTCTTGTCAGGAACAAAAGAGCACTAATGTACCATTTAGATGACCCAAAATTGACCCAATCCGACATCAAACGAGGGAGTTATGAGCGTGTCCGTTGGATAGCATGATTTGGAAAGATTAATAACACAAATTTTAAAATGACGGTCGAAGAGTTCCAAAGTGCTTTTGGGTTATCGAACGGTCTGAGAATGAGCCAATTATGGTCTCATTTGGAAGCTTGTCAAGTTACTAATCCAATGAGATCAAAATACTCTAAATTTGACTACTGAGGAAAGAGTTTTATGAAGGTTACTATTGGACAAGGATATGAATGAGAAATTCAGGACCGACGACTGCGATCCAACTTAAGGATGCGCAAATGGTCTCGGAATACTGCGATTCCTGTCAGGAATGAAAGAGCACTAAACTACCTTTTAGATGACCAAAAATTGAGCCAATCCGACATCAAACGAGGGAGTTATGAGCGTCACAATTGGATCGCGCAATTTGGAAAGATTAACAATCCAAATTGTTAAATGACGATAGAAGAGTTCCAAGGTGCTTTTGGGATATCGAACGGTCTCAAAATTAGCCAATTATGGTCCCATTTGAAAGCTTGTCAAGTTACCATTCTAATGAGCTCAAAATAGTCTACATTCGACTACTATAGAGCGAGTTATGAAGGGTACTAGTGGACAAGGAGATGAATGAAAAATTCAGGACTGGCAACTGCGATCCCACTTACGGATGCCTAAATGATTTCCGAATATGATAATTCCTGTTAGGATTGAAAGAGCGCTAAAATGAATTTTAGTTGACCAAAAATCAACCCAATCCAACCTCAAACAAGGGAGTTGTGAGCGTGTGCGTTGGATCACGCGAATTGGAAAGATTAACAACCCAAATTGTAAAATGATGATCGAAGAATTCCAAGGTGCTATTGGGATATTGAACGGTCTTAGAATTAGCAAATTTTATTCCCATTTTGAAGCTTACTACGTTACAAATCCAATAGCTCAAAATAGTCCAAATTCGACCACTGAAGAGAGAGTTATGAAGGTTACTACTGGACAAGGAGATGAAGGAAAAATTCAGGACTGACGGCGGCTGCGACCCCAATTACGGATGACCAAATGGTCTTCGAATATGACGAATCCCATCGGGAATGAAAGACCACTAAACTACCTTTTAAATGACCAAAACCGGACCAAATCGGACATCGAACTAGGGAGTTATGAGCGTCACCGTTGGATCGAGCGATTTGTAAAGAATAACAATCCAAATTGCTAAATGACGATAAAAGAGTTACAACGTGCTTTCAGGATATCGAACGGTTTCGGAATTATCCAATTATGGTCCCATTCGGAAGCTTGTAAAGTTGCCATTCCAATGAGCTCAAAATAATCTCAACTTGACCACTGAAGAGAGAGTTATGAAGGTTACTGTTGGACAAGGATATGAACGAGAAATTCAGGAACGGCCACTGCGATCCAATTTATGGATGCTCAAATGGTCTCAGAATACGGCGATTCTTGTCAGGAATAAAAGAGCACTAAAGTACCATTTAGATGACCCAAAATTGACCCAATCCGACATCAAACGAGGGAGTTATGAGCGTGTCCGTTGGATAGCATGATTTGGAAAGATTAATAACCCAAATTTTAAAATGACGGTCGAAGAGTTCCAAAGTGCTTTTGGGTTATCGAACGGTCTGACAATGAGCCAATTATGGTCCCATTTGGAAGCTTGTCAAGTTACTAATCCAATGAGATCAAAATACTCTAAATTTGACCACTGAGGAAAGAGTTTTATGAAGGTTACTATTGGACAAGGATATGAATGAGAAATTCAGGACCGACGACTGCGATCCAACTTAAGGATGCGCAAATGGTCTCGGAATACTGCGATTCCTGTCAGGAATGAAAGAGCACTAAACTACCTTTTAGATGACCAAAAATTGAGCCAATCCGACATCAAACGAGGGAGTTATGAGCGTCACAATTGGATCGCGCAATTTGGAAAGATTAACAATCCAAATTGTTAAATGACGATAGAAGAGTTCAAACGTGATTTTGGGATATCGAACGGTCTCAAAATTAGCCAGTTATGGTCCCATTTGGAAGCTTGTCAAGTTACCAATCTAATGAGCTCAAAATAGTCTACATTCGACCACTATAGAGCGAGTTATGAAGGGTACTACTGGACAAGGAGATGAATGAAAAATTCAGGACTGGCAACTGCGATCCCACTTACGGATGCCAAAATAATTTTTGAATATGATAATTCCTGTCAGGATTGAAAGAGCACTAAAATGAATTTTAGATGACCAAAAATCAACCCAATCCAACCTCAAACAAGGGAGTTGTGAGCATGTGCATTGGATCACGCGATTCGAAAAGATTAACAACCCAGATTGTAAAATGATGATCGAAGAATTCCAAGGTGCTATTGGGATATTGAACGGCCTTAGAATTAGCCAATTTCAGTCCCATTTTGAAGCTTACTAAGTTACAAATCCAATAGCTCAAAATAGTCCAAATTCGACCACTGAAGAGAGAGTTATGAAGGTTACTACTGGACAAGGAGATGAAGGAAAAATTCAGGACTGACGGCGGCTGCGACCCCAATTACGGATGACCAAATGGTCTTCGAATATGACGAATCCCATCGGGAATGAAAGACCACTAAACTACCTTTTAAATGACCAAAACCGGACCAAATCGGACATCGAACTAGGGAGTTATGAGCGTCACCGTTGGATCGAGCGATTTGTAAAGAATAACAATCCAAATTGCTAAATGACGATAAAAGAGTTACAACGTGCTTTCAGGATATCGAACGGTTTCGGAATTATCCAATTATGGTCCCATTCGGAAGCTTGTAAAGTTGCCATTCCAATGAGCTCAAAATAATCTCAACTTGACCACTGAAGAGAGAGTTATGAAGGTTACTGTTGGACAAGGATATGAACGAGAAATTCAGGAACGGCCACTGCGATCCAATTTATGGATGCTCAAATGGTCTCAGAATACGGCGATTCTTGTCAGGAATAAAAGAGCACTAAAGTACCATTTAGATGACCCAAAATTGACCCAATCCGACATCAAACGAGGGAGTTATGAGCGTGTCCGTTGGATAGCATGATTTGGAAAGATTAATAACCCAAATTTTAAAATGACGGTCGAAGAGTTCCAAAGTGCTTTTGGGTTATCGAACGGTCTGACAATGAGCCAATTATGGTCCCATTTGGAAGCTTGTCAAGTTACTAATCCAATGAGATCAAAATACTCTAAATTTGACCACTGAGGAAAGAGTTTTATGAAGGTTACTATTGGACAAGGATATGAATGAGAAATTCAGGACCGACGACTGCGATCCAACTTAAGGATGCGCAAATGGTCTCGGAATACTGCGATTCCTGTCAGGAATGAAAGAGCACTAAACTACCTTTTAGATGACCAAAAATTGAGCCAATCCGACATCAAACGAGGGAGTTATGAGCGTCACAATTGGATCGCGCAATTTGGAAAGATTAACAATCCAAATTGTTAAATGACGATAGAAGAGTTCAAACGTGATTTTGGGATATCGAACGGTCTCAAAATTAGCCAGTTATGGTCCCATTTGGAAGCTTGTCAAGTTACCAATCTAATGAGCTCAAAATAGTCTACATTCGACCACTATAGAGCGAGTTATGAAGGGTACTACTGGACAAGGAGATGAATGAAAAATTCAGGACTGGCAACTGCGATCCCACTTACGGATGCCAAAATAATTTTTGAATATGATAATTCCTGTCAGGATTGAAAGAGCACTAAAATGAATTTTAGATGACCAAAAATCAACCCAATCCAACCTCAAACAAGGGAGTTGTGAGCATGTGCATTGGATCACGCGATTCGAAAAGATTAACAACCCAGATTGTAAAATGATGATCGAAGAATTCCAAGGTGCTATTGGGATATTGAACGGCCTTAGAATTAGCCAATTTCAGTCCCATTTTGAAGCTTACTAAGTTACAAATCCAATAGCTCAAAATAGTCCAAATTCGACCACTGAAGAGAGAGTTATGAAGGTTACTACTAGACAAGGAGATGAAGGAAAAATTCAGGACTGTCGGCTGCGATCCCAATTACGGATACCCAAATGGTCTTCGAATATGACGAATCCAGTCGGGAATGAAAGACCACTAAAGTACCTTTTAAATGACCAAAACTCGACCAAATCGGACATCGAACTAGGGAGTTATGAGCGTCACCGTTGGATCGCGCGATTTGTAAAGATTAACAATCCAAATTGCTAATGACGATAAAAGAGTTACAACGTGCTTTCGGGATATCGAACGGTCTCGGAATCAGCCAATTATGGTCCCATTCGGAAGCTTGTAAAGTTACCATTCCAATGAGCTCAAAATAGTCTAAACTTGACCACTGAAGAGAGAGTTATGAAGGTTACTATTGGACGAGGATATGAACGAGAAATTCAGGAACGACGACTGTGATCCAATTTATGGATGCTCAAATGGTCTCGGAATATGGCGATTCTTGTCAGGAATAAAAGAGCACTAAAGTACCATTTAGATGCCCCAAAATTGACCCAATCCGACATCAAAGGAGGGAGTTATGAGCGTGTCCGTTGGATAGCATGATTTGGAAAGATTAATAACCCAAATTCTAAAATGACGGTCGAAGAGTTCCAAAGTGCTTTTGGGCTATCGAACGGTCTGACAATGGGCCAATTATGGTCCCATTTGGAAGCTTGTCAAGTTACTATTGCAATGAGCTCAAAATACTCTAAATTTGACCACTGAGGAAAGAGCTTTATGAAGGTTACTATTGGACAAGGATATGAATGAGAAATTCAGGACCGACGACTGCGATCCAACTTAAGGATGCCCAAACGGTCTCGGAATACTGCGATTCCTATCGGGAATGAAAGAGCACTAAACTACCTTTTAGATGACCAAAAATTGAGCCAATCCGACATCAAACGAGGGAGTTATGAGCGTCACAATTGGATCGCGCAATTTGGAAAGATTAACAATCCAAATTGTTAAATGACGATAGAAGAGTTCAAACGTGATTTTGGGATATCGAACGGTCTCAAAATTAGCCAGTTATGGTCCCATTTGGAAGCTTGTCAAGTTACCAATCTAATGAGCTCAAAATAGTCTACATTCGACCACTATAGAGCGAGTTATGAAGGGTACTACTGGACAAGGAGATGAATGAAAAATTCAGGACTGGCAACTGCGATCCCACTTACGGATGCCAAAATAATTTTTGAATATGATAATTCCTGTCAGGATTGAAAGAGCACTAAAATGAATTTTAGATGACCAAAAATCAACCCAATCCAACCTCAAACAAGGGAGTTGTGAGCATGTGCATTGGATCACGCGATTCGAAAAGATTAACAACCCAGATTGTAAAATGATGATCGAAGAATTCCAAGGTGCTATTGGGATATTGAACGGCCTTAGAATTAGCCAATTTCAGTCCCATTTTGAAGCTTACTAAGTTACAAATCCAATAGCTCAAAATAGTCCAAATTCGACCACTGAAGAGAGAGTTATGAAGGTTACTACTAGACAAGGAGATGAAGGAAAAATTCAGGACTGTCGGCTGCGATCCCAATTACGGATACCCAAATGGTCTTCGAATATGACGAATCCAGTCGGGAATGAAAGACCACTAAAGTACCTTTTAAATGACCAAAACTCGACCAAATCGGACATCGAACTAGGGAGTTATGAGCGTCACCGTTGGATCGCGCGATTTGTAAAGATTAACAATCCAAATTGCTAATGACGATAAAAGAGTTACAACGTGCTTTCGGGATATCGAACGGTCTCGGAATCAGCCAATTATGGTCCCATTCGGAAGCTTGTAAAGTTACCATTCCAATGAGCTCAAAATAGTCTAAACTTGACCACTGAAGAGAGAGTTATGAAGGTTACTATTGGACGAGGATATGAACGAGAAATTCAGGAACGACGACTGTGATCCAATTTATGGATGCTCAAATGGTCTCGGAATATGGCGATTCTTGTCAGGAATAAAAGAGCACTAAAGTACCATTTAGATGCCCCAAAATTGACCCAATCCGACATCAAAGGAGGGAGTTATGAGCGTGTCCGTTGGATAGCATGATTTGGAAAGATTAATAACCCAAATTCTAAAATGACGGTCGAAGAGTTCCAAAGTGCTTTTGGGCTATCGAACGGTCTGACAATGGGCCAATTATGGTCCCATTTGGAAGCTTGTCAAGTTACTATTGCAATGAGCTCAAAATACTCTAAATTTGACCACTGAGGAAAGAGCTTTATGAAGGTTACTATTGGACAAGGATATGAATGAGAAATTCAGGACCGACGACTGCGATCCAGCTTAAGGATGCCCAAACGGTCTCGGAATACTGCGATTCCTATCGGGAATGAAAGAGCACTAAACTACCTTTTAGATGACCAAAAATTGAGCCAATTCGACATCAAACGAGGGAGTTATGAGCGTCACCATTGGATCACGCAATTTGGAAAGATTAACAATCCAACTTGTTAAATGACGATAGAAGAGTTCCAACGTGATTTTGGGATATCGAACGGTCTCAAAATTAGCCAGTTATGGTCCCATTTGGAAGCTTGTCAAGTTATCATTCTAATGAGCTCAAAATAGCCTACATTCGACCACCATAGAGCGAGTTATGAAGGGTACTATTGGACAAGGAGATGAATGAAAAATTCAGGACTAGCAACTGCGTTCCCACTTACGGATGCCTAAATCATTTCTGAATATGAGAATTCCTGTCAGGATTGAAAGAGCACTAAAATACCTTTTAGATGACCAAAAATTAACCCAATCCAACCTCAAACAAGGGAGTTGTGAGCGTGTGCGTTGGATCACGCGATTCGAAAAGATTAACAACCCAAATTCTAAAATGATGTTGGGATATTGAACGGTCTTAGAATTAGCCAATTTCAGTCCCATTTTGAAGCTTACTAAGTTACAAATCCAATAGCACAAATTAGTCCAAATTCGACCACTGAAGAGAGAGTTATGAAGGATACTACTGGACAAGGAGATGAAGGAAAAATTTAGGACTGACGGCGGCTGCGATCCCAATTACGGATGCCCAAATGGTCTTCGAATATGACAAATCCATTCGGGAATGAAAAACCACTTAAGTACCTTTTAAATGACCAAAACTGGACCAAATCGAAGATCGAACTAGGGAGTTATGCGTGTCACCGTTGGATCGCGCGATTTGTAAAGATTAACAATCCAAATTGGTAAATGACGATAAAAGAGTTACAACGTTCTTTCGGGATATCGAACGGTCTCGGAATCAGCCAATTAAGGTCCCATTCGGAAGCTTGTAAAGTTACCATTCCAATGAGCTCAAAATAGTCTCAACTTGACCACTGAAGAGAGAGTTATGAAGGTAACTGTTGGACAAGGATATGAACGAGAAATTCAGGAACGGCCACTGCGATCCAATTTATGGATGCTGAAATGGTCTCAGAATACAGCGATTCTTGTCAGGAACAAAAGAGCACTAAAGTACCATTTAGATGACCCAAAATTGACCCAATCCGACATCAAACGAGGGAGTTATGAGCGTGTCCGTTGGATAGCATGATTTGGAAAGATTAATAACCCAAATTTTAAAGTGACGGTCGAAGAGTTCCAAAGTGCTTTTGGGTTATCGAACGGTCTGACAATGAGCCAATTATGGTCTCATTTGGAAGCTTGTCAAGTTACTAATCCAATGAGTTCAAAATACTCTAAATTTGACCATTGAGGAAAGAGTTTTTTAAAGCTTACTATTGGATAAGGATATGAATGAGAAATTCAGGACCGACGACTGCGATCCAACTTAAGGATGCCCAAATGGTCACGGAATACTGCGATTCCTGTCAGGAATGCAAGAGCACTAAACTACCTTTTAAATGAGAAAAAATTGAGCCAATCCGACATCAAACGAGGGAGTTATGAGCGTCACCAGTGGATCGCGCAATTTGGAAAGGTTAACAATTCAAATTGTTAAATGATGATAGAAGACTTCCAACGTGCTTTTGGGATATCGAACGGTCTCAAAATTAGCCAATTATGGTCCCATTTGGAAGCTTGTCAAGTTATCATTCTAATGAGCTAAAAATAGTCTACATTCGACCACCATAGAGCGAGTTATGAAGGGTACTATTGGACAAGGAGATGAATGAAAAATTCAGGATTGGCAACTGTGTTCCCACTTACGGATGCCTAAATCATTTCTGAATATGATAATTCCTGTCAGGATTGAAAGAGCACTAAAATGCCTTTTAGATGACCAAAAATTAACCCAATCCAACCTCAAACAAGGGAGTTGTGAGCGTGTGCGTTGGATCACGCGATTCGAAAAGATTAAGAACCCAAATTCTAAAATGATGATTGAAGAATTCAAAAGTGCTATTAGGATATTGAACGGTCTTAGAATTAGCCAATTTCAGTCCCATTTTGAAGCTTACTAAGTTACAAATCCAATAGCACAAAATAGTCAAATTCGTCCACTGAAGAGAGAGTTATGAAGGTTACTACTGGATAAGGAGATGAAAGAAAAATTTAGGACTGACGGCGGTTGCGATCCTAATTACGGATGCCCAAATGGTCTTCGAATATGATGAATCCATTCGGGAATGAAAGACCACTTAAGTACCTTTTAAATGACCAAAACTGGACCAAATCGGAGATCGAACTAGGGAGTTATGAGCGTCACCGTTGGATCGCGCGATTTGTAAAGATTAACAATCCAAATTGGTAAATGACGAGAAAAGAGTTACAACGTGCTCTCGGGATATCGAACGGTTTCGGAATCAGCCAATTATGGTCCCATTCGGAAGCTTGTAAAGTTACCATTCCAATGAGCTCAAAATAGTCTAAACTTGACCACTGAAGAGAGAGTTATGAAGGTTACTATTGGATGAGGATATGAATGAGAAATTCAAGAACGACGACTGCGATCCAATTTATGGATGCTCAAATGGTCTCGGAATACGGCGATTCTTCTCAGTAATAAAAGAGCATTAAAGTACCAATTAGATGACCCAAAATTGACCCAATCCGACATCCAACGAGGGAGTTATGAGCGTGTCCGTTGGATAGCATGATTTGGAAAGATTAATAACCCAAATTTTAAAATGACAGTCGAAGAGTTCCAAACTGCATTTGGGTTATCGAACGGTCTGACAATGAGCCAATTATGGTCCCATTTGGAAGCTTGTCAAGTTACTAATCCAATGAGTTCAAAATACTCTAAATTTGACCATTACAGAAAGAGTTTTATGAAGCTTACTATTGGACAAGGATATGAATGAGAAATTCAGGACCGACGACTGCGATCCAACTTAAGGATGGCCAAATGGTCTCGGAATACTGCGATTCCTGTCAGGAATGAAAGAGCACTAAACTACCTTTTAGATGACCAAAAATTGAGCCAATCCGACATCAAACGAGGGAGTTATGAGCGTCACCATTGGATCGCGGAATTTGGAAAGATTAACAATCCAAATTGTTAAATGACGATAGAAGAGTTCCAACATGCTTTTGAGATATCGAACGGTCTCAAAATTAGCCAATTATGGTCCCATTTAGAAGCTTGTCAAGTTACCATTCTAATGAGCTCAAAATAGTCTACATTCGACCACCATAGAGCGAGTTGTGAAGGGTACTATTGGACAAGGAGATGAATGAAAAATTCAGGACTGGCAACTGCGATCCCACTTACGGATGCCTAAATGATTTTTGAATATGATAATTCCTCTCAAGATTGAAAGAGCACTAAAATTCCTTTTAGATGACCAAAAATCAACCCAATCCAACCTCAAACAAGGGAGTTGTGAGCGTGTGCGTTGGATCACGCGATTCGGAAAGATTAACAACCCAAATTGTAAAATGATGATCAAAGAATTCCAAGGTGCTATTGGGATATTGAACGGTCTTAGAATTAGCCAATTTGAGTCCCATTTTGAAGCTTACTAAGTTACAAATCCAATAGTTGAAAATAGTCCAAATTCGACCACTGAAGAGAGAGTTATGAAGGTTACTACTGGACAAGGAGATGAAGGAAAAATTCAGGACTGACGGCCGCTGCGATCCCAATTACGGATGCCCAAATGGTCTTCGAATATGACGAATCCAGTCAGGAATGAAAGACTACTAAAGTACCTTTTAAATGACCAAAACTTGACCAAATCGGATATCGAACTAGGGAGCTATGAGTGTCACCGTTGGATCGCGCGATTTGTAAAGATTAACAATCCAAATTGCTAAATGACAATAAAAGAGTTACAACGTGCTTTCGGGATATCGAACGGTCTCGAAATAAGCCAATTATGGTCCCATTTGGAAGCTTGTAAAGTTACCATTCCAATGAACTCAAAATAGTCTAAACCCGACCACTGAAGAGAGAGTTATGAAGGTTACTATTGGACAAGGATATGAACGAGAAATTCAGGAACGAGGACTGCGATCCAATTTATGAATGCTCAAATGGTCTCGGAATACGATGATTCTTGTCAGGAATAAAAGAACACTAAAGTGCCATTTAGATGACCCAAAATTGACCCAATCCGACATCAAACGAGGGAGTTATGAGCGTGTCCGTTGGATAGCATGATTTGAAAAGATTAATAACCCAAATTTTAAAATGACGGTCGAATAGTTCCAAAGTACTTTTGGGTTATCGAACGGTCTGGCAATGAGCCAATTATTGTCCCATTCGGAAGCTTGTCAAGTTACTAATCCAATGAGCTCAAAATACTCTAAATTTGACCACTGAGGAAAGAGTTTTATGAAGGTTATTAATGGACAAGGATATGAATGAGAAATTCAGGACCGACGACTGCGATCCAACATAAGGATGCCCAAATGGTCTCGGAATACTGCGATTCCTGTCAGGAATGAAAGCGCACTAAACTACCTTTTAGGTGACCAAAATTTGAGCCAATCCGACATCAAACGAGGGAGTTATGAGCGTCACCATTGTTTCGCGCAATTTGGAAAGATTAACAATCCAAATTGTTAAATGACGATAGAAGAGTTCCAACGTGCTTTTGGGATATCGAACAATCTCGAAATTAGCCAATTATGGTCCCATTTAGAAGCTTGTCCGGTTACCATTCTAATGAGCTCAAAATAGTCTACATTCGACCACTATAGAGCGAGTTATGAAGGGTACTACTGGACAAGGAGATGAATGAAAAATTCAGGACTGGCAACTGCGATCCCACTTACGAATGCCTAAATGATTTTTGAATATGATAATTCCTGTCAGGATTGAAAGAGCACTGAAATGCCTTTTAGATGCCTAAAAATCTACCCAATCCGACCTCAAATGAGGGAGTTGTGAGCGTGTGCATTGGATCACGCGATTCAGAAAAAATTAAGAGGCTTTTCCAAAAAATATCAACGTAAAAGCGGGTCAGCACAAGAGAGAAATCAACATAAATAATAAAGATAAATTCAAAAAGAAAATCCTACCTATACACTTTCACAGGTGCTCTCGATTGCATTTAGCGTGTGCAATAAGCCTTTAAACCCCTAGGTTTCCCTTAGTGGACGAGTTGTAGTCTCGTGAGGGTTTGCAGTAATATTACCCACAAACATTGAACTAACTAACTAGGAAAATGAAATAGAATAAAAAGTTGGGTTGCCTCCCAGGAGCGCTAAGTTTAACGTCTTCAGCCAGACAAAAATATACCATGAATTAATCAATCTTGAAAACCTAGGTCCTCCAAATTAACTTCCTTAACATCTTGATTAACCAAATCCTCCAAATAAGGTTTCAGTCATTGACCATTCACTTTGAAAATATTTCCGTCCTTAAGATTTTTAATCTCAACTGCTCCATGAGGAAATACTGTTACTACCTGATAAGGACCATACCATCGCGAACGTAGTTTTCCAAGAAAGAGGCATAACCTGGAATTATACAATAAGACTTTCTGACCCTGTTCAAATGTCTTGCGAAGAATTGATTGGTCATGAAAAAATTTCGTTCGTTCTTTATAAATTTTTGCATTCTCATATGCCTCATTTTGAATTTCTTCTAACTCATTGAGTTGAAGTTTACGGTGCGATCCAGCCTTGTTCAAATCAAAATTAAAGGTTTTGATGGCCCAATAAGCATGATGTTCTAATTCCACAGGTAAGTGACATGCTTTCCCAAAGACAAGCCTATAGGGAGACATTCCAATCGGGGTTTTGAATGCTATACGATACACCCAAAGAGCATCATTCAAATGTTGTGACCAATCCTTACGATCAGGGCAAACTGTTTTCTCTAAAATTTGTTTAATCTCCCGATTCGAAACTTCTACTTGACCACTTGTTTGTGGATGGTATGGAGTTGTAACTTTATGGGTGATGGAATATTTCTTCATTAAAGATTCAAACAATTTATTGTAAAAATGCATACCACCATCACTTATGATTGCCCGAGGAGTACCAAAACGAGAAAAGATACTTTCTTTCAAGAAGCGGACCATAACTTTGTGATCATTCGTTTTACATGGCACTGCTTCCACCCACTTAGAGACATAATCGACGGCCACAAGGATATACATATAACCGAATGATGGGGGAAACGGACCCATGAAGTCAATACCCCAAACATCAAATATCTCAACAATGAGAATATTGGTAAGTGGCATCATGTTTCTACGAGAAATATTACCCATACGTTGGCATCGATCACATGTAGAACAAAAGGCATGTGTGACTCAAAAAAGTGTAGGCCAATAAAATCCACTTTGTAAAACTTTTGCAGCTGTTTTCTTTGAACCAAAATGACCACCACATGCATGGTCGTGACAAAAGGAGATTATACTATGAAACTCACTCTCATGTACACATCTCCTAATGACCTGGTCAGGACAGAGTTTGAATAGGTATGGATCATCCCAGAAGAAATGTTTAACCTTAGCAAGAAATTTGGATTTATCCTGTTTAGTCCAATGAGAAGGAATCTGACTTGTAACAAGATAATTTACGATGTCAGCATATCAAGGTAATTGAGAAATAGCTAAAAGTTGTTCATCAGGAAAATACTCGTTCATTGGCACAAGATCCACTGTGGGCTCCAAGACAAGTCTAGACAAATGGTCGGCTACCACATTTTCGAAACCCTTTTTATCCTGAATTTCAATGTCAAATTCTTGTAGCAAGAGAATCCAACGAATCAATTGAGGTTTAGCATCTTTTTTAGAAAGAAGATATTTCAATGCTGCATGATCTGAAAACACTATAACCTTCGATCCAATGAGATATAACCTGAATTTGTCTAGAGAAAATACCACTGCCAACAACTCTTTTTCAGTGGTAGAGTAGTTCAGTTGAGCATCATTTAGAGTCCTACTAGCATAATAAATGACATGAGGTATTTTGTCCAATCGTTGCCCTAAGACGGCTCCAACAGCATAATCAAAAGCATCACACATAAGCTCAAAAGGTAAACTCCAATTAGGTGGTTGGATGATTGGAGCAGAAGTTAATAAAAGCTTTAACTTGTCAAAAGCTTTTCGACAATCATCATCAAGGTCAAATGCAACATCCTTAGCTAATAAACTGCACAAGGGTCGAGAAATTTTACTAAAATCCTTAATGAATCTCCTGTAGAATCCTGCATGCCCTAAAAATGATCTAATTTCCTTCACCGTTCTAGGTGGAGAAAGACTAGAAATTAAATTAATCTTGGCTTTATCAACTTCAATGCCTTTACTTGAAATAACATGCCTGAGTACAATCCCTTTTTGAACCATAAAATGACACTTTTCCCAATTCAATACCAGGTTCGTTTCTTTACATCTTTCCAAAACTAGAGATAGATGGTATAAGCATTCATCAAAGGAAGAGCTAAAAATGAAAAAATCATCCATGAAAATCTCGAGGAAACGCTCAACCATGTCTGAAAAAATACTCATCATGCATCGTTGAAAAGTAGCAGGCGCATTACATAGCCCAAATGGTATACGCCGATAGGCATATGTACCAAAAGGACATGTAAATGTGGTTTTCTCTTGATCCTCGGGAGCAATGAGAATCTGATTGTACCCAGAATAACCATCCAGGAAACAATAATAGTTATGCCCTGCCAATCTCTCAAGCATCTGATCTATGAAAGGAAGAGGAAAGTGATCCTTCCTTGTGACCAGGTTCAGTTTACGGTAATCAATACAAACTCACCAACCCGTAGTCATGCGGGTTGGTACTAATTCATTATCATCATTTTTTATCACCGTAATCTCAGACTTTTTTGGAACAACTTGGATTGGGCTGACCCACGTGCTATCCGAAATAGGGTAAATGATACCAACATCTAACAATTTAAGCACCTACGCCCGTACGACCTCTTTCATGTTAGGATTAATCCTCCTTTGCATTTCACGTGACGTTTTTACATTTTCCTCAAGATGAATACGATGCATACACACAGTGGGGCTTATTCCCTTTATGTCCGCTATTGTCCACCCAATAGCTGCCCTATGTTCTCTAAGAACATTAAGCAACTTGCCCTCCTGTTCCTTATCGAGGTTAGAAGCTATGATGACAGGTAGGGTCTCAGAAGGACCTAAAAATGCATACCTGAGAGTTTCAGGTAATTGTTTAAGGTCAAGTTCGGGTGCTTTCTCAACAGACGGGACCGGTTTAGACTCAGATGGTGGAAGAAGTTCCACTTTCTCTTTCCATTTTGTAGTATCCATTATAGAATTAGAGTCGAGCAATGCATTGACTTCTTCGATGGAACTTTCTATGTCAAATTCTGTGCCAAAATGTGCTAGACAAGTCTCCAGTGCGTCTTCGAAAGATTTAAAGAAAGAGTCATGCACTAGACTATCAATCATGTTCACCTCAAAAATATCATCCGAGTCTGCCGGTTGTTGTCCAGCATTGAAAACATTAAGTTTAATCTTCATGTTACCAAAAGACAACTTCATGACTCCATTCCTGCAATTTATAATAGCATTGGATGTAGCTAAGAATGGACGTCCCAAGATAACCGGGATTTGACTCATAGGATTCGGTACAGGCTGAGTATCAAGAACGATGAAATCTACTGGAAAATAAAACTTATCAACCTAGATTAACACGTCCTCAATAATACCACGGGGCACCTTGACAGATCTATCAGCTAGTTGTAGTGTTATTTTAGTTGATTTCAGTTCACCAAGTCCTAGCTGATCATATACAGAATATGGCAACAAATTAACGCTCGCCCCTAAATCGAGCAATGCCTTCTCAACCTTATGATCTCCTATGACACAAGAAATGGTAGGAGCTCCTGGATCCCTAAATTTAGGAGGACTGTTGTGTTGAATCATAGAGCTGAGTTGCTCTGCAAGGAAGACCTTCTTATGAACATGCATCTTACGCTTCTGAGTGCATAAATCTTTAAGAAACTTAGCGTAAGCAGGGACTTGCTTGATAGCATCAAGCAATGGAATGTTAATTTACACTTGCTTAAACATCTTCAATATCTCATTAAAGTTGTTTCCTTTCTTAACTGGTGCCAGACGTTGAGGAAAAAGTGCTTTAGGCACATAGGAAGGCACAGGAGTGGTTTCTGGAGGGTGAGAGTGCTTTTGGACTCTAGATGCAATAATATGTCTCTCCGCTTCATTTTTCTCTTCCGGTTTGGAATTTAATTCTTCCCTAGGCATTTCTACTTTGTTCTCGATCTGTTTACCAGACCTAAGGGTAATGATAGATTTGACTTGCTCATGATATTGTTCCTGGTTTGAATTAGAGCCAATCTCAAACTGTTCTTTTGGATTTACCACAGGTTGGCTAGGGAACCTCCCCTTCTCTCTCTCACTCAATGTAGCAGCAAGTTGACCCAATTGAACTTCCAGCTTGGCAATAGATTGAGCATTCGCATGGATGCTTTGCTGGTTAGCTAGTAAAGTTTGTTGGGCGTCTTTTTGAAATGGAAGAGAACTCTGCATAAAAAGATTGAGTGTATCCTCAAGAGATGGTTTCCTAGATTGTGCAGGAGCTTGTTGATATTGCGGAAACTGTTGAGGTTGTTGACTACCAACTTGTGGGTAAGGTTGCATAGGAGGATTTCCAGATGGTCTTCCTTGTTGTGGTCCTTTTGCCCAAGAAAGATTTGGATGTCTAGGTATTTGAGTAAGGATCATTCTCAGGTCTCTGAAAGGTGTTCATAGCATGTACTTGTTCGGAGAGAAATTTAGAAAATGCTGCACCAGATGGACACGACTGCGTAGGATGGCCAAGACTAGAACATATAGCACATGACTCAATTTGAGTTGTTTGTGGAGGTCCATTATTCAACATCAGAGCATCGACTTTCTATGTCAGGCTATCAAGTATGGTATAAATATTTGGCGTGACTCCTTTCTCACATATACCACCTTTCTTTGGCAGTTGGGGATTTCTTTCACCTCTATTTGAGTAGTCCCATTGTTGAAAATTTTCGCACAAGGTTTCAAAGAAATTCCATGCTTCGACATCACTTTTGGTCATGAATGACCCTCCACTGGTGGCATCCACCATGCGACAGTTTTGAGGTGTCAAACCATCATAGAAGTATTGAACTTGTTGCCAGTTCTCAAAGCCATGGTGTGGACATTTAAGGAGCAAGTCCTTCCATCTTTCCCAACATTCATGAAAGTGTTCTCCCTCTTTTTACGTGAAATTAGTGATTTCTCTACGGAGAGCATTCGTTTTGTGAACAGAAAAAAATTTGTTTAAGAACTTCTTAGACAGTTGATCCCATGTAGTGATCGTCCCAACTCCTAGAGAATTCAACCATGCTTATGCCTTATCCTTCAAAGAAAAAGGAAAAAGACGCAAACGGATCGAATCATCTGAGAAGTTTTGAAACCTATAGGTCGAGCAAATGTTTAGAAATTCTTTTACATGATGATATGGATCCTCTTTGTCTAAACCATAGAAAGATGGTAACAACTGTATGACTCCTGGTTTAAGTTCAAAGTGTGCTTCCGTGGTGGCTGGCAACACTATGCATGAAGGCGCATTAAATTGGACAGGAGCTGAATAATCTCAAAGCGCTTTAATTGCATTCTCATCCATCATTTCGAATAGGATATTTCTAGATCTTTTACGAAAGGTTCTTTCTATTTCAGGATCAAAGGGTGCTAGTTCTATGTTCAAAGATCTACGCCCTAGCATAAACTGAATAACTGAAATGTAGAAAAGAAAACTAAACTAAACTAAGATGTAACCTAAGAGAAATAAGACTAGAACCAAAAATTATGAATTCCTAAAAACAAGAGAAAGCTATGTAAACAAGAATTAGAAGAAAGAACCCGAAAAAGAAGATGATGGATGTCTGAAGATTTGATAGCTTCTCCTTTTGAAGACAATCTTATTTAACAACTTCCTTGTTCAATTCCTGTAAAAATTAAAATAAAAACAAAAGCAATTTCCTAAAATAATGCTAGAAAGAAAAAAATAATAATAATAAATAAAAATCTTAAGCAACGGTTAGTTTCTAAAAAGGGAAAAATTTTCTAAAACTAAAAAATAGAAAGTTAATTGAAAGAAGAATCTAAATCTAAAATTAAAAATTAAAAAATTTCTAAGAAGAAAGCCTAGAATTAGAAAATTCCTAAAAAATAGAAATTAGAAAAAGTAGAGAATTTTATAAAGGGATTACCAAAATAGAAGTTCAAATCAGGACCCTACAAAACAGGAAATATGTTAGTTTCTAAAATAAAATAAAATAAAATAAACTTTAACCTAAAGTTAGTAAAATCCTAAGGCTATGAATTATGATAAGAGAGAATCCTAAATTCAATTTGGACCGAAACAGTCCCCGGCAACGGCGCCAAAAACTTAATGTTTTAATTTAAACCAATCTGATTTAAATAATTTTAACTCGCAAGTATACGAATCAGATGTAGATATGGTACGTATTACGAGATCATTTCCACGAGGACTGGTTGTCACAATTTGAAATTTAAGACTCTTCTTAACTAATCCAACAAATATTTTAGCAAACTAATAAGTAAACTAACACAAATCTAGGGAAAATAACTGAGAACTATGAGAAAAATTCAATCCAGGAGAAGACTAGGACTTTCGAATCCACCCCTAATTATCCTAACCCTTATTTTACCTGTTGATTCACCCTAATTCAGATTGATATCAAAATAAACAAAGTACACTCTATGTCCTTGGTCGGGCACACAGAATGTATAATCCTTTAAAACATATGGATCACATCTTTTCATCCATGGTCAGGCATGGAGAGATGTAAATCCTGTTTCTTCCTCTATAGGAGACCTGTTCATGGTCAGACACAAGCACTTAGAATAATATTCCAAACAACATCCATATATAGACTTTGGTCGAGCTCATAGAATGGAGAAGTACGAAAATCTCAGGAAAGCACACTAGAAAAAGAAACAAATCAATCTAATTAAAATAAATTCAACATAAATAAGAGTCAATCAAATTAGGGGCTTCATCTGAGCCCTAGCTAGGAAGTTTAGCAATCCATAAAATTAATTAGGCAAAAGGAAATAAAAAGTAAAAACATTAAAAATATCTCCCTTATCTCTCTTCTTCCTTCTTCTCTCTCTCCTCCTTGGCTCTGGATCTTCCTTTCCAAGGTCTGAATCCCTGCTCCCCATGTCCAAAACCTCCTTATATAGTTGTTGGAGTGGTGAAAATTGAATTTGAATCGGATTTGGAAAGCTATGCATGCCTAGTGAAAGCTTTTTTGCAGCCAAGTTCAGTGCCTCGAAACACTCCACTTTCCTGGCTCAAATTTTAAAGAAACATCATCCCTTAGGACTTTCTTGGGTCCTCCACATGATAGACGGTTCAGATCTGCCATATGATCAAAGATGGTGGGCCAAAACCTCCTAGAAAAGTCAGTTTTCGCGGATGTGCGAAACCTTTCGCACCATTTTGCTGTTGTGATCGGTGGGCCTCACAGAAGCATTTTCTGAAAAATCCACCCTGTCCATTGGATTCAGGATGAAATTTCAGTCAAGAATGAGTGGTTTTGAACGTCCATAGGCGTGTCCTAGAGAAGAATTCACTAAAAGATCAGGTTTGAACGCTACAGGGTAGCCCTTTTGTGGCCCCTGTATCGCAAACATGTGCACGCATGGATGCAAAAGGTTAGCTTGGGTTTGTAGTGTCTACAGCCCTCTACAAGATGGACGACTTAGATCTTCCGTATGGGGCATGAGTGGGGTCTACTATCGATCGCAAAAAGGGCTAGCCGTCGGTCTACGTAACAGAGAGTTCCGTCTCTAAAAAGGAAATTGAGATGGAACAGTCAAAGGTCGGTTTGACCATGGTGGACGTACAGTGTACGGCTAGTGCACTTGTACACGTGCACATGCTACACAAGGTGGGGTCCACTATGATGTTTCTGAGAAATCCAATCCATCCATTCGTTTTGTCTCCCTATTTAAAGGGTTGAGACTAGATTTGAGGCAATTCCAGATATCAGGTGGGCCCAGAATCAACGGTTTATGGGCTGATCTATCAGTTGGGCACTTATATAGTGATCCAATGGCTGAAATTTTATGTGCACGGTTAATTTATGACCCTCATCCCATGTATGAAGTTCCAGGTCAATCAGATGGCAGGAACCCTCTGATCTTGAATTTTGGACCAATTTCAGGCCTCTTTAACATGAACGGCTTGATTTTCTCGGATCCCTGGCATGTAAATCCGTTGATCTTATTTCTCTGGAGTCCATCCCTTACTCTAGTGACTTCGGAGCATTAGATCTATACTTTTAATCTCTTTTTCAATCCACGCTCCTGGTTACTACCTGCAACAAAAACATATTTAAAATACGACATTAAACATTATCATATACGTCAAATTAGGTATTTATCGGGGTTCGATATGCAATATTTGACCCTCATCAGAAGCTTGTAAAGTTACCATTCCAATGAGCTCAAAATAGTCTAAACTTGACCACTGAAGAGAGAGTTATGAAGGTTACTATTGGACAAGGATATGAACGAGAAATTCAGGAACGACGACTGTGATCCAATTTATGGATGCTCAAATGGTCTCGGAATACGGTGATTCTTGTCAGGAATAAAAGAACACTAAAGTACCATTTAGATGACCCAAAATTGACCCAATCCGACGTCAAACGAGGGAGTTATGAGCGTGTCCGTTGGATAACATGATTTGGAAAGATTAATAACCCAAATTTTAAAATGACGGTCAAAGAGTTCCAAAGTGCTTTTGGGTTATCGAACGGTCTGACAATGAGCTAATTATGGTCCCATTTGGAAGCTTGTCAAGTTACTAATCCAATGAGCTCAAAATACTCTAAATTTGACCACTGAGGAAAGAGTTTTATGAAGGTTACTATTGGACAAGGTTATGAATGAGAAATTCAGGACCGACGACTGCGATCCAACTTAAGGATGCCCAAATGGTCTCGAAATACTGCGATTCCTATCAGGAATGAAAGAGCACTAAACTACCTTTTAGATGACCAAAAATTGAGCCAATCCGACATCAAACGAGGGAGTTATGAGCGTCACCATTGGATCGTGCAATTTGGAAAGATTAACAATCCAAATTTTTAAATGACGATAGAAGAGTTCCAACGTGCTTTTGGGATATCGAACGGTCTCAAAATTAGCCAATTATGGTCCCATTTGGAAGCTTGTCAAGTTACCATTCGAATGAGCTCAAAATAGTATACATTCGACCACTATAGAGTGAGTTATGAAGGGTACTATTGGACAAGGAGATGAATGAAAAATTCAGGACTGGCAACTGCGATCCCACTTAAGGATGCCTAAATGATCTCTGAATATGATAATTCCTGTCAGGATTGAAAGAGCACTGAAATGCCTTTTAGATGACCAAAAATTAACCCAATCCAATCTCAAACAAGGGAGTTGTGAGCGTGTGCGTTGGATCACGCGATTTGGAAAGATTAACGACCCAAATTGTAAAATGATGATCGAAGGATTCCAAGGTGCTATTGGGATATCGAACGGTCTTAGAATTAGCCAATTTCAGTCCCATTTTGAAGCTAACTAAGTTACAAATCCCATAGCTCAAAAATAGTCCAAATTCGACCACTGAAGAGAGAGTTATGAAGGTTACTACTGGATAAGGAGATGAAGGAAAAATTCAGGACTGACGGTGGCTGCGATCCTAATTACAGATGCCCACATGGTCTTTGAATATGACGAATCCAGTCAGGAATGAAAGACCACTAAAGTACCTTTTAAATGACCAAAACTCGACCAAATCGGACATCGAACGAGGGAGTTATGAGCGTCACCGTTGGATTGCGCAATTTGTAAAGATTAACAATCCAAATTGCTAAATGATGCTAAAAGAGTTTCAACGTGCTTTCGGGATATCGAACGGTCTCGGAATTAGCCAATTATGGTCCCATTCGGAAGCTTGTAAAGTTACCATTCCAATGAACTCAAAATAGTCTAAATTTGACCACTGAAGAGAGAGTTATGAAGGTTACTATTGGACAAGGATATGAACGAGAAATTCAGGAACGACGACTGCGATCCAATTTATGGTTGCTCAAATGGTCTCCGAATACGACAATTCTTTTCAGGAATAAAAGAGCACTAAAGTACCATTTAGATGACCCAAAATTGACCCAATCCGACATCAAACGAGGGAGTTATGAGCGTGTCCGTTGGATAGCATGATTTGGAAAGATTAATAACCCAAATTTTAAAATGACGGTCGAAGAGTTCCAAAGTGCTTTTAGGTTATCAAACGGTCTGACAATGAGCCAATTATGGTCCCATTTGGAAGCTTGTCAAGTTACTAATCCAATGAGCTCAAAATACTCTAAATTTGACCACTGAGGAAAGAGTTTTATGAAGGTCACTATTGGACAAGGATATGAATGCGAAATTCAGGACCGACGACTGCGATCCAACTTAAGGATGCCCAAATGGTCTCGGAATACTGCGATTCCTGTCAGGAATGAAAGAGCACTGAACAACCTTTTAGATGACCAAAAATTGAGCCAATTCGACATCAAACGAGGGAGTTATGGGCGTCACCATTGGATCGCACAATTTGGAAAGATTAACAATCCAAATTCTTAAATTACGATAGAAGAGTTCCAACGTGCTTTTGGGATATCGAACGGTCTCAAAATTAGCCAATTATGGTCCCATTTGGAAGCTTGTCAAGTTATCATTCTAATGAGCTCAAAATAGTCTACATTCGACCACTATAGAGCGAGTTATGAAGGGTACGATTGGACAAGGAGATGAATGAAAAATTTAGGACTGGCAACTCCGATCCCACTTACGGATGCCTAAATGATTTCCGAATATGATAATTCCTATCGAGATTGAACGAGCACTAAAATGCCTTTTAGATGTCCAAAAATCAACCCAATCCAACCTCAAACAAGGGAGTTGTGAGCGTGTGCGTTGGATCACGCGATTCGGAAAGATTAACAACCCAAATTGTAAAATGATGATCGAAGAATTCCAAGGTGCTATTGGGATATCGAACGATTTTAGAATTAGCCAATTTGAGCCCCATTTTGAAGCTTACTACGTTACAAATCCCATAGCTCAAAAATAGTCCAAATTTGACCACTGAAGAGAGAGTTATGAAGGTTACTACTGGACAAGGAGATGAAGAAAAAATTCAGGACTGACGGCGGCTGCGATCCCAGTTACGTATGCCCAAATGGTCTTCGAATATGACGAATCCAGTCGGGAATGAAAGACCACTAAAGTACCTTTTAAATGACCAAATCGGACATCGAACAAGGGATTTATGAGCTTCACTGTTGGATCGTGCGATTTGTAAAGATTAACAATCCAAATTGCTAAATGATGATAAAAGAGTTACAACGTGCTTTCGGGATATCGAACGGTCTCGGAATCAGCCAATTATGGTCCTATTCGGAAGCTGGTAAAGTTACCATTCCAATGAGCTCAAAATAGTCTAAACTTGACCATTGAAGAGAGAGTTATGAAGGTTACTATTGGACAAGGATATGAACGAGAAATTCAGGAACGACGACTGCGATCCAATTTTTGGATGCTCAAATGGTCTCGGAATACGGCGATTCTTGTCAGGAATAAAAGAGCACTAAAGTACCATTTAGATGACCCAAAATTGACCCAATCCGACATCAAACGAGGGAGTTATGAGCGTGTCCGTTGGATAGCATGATTTGGAAAGATTAATAACCCAAATTTTAAAATGACGGTCGAAGAGTTCCAAAGTGCTTTTGGGTTATCGAACGGTCTGACAATGAGCCGATTATGGTCCCATTTGGAAGCTTGTCAAGTTACTAATCCAATGAGCTCAAAATACTCTAAATTTGACCACTGAGGAAAGAGTTTTATGAAGGTTACTATTGGACAAGGATATGAATGAGAAATTCAGGACAGACGATTGCGATCTAACTTGAGGATGCCCAAATGGTCTCGGAATAGTACGATTCCAGCTAGAAATGAATGAGCACTAAACTACCTTTTAGATGACCAAAAATTGAGCCAATCCAACATCAAACGAGGGAGTTATGAGTGTCACCATTGGATCCCACAATTTGGAAAGATTAACAATCCAAATTGTTAAATGACGACAGAAGAGTTCCAACGTGCTATTGGGATATCGAACGGTCTCAAAATTAGCCAATTATGGTCCCATTTGGAAGCTTGTCAAGTCACCATTCTAGTGAGCTCAAAATAGTCTACATTCGACCACTATAGAGCGAGTTATGAAGGGTACCATTGGACAAGGAGATGAATGAAAAATTGAGGATTGGCAACTGCGATCCCACTTACGGATGCCTAAATGATTTTCGAATATGATAATTTCTGTCAGGATTGAAAGAGCACTGAAATTCCTTTTAGATGACCAAAAATCAACCCAATCCAACCTCAAACAAGGGAGTTGTGAGCGTGTGCGTTGGATCACGCGATTCGAAAAGATTAACAACCCAAATTGTAAAATGATGATCGAAGAATTCTAAGGTGCTATTGGGATATCGAACGGTCTTAGAATTAGCCAATTTCAGTCCCATTTTGAAGCTTATTAAGTTATAAATCCAATAGCTCAAAATAGTCCAACTTCGACCACTGAAGAGAGAGTTATGAAGGTTACTACTAGACAAGGAGATGAAGGAAAAATTCAGGACTGACGGCGGCTGCGATCCTAATTACGGATGCCCAAATGGTCTTCGAATATGACGAATCCAGTCGGAAATGAAAGACCACTAAAGTACCTTTTAAATGACCAAAACTCGACCAAATCGGACATCGAACTAGGGAGTTATGAGCGTCACCGTTGGATCGCGCGATTTGTAAAGATTAACAATCCAAATTGCTAAATGACGATAAAAGAGTTACAAAGTGCTTTCGGGATATCGAACGGTCTTGGAATCAGCAAATTATGGTCCCATTCGGAAGCTTGTAAAGTTACCATTCCAATGAGCTCAATATAGTCTAAACTTGACCACTGAAGAGAGAGTTATGAAGGTTACTACTAGACAAGGAGATGAAGGAAAAATTCAGGATTGACGGCGGCTGCGATCCCAATTACGGATGCCCAAATGGTCTTCGAATATGACGAATCCAGTTGGGAATGAAAGAACACTAAAGTACCTTTTAAATGACTAAAACTCGACCAAATCGGACATCGAACTAGGGAGTTATGAGCGTCACCGTTGGATCGCGCGATTTGTAAAGATTAACAATCCAAATTGGTAAATGAAGATAAAAGAGTTACAAAGTGCTTTCGGGATATCGAACGGTCTCGGAATCAGCAAATTATGGTCCCATTCGGAAGCTTGTAAAGTTACCATTCCAATGAGCTCAATATAGTCTAAACTTGACCACTGAAGAGAGAGTTATGAAGGTTACTACTAGACAAGGAGATGAAGGAAAAATTCAGGACTGACGGCGGCTGCGATCCCAATTACGGATGCCCAAATGGTATTTGAATATGATAAATCCAGTCGGGAATGAAAGAACACTAAAGTACCTTTTAAATGACTAAAACTCGACCAAATCGAACATCGAACTAGGGAGTTATGAGCGTCACCGTTGGATCGCACGATTTGTAAAGATTAACAATCCAAATTGCTAAATGATGATAAAAGAGTTACAAAGTGCTTTCGGGATATCGAACGGTCTCGGAATCAGCCAATTATGGTCCCATTCGGAAGCTTGTAAAGTAACCATTCCAATGAGCTCAATATAGTCTAAACTTGACCACTGAAGAGAGAGTTATGAAGGTTACTATTGGACAAGGATATGAACGAGAAATTCAGGAACGGCGACTGCGATCCAATTTATGGATGCTCAAATGGTCTCGGAATACGGTGATTCTTGTCAGGAATAAAAGAGCACTAAAGAACCATTTAGATGACCCAAAACTGACCCAATTTGACATCAAACGAGGGAGTTATGAGCATGTCCGTTGGATAGCATGATTTGGAAAGATTAATAACCCAAATTTTAAAATGACGGTCGAAGAGTTCCAAAGTGCTTTTGGGTTATCGAACGGTCTGACAATGAGCCAATTATGGTCCCATTTGGAAGCTTGTCAAGTTACTAATCCAATGAGCTCAAAATACTCTAAATTTGACCACTGAGGAAAGAGTTTTATGAAGGTTACTATTGGACAAGGATATGAATGAGAAATTCAGGACTGACGACTGCGATCCAACTTAAGGATGCCCAAATGGTATCGGAATACTGCGATTCCTGTCGGGAATGAAAGAGCACTAAACTACCTTTTAGATGACCAAAAATTGAGCCAATCTGACATCAAACGAGGGAGTTATGAACGTCACCATTGGATCGCACAATTTGTAAAGATTAACAATCCAAATTATTAAATGACGATAGAAGAGTTCCAATGTGCTTTTGGGATATCGAACGGTCTCAAAATTAGCCAATTATGGTCCCATTTGGAAGCTTTTCAAGTTACCAGTCTAATGAGCTCAAAATAGTGTACATTCGACCACTATAGAGCGAGTTATGAAGGGTACTATTGGACAAGGAGATGAATGAAAAATTCAGGACTGGCAACTGCGATCCCACTTACGGATGCCTAAATGATTTCCGAATATGATAATTCCTGTCATGATTGAAAGAGCACTGAAATGCCTTTTAGATGACCAAAAATTAACCCAATCTAACCACAAACAAGGGAGTTGTGAGCGTGTGCGTTAGATCACGCAATTCGAAAAGATTAACAACCCAAATTGTAAAAAGATGATCGAAGAATTCCAAGGTGCTATTGGGATATCGAACGGTCTTAGAATTAGCCAATTTCAGTCCCATTTTGAAGCTTATTAAGTTATAAATCCAATAGCTCAAAATAGTCCAAATTCGACCACTGAAGAGAGAGTTATGAAGGTTACTACTGGACAAGGAGATGAAGGAAAAATCCAGGACTGACGGCGGATGGGATCCCAATTACGGATGCCCAAATGGTCTTCGAATATGACGAATCCAGTCGGGAATGAAAGAACACTAAAGTACCTTTTAAATGACCAAAACTCGACCAAATCGGACATCGAACTAGGGAGTTATGAGCGTCACCGTTGGATCGCGCAATTTGTAAAGAGTAACAATCCAAATTGCTAAATGAGCTAAAAGAGTTTCAACGTGCTTTCGGGATATCGAACGGTCTCGGAATTAGCCAATTATGGTCCCATTCGGAAGCTTGTAAAGTTACCATTCCAATGAGCTCAAAATAGTCTAAATTTGACCACTGAAGAGAGAGTTATGAAGGTTACTATTGGACAAGGATATGAACGAGAAATTCATGAACGACGACTGCGATCCAATTTATGGTTGCTCAAATGGTCTCGGAATACGGCGATTGTTTTCAGGAATAAAAGAGCACTAAAGTACCATTTAGATGACCCAAAATTGACCCAATCCGACATCAAACGAGGGAGTTATGAGCGTGTCCGTTGGATAGCATGATTTGGAAAGATTAATAACCCAAATTTTAAAATGACGGTCGAAGAGTTCCAAAGTGCTTTTAGGTTATCAAACGGTCTGACAATGAGCCAATTATGGTCCCATTTGGAAGCTTGTCAAGTTACTAATCCAATGAGCTCAAAATACTCTAAATTTGACCACTGAGGAAAGAGTTTTATGAAGGTTACTATTGGACAAGGATATGAATGAGAAATTCAGGACCGACGACTGCGATCCAACTTAAGGATGCCCAAATGGTCTCGGAATACTGCAATTCCTGTCAAGAATGAAAGAGCACTGAACTACCTTTTAGATGACCAAAAATTGAGCCAATCCGACATCAAACGAGGGAGTTATGCGCGTCACCATTGGATCGTGCAATTTGGAAAGATTAACAATCCAAATTGTTAAATGAAGATAGAAGAGTTCCAACGTGCTTTTAGGATATCGAACGGTCTCAAAATTAGCCAATTATGGTCCCATTGGAAGCTTGTCAAGTTACCATTCTAATGAGCTCAAAATTGTCTACATTCGACCACTATAGAGCGAGTTATGAAGGGTACTATTGGACAAGGAGATGAATGAAAAATTCAGGACTGACAACTCCGATCCCACTTACGGATGCCTAAATGATTTCCAAATATGATAATTCTTGTCGGGATTGAAAGAGCACTAAAATGCCTTTTAGATGTCCAAAAATCAACCCAATCCAACCTCAAACAAGGGAGTTGTGAGCGTGTGCGTTGGATCACGCGATTCGAAAAGATTAACAACCCAAATTGTAAAATGATGATCGAAGAATTCCAAGGTGCTATTGGGATATCGAACGATTTTAGAATTAGCCAATTTGAGCCCCATTTTGAACCTTACTACGTTACAAATCCCATAGCTCAAAAATAGTCCAAATTCGACCACTGAAGAGAGAGTTATGAAGGTTACTACTGGACAAGGAGATGAAGGAAAAATTCAGGACAGATGGCGGCTGCGATCCCAATTACGTATGCCCAAATGGTCTTCGAATATGACGAATCCAGTCGGGAATGAAAGACCACTAAAGTACCTTTTAAATGACCAAATCGGACATCGAACTAGGGATTTATGAGCTTCACCGTTGGATCGTGCGATTTGTAAAGATTAACAATCCAAATTGCTAAATGATGATAAAAGAGTTACAACGTGCTTTCGGGATATCGAACGGTCTCGGAATCAGCCAATTATGGTCCTATTCGGAAGCTGGTAAAGTTACCATTCCAATGAGCTCAAAATAGTCTAAACTTGACCATTGAAGAGAGAGTTATGAAGGTTACTATTGGACAAGGATATGAACGAGAAATTCAAGAACGACGACTGCAATCCAATTTATGGATGCTCAAATGGTCTCGGAATACGGCAATTCTTGTCAGGAATAAAAGAGCACTAAAGTACCATTTAGATGACCCAAAATTGACCCAATCCGACATCGAACGAGGGAGTTATGAGCGTGTCCGTTGGATAGCATGATTTGGAAAGATTAATAACCCAAATTTTAAAATGACGGTCGAAGAGTTCCAAAGTGCTTTTGGGTTATCGAACGGTCTGATAATGAGCCGATTATGGTCCCATTTGGAAGCTTGTCAAGTTACTAATCCAATGAGCTCAAAATACTCTAAATTTGACCACTGAGGAAAGAGTTTTATGAAGGTTACTATTGGACAAGGATATGAATGAGAAATTCAGGACTGACGACTGCGATCCAACTTCAGGATGCCCAAATGGTATCGGAATACTGCGATTCTTGTCGGGAATGAAAGAGCACTAAACTACCTTTTAGATGACCAAAAATTGAGCCAATCCAACATCAAACGAGGGAGTTATGAGTGTCACCATTGGATCCCACAATTTGGAAAGATTAACAATCCAAATTGTTAAATGACGACAGAAGAGTTCCAACGTGCTATTGGGATATCGAACGGTCTCAAAATTAGCCAATTATGGTCCCATTTGGAAGCTTGTCAAGTCACCATTCTAGTGAGCTCAAAATAGTCTACATTCGACCACTATAGAGCGAGTTATGAAGGGTACCATTGGACAAGGAGATGAATGAAAAATTGAGGATTGGCAACTGCGATCCCACTTACGGATGCCTAAATGATTTCCGAATATGATAATTTCTGTCAGGATTGAAAGAGCACTGAAATGCCTTTTAGATGACCAAAAATCAACCCAATCCAACCTCAAACAAGGGAGTTGTGAGCGTGTGCGTTGGATCACACGATTCAAAAAGATTAACAACCCAAATTGTAAAATGATGATCGAAGAATTCCAAGGTGCTATTGGGATATCGAACGGTCTTAGAATTAGCCAATTTCAATCCCATTTTGAAGCTTATTAAGTTATAAATCCAATAGCTCAAAATAGTCCAAATTCGACCACTGAAGAGTGAGTTATGAAGGTTACTACTAGACAAGGAGATGAAGGAAAAATTCAGGACTGACGGCGGCTGCGATCCCAATTACGGATGCTCAAATGGTCTTCGAATATGATGAATCCAGTCGGGAATGAAAGAACACTAAAGTACCTATTAAATGACTAAAACTTGACCAAATCGGACATCGAACTAGGGAGTTATGAGCGTCACCGTTGGATCGCGCGATTTGTAAAGATTAACAATCCAGATTGCAAAATGACGATAAAAGAGTTACAAAGTGCTTTCGGGATATCGAACGGCCTCGGAATCAGCCAATTATGGTCCCATTCGGAAGCTTGTAAAGTTACCATTCCAATGAGCTCAATATAGTCTAAACTTGACCACGGAAGAGAGAGTTATGAAGGTTACTATTGGACAAGGATATGAACGAGAAATTCAGGAACGGCGACTGCGATCCAATTTATGGATGCTCAATTGGTCTCGGAATACGGCGATTCTTATCTGGAATAAAAGAGCACTAAAGAACCATTTAGATGACCCAAAATTGACCCAATCCGACATCAGACGAGGTAGTTATGAGCGTGTCCATTGGATAGCATGATTTGGAAAGATTAATAACCCAAATTTTAAAATGACGGTCGAAGAGTTCCAAAGTGCTTTTGGGTTATCGAACGGTCCCATTTGGAAGCTTGTCAAGTTACTAATCCAATGAGCTCAAAATACTCTAAATTTGACCACTGAGGAAAGAGTTTTATGAAGGTTACTATTGGACAAGGATATGAATGAGAAATTCAGGACCGACGACTGCGATCCAACTTAAGGATGCCCAAATGGTCTCGGAATACTGCGATTCCTGTCAGGAATGAAAGAGCACTAAAATACCTTTTAGATGACCAAAAATTGAGCCAATCCGACATCAAATGAGGAGTTATGAGCGTCACCGTTGCACCACGCGATTTGTAAAGATTAACAATCCAAATTGCTAAATGACAATAAAAGAGTTATAACGTGCTTTCGGGATATCGAACGGTCTCGGAATCAGCCAATTATGGTCCCATTCGGAAGCTTGTAAAGATACCATTCCAATGAGCTCAAAATAGTCTAAACTTGACCACTGAAGAGAGAGTTATGAAGGTTACTATTGGACAAGGATATGAACGAGAAATTCAGGAACGACGATTGCGATCCAATTTATGGATGCTCAAATGGTCTCGGAATACGGCGATTCTTCTCAGGAATAAAAGAGCACTAAAGTACCATATAGATGACCCAAAATTGACCCAATCCGACATCAAACGAGGGAGTTATGAGCGTGTCCGTTGGATAGCATGATTTGGAAAGATTAATAACCCAAATTTTAAAATGACGGTCGAAGAGTTCCAAAGTGCTTTTGGGTTATCGAACGGTCTGACAATGAGCCAATTATGGTCCCATTTGGAAGCTTGTCAAGTTACTAATCCAATGAGCTCAAAATACTCTAAATTTGACCACTGAGGAAAGAGTTTTATGAAGGTTACTATTGGACAAGGATATGAATGAGAAATTCAGGACCGACGACTGCGATCCAACTTAAGGATGGCCAAATGGTATTGGAATACTTCGATTCTTGTCGGGAATGAAAGAGCACTAAACTACCTTTTAGATGACCAAATATTGAGCCAATCCGACATCAAACGAGGGAGTTACGAGCGTCATCATTGGATCGCGCAATTTGGAAAGATTAACAATTCAAATTGTTAAATGACGATAGAAGAGTTCTAACGTGCTCTTAGGATATCGAACGGTCTCAAAATTAGCCAATTATGGTCCCATTCGGAAGCTTGTCAAGTTACCAGTCTAATGAGCTCAAAATAGTCTACATTCGACCACTATAAAGCGAGTTATGAAGGGTACTATTGGATAAGGAGATGAATGAAAAATTTAGGACTGGCAACTGCGACCCCACTTACGGATGCCTAAATGATTTCCGAATATGATAATTCCTGTCATGATTGAAAGAGCACGGAAATGCCTTTTAGATGACTAAAAATCAACCCAATCTAACCTCAAATAAGGGAGTTGTGAACGTGTGCGTTGGATCACGCGATTCGAAAAGATTAACAACCCAAATTGTAAAATGATGATCGAAGAATTCCAATCTGCTATTGGGATATCGAACGGTCTTAGAATTAGCCAATTTCAGTCCCATTTTGAAGCTTATTAAGTTATAAATCCAATAGCTCAAAATAGTCCAAATTCGACCACGGAAGAGAGAGTTATGAAGGTTACTACTAGACAAGGAGATGAAGGAAAAATTCAGGACTGACGGCGGCTACGATCCCAATTACGGATGCCCAAATGGTCTTCGAAAATGACGAATCCAGTCGGGAATGAAAGACCACTAAAGCACCTTTTAAATGACCAAAACTCGACCAAATCGGACATCGAACTAGGGAGTTATGAGCGTCACCGTTGGATCGCACGATTTGTAAAGATTAACAATCCAAATTGCTAAATGACGATAAAAGAGTTACAAAGTGCTTTCGGGATACCGAACGGTCTCGGAATCAGCCAATTATGGTCCCATTCGGAAGCTTGTAAAGTAACCATTCCAATGAGCTCAATATAGTCTAAACTTGACCACTGAAGAGAGAGTTATGTAGGTTACTATTGGACAAGGATATGAACGAGAAATTCAGGAACGACGACTGCGATCCAATTTTTGGATGCTCAAATGGTCTCGGAATACGGTGATTCTTGTCAGGAATAAAAGAGCACTAAAGAACCATTTAGATGACCCAAAATTGACCCAATCCGACATCAAACGAGGGAGTTATGAGCATGTCCGTTGGATAGCATGATTTGGAAAGATTAATAACCCAAATTTTAAAATGACGGTCGAAGAGTTCCAAAGTTGTTTTGGGTTATCGAACGGTCTGACAATGAGCCAATTATGGTCCCATTTAGAAGCTTGTCAAGTTACTAATCCAATGAGCTCAAAATACTCTAAGTTTGACCACTGAGGAAAGAGTTTTATGAAGGTTACTATTGGACAAGGATATGAATGAGAAATTCAGGACTGACGACTGCGATCCAACTTAAGGATGCCCAAATGGTCTCGGAATACTACGATTCCTGTCGGGAATGAAAGAGCACTAAACTACCTTTTAGATGACCAAAAATTGAGCCAATCCGACATCAAACGAGGGAGTTATGAACGTCACCATTGGATCGTACAATTTATAAAGATTAACAATCCAAATTATTAAATGACGATAGAAGAGTTCCAATGTGCTTTTGGGATAACGAACGGTCTCAAAATTAGCCAATTATGGTCCCATTTGGAAGCTTGTCAAGTTACCAGTCTAATGAGCTCAAAATCGTCTACATTCGACCACTATAGAGCGAGTTATGAAGGGTACTAGTGGACAAGGAGACGAATGAAAAATTCAGGACTGGCAACTACGATCCCACTCACGGATGCCTAAATAATTTTCAAATATGATAATTCCTGTCATGATTGAAAGAGCACTGAAATGCCTTTTAGTTGACCAAAAATCAACCCAATCCAACCTCAAACAAGGGAGTTGTGAGCGTGTGCTTTGGATCACGCGATTCGAAAAGATTAACAACCCAAATTGTAAAATGATGATCGAAGAATTCCAAGGTGCTATTGGGATAACGAACGGTCTTAGAATTAGCCAATTTTAGTCGCATTTTGAAGCTTATTAAGTTACAAATCCAATAGCTCAAAATAGCCCAAATTCGACCACTGAAGAGAGAGTTATGAAGGTTACTACTGGACAAGGAGATGAAGGAAAAATTCAGGACTGACGGCTGCGATCCCAATTACGGATGCCCAAATGGCCTTCGAATATGTCGAATCCAGTCGGGAATGAAAGACCACTAAAGTACCTTTTAAATGACCAAAACTCGACCTAATCGGACATCGAACTAAGGAGTTATGAGCGTCACCGTTGCACCACGCGATTTGTAAAATTAACAATCCAAATTGCTAAATGATAATAAAAGAGTTACAACGTGCTTTCGGGATATCGAACGGTCTCGAAATCAGCCAATTATGGTCCCATTCGGAAGCTTGTAAAGATACCATTCCAATGAGCTCAAAATAGTCTAAACTTGACCACTGAAGAGAGAGTTATGAAGGTTACTATTGGACAAGGATATGAACGAGAAATTCAGGAACGACGACTGCGATCCAATTTATGGATGCTCAAATGGTCTCGGAATACGGCGATTCTTGTCAGGAATAAAAGAGCACTAAAGTACCATTTAGATGACCCAAAATTGATCCAATCCGACATTAAACGAGGGAGTTATGAGCGTGTCCGTTGGATAGCATGATTTGGAAAGATTAATAACCCAAATTTTAAAATGACGGTCGAAGAGTTCCGAAGTGCTTTTGGGTTATCGAACGGTCTGACAATGAGCCAATTATGGTCCCATTTGGAAGCTTGTCAAGTTACTAATCCAATGAGCTCAAAATAATCTAAATTTGACCACTGAGGAAAGAGTTTTATGAAGGTTACTATTGGACAAGGATATGAATGAGAAATTCAGGACCGACGACTGCGATCCAACTTGAGGATGCCCAAATGTTTTCGGAATACTACGATACCTGTCAGGAATGAAAGAGCACTAAACTACCTTTTAGATGACCAAAAATTGAGCCAATCCGACATCAAACGAGGGAGTTATGAGCGTCATCGTTGGATCGCGCAATTTGGAAAGATTAACAATCCAAATTGTTAAATGACGATAGAAGAGTTCCAACGTGCTTTTGGGATATCGAACGGTCTCAAAATTAGCCAATTATGGTCCCATTTGGAAGCTTGTCAAGTTACCATTCTAATGAGCTCAAAATAGTCTACATTCGACCACTATAGAGCGAGTTATGACGGGTACTAGTGGACAAGGAGATGAGTGAAAAATTCAGGACTGGCAACTCCGATCGCACTTACGGATGCCTAAATGATTTTCGAATATGATAATTCCTGTCGGGATTGAAAGAGCACTAAATTGCCTTTTAGATGTCCAAAAATCAACCCAATCCAACCTCAAACAAGGGAGTTGTGAGCGTGCGCGTTGGATCACGCGATTCGAAAAGATTAACAACCCAAATTGTAAAATGATGATTGAAGAATTCCAAGGTGCTATTGGGATATCGAACGATTTTAGAATTAGCCAATTTGAGCCCCATTTTGAAGCTTACTACGTTACAAATCCAATAGCTCAAAATAGCCCAAATTCGACCACTGAAGAGAGAGTTATGAAGGTTACTACTGGACAAGGAGATGAAGGAAAAATTCAGGACTGACGGCTGCGATCCCAATTACGGATGCCCAAATGGCCGTCGAATATGACGAATCCAGTCGGGAATGAAAGATCACTAAAGTACCTTTTAAATGATCAAAACTCGACCTAATCGGACATCGAACTAAGGAGTTATGAGCGTCACCGTTGTACCATGCGATTTGTAAAGATTAACATCCAAATTGCTAAATGACAATAAAAGAGTTACAACGTGCTTTCGGGATATCGAACGGTCTCGGAATCAACCAATTATGGTCGCATTCGGAAGCTTGTAAAGATACCATTCCAATGAGCTCAAAATAGTCTAAACTTGACCACTGAAGAGAGAGGTATGAAGGTTACTATTGGACAAGGATATGAACAAGAAATTCAGGAACGACGACTGCGATCCAATTTATGGATGCTCAAATGGTCTCGGAATACGGCGATTCTTGTCAGGAATAAAAGAGCACTAAAGTACCATTTAGATGACCCAAAATTTAACCAATCCGACATCAAACGAGGGAGTTATGAGCATGTCCGTTGGATAGCATGATTTGGAAAGATTAATAACCCAAATTTTAAAATGACGGACGAAGAGTTCCAAAGTGCTTTTGGGTTATCGAACGGTCTGACAATGAGCCAATTATAGTCCCATTTGGAAGCTTGTCAAGTTACTAATCCAATGAGCTCAAAATACTCTAAATTTGACCACTGAGGAAAGAGTCTTATGAAGGTTACTATTGGACATGGATATGAATGAGAAATTCAAGACCGACGAATGCGATCCAACTTGAGGATGCCCAAATGGTTCCGGAATACTGTGATACCTGTCAGGAATGAAAGAGCACTAAACTATCTTTTAGATGACCAAAAATTGAGCCAATCCGACATCAAACGAGGGAGTTATGAGCGTCACCATTGGATCGCGTAATTTGGAAAGATTAACACTCCAAATTGTTAAATGACGATAGAAGAGTTCCAACGTGCTTTTGGGATATCGAACGGTCTCAAAATTAGCCAATTATGGTCCCATTTGGAAGCTTGTCAAGTTACCAGTCTAATGAGCTCAAAATAGTCAACATTCGACCACTATAGAGCGAGTTATGAAGGGTACTAGTGGACAAGGAGATGAATGAAAAATTCAGGACTGGTAACTGCGATCCCACTTACGGATGCCTAAATGATTTCCGAATATGATAATTCCTGTCAGGATTAAAAGAGCACTTAAATGTCTTTTAGATGACCAAAAATTAACCCAATCCAACCTCAAACAAGGGAGTTGTGAGCGTGTGCATTGGATCACGCGATTCAGAAAGATTAACAACCCAAATTGTAAAATGATGATCGAAGAATTCCAAGGTGCTATTGGGATACCGATTGGTCTTGGAATTAGCCAATTTTAGTCCCATTTTGAAGCTTATTAAGTTACAAATCCAATAGCTCAAAATAGCCCAAATTCGACCACTGAAGAGAGAGTTATGAAGGTTACTACTGGACAAGGAGATGAAGGAAAAATTCAGGACTGACGGCTGCGATCCCAATTACGGATGCCCAAATGGCCTTCGAATATGACGAATCCAGTCGGGAATGAAAGACCACTAAAGTACCTTTTAAATGACCAAAACTCGACCTAATCGGACATCGATCTAAGGAGTTATGAGCGTCACCGTTGCACCACGCGATTTGTAAAGATTAACAATCCAAATTGATAAATGACAATAAAAGAGTTACAACGTGCTTTCCGGATATCGAACGGTCTCGGAATCAGCCAATTATGGTCCCATTCGGAAGCTTGTAAAGATACCATTCCAATGAGCTCAAAATAGTCTAAACTTGACCACTGAAGAGAGAGTAATGAAGGTTACTATTGGACAAGGATATGAACGAGAAATTCAGGAACGACGACTGCGATCCAATTTATGGATGCTCAAATGGTCTCGGAATACGGCGATTCTTGTCAGGAATAAAAGAGCACTAAAGTACCATTTAGATGACCCAAAATTGACCCAATCCGACATCAAACGAGGGAGTTATGAGCGTGTCCGTTGGATAGCATGATTTGGAAAGATTAATAACCCAAATTTTAAAATGACGGTCGAAGAGTTCCAAAGTGCTTTTGGGTTATCGAACGGTCTGACAATGAGTCGATTATGGTCCCATTTGGAAGCTTGTCAAGTTACTAATCCAATGAGCTCAAAATACTCTAAATTTGACCACTGAGGAAAGAGTTTTATGAAGGTTACTATTGGACAAGGATATGAATGAGAAATTCAGGACCGACGACTGCGATCCAACTTAAGGATGCCCAAATGTCTCGGAATACTGCTATTCCTGTTAGGAATGGAAGAGCACTGAACTACCTTTTAGATGACCAAAAATTGAGCCAATCCGACATCAAACGAGGGAGTTATGAGCGTCACCATTGGATCGCGCAATTTGGAAAGATTAACAATCCAAATTGTTAAATGACGATAGAAGAGTTCCAACGTGCTTTTGGGATATCGAACGGTCTCAAAATTAGCCAATTATGGTCCCATTTGGAAGCTTGTCAAGTTACTAGTCTAATGAGCTCAAAATAGTCTACATTCGACCACTATGGAGCGAGTTATGAAGGGTACTACTGGACAAGGAGATGAATGAAAAATTCAGGACTGGTAACTGCGATCCCACTTACGGATGCCTAAATGATTCCCGAATATGATAATTCCTGTCAGGATTAAAAGAGCACTAAAATGTCTTTTAGATGACCAAAAATCAACCCAATACAACCTCAAACAAGGGAGTTGTGAGCGTGTGCTTTGGATCACGCGATTCGGAAAGATTAACAACCCAAATTGTAAAATGATGATCGAAGAATTCCAAGGTGCTATTGGGATACCGAACGGTCTTAGAATTAGCCAATTTTAGTCCCATTTTGAAGCTTATTAAGTTACAAATCCAATAGCTCAAAATAGGCCAAATTAGACCACTGAAGAGAGAGTTATGAAGGTTACTACTGGACAAGGAGATGAAGGAAAAATTCAGGACTGACGGCTGCGATCCCAATTACGGATGCCCAAATGGCCTTCGAATATGACGAATCCAGTCGGGAATGAAAGACCACTAAAGCACCTTTTAAATGACCAAAACTCGACCTAATCGGACATCAAACTAAGGAGTTATGAGCGTCACCGTTGCACCACGCGATTTGTAAAGATTAACAATCCAAATTGCTAAATGACAATAAAAGAGTTACAACGTGCTTTCGGGATATCGAACGGTCTCGGAATCAGCCAATTATGGTCGCATTCGGAAGCTTGTAAAGATACCATTCCAATGAGCTCAAAATAGTCTAAACTTGACCACTGAAGAGAGAGTTATGAAGGTTACTATTGGACAAGGATATGAACGAGAAATACAGGAACGACGACTGCGATCCAATTTATGGATGCTCAAATGGTCTCGGAATACGGCGATTCTTGTCAGGAATAAAAGAGCACTAAAGTACCATTTAGATGACGCAAAATTGACCCAATCCGACATCAAACGAGGGAGTTATGAGCGTGTCCGTTGGATAGCTTGATTTGGAAAGATTAATAACCCAAATTTTAAAATGACGGTCGAAGAGTTCCAAAGTGCTTTTGGGTTATCGAACGGTCTGACAATGAGCCAATTATGGTCCCATTTGGAAGCTTGTCAAGTTACTAATCCAATGAGCTCAAAATACTCTAAATTTGACCACTGAGGAAAGAGTTTTATGAAGTTTACTATTGGACAAGGATATGAATGAGAAATTCAGGACCGACGACTGCGATCCTACTTGAGGATGCCCAAATGGTTTCGGAATACTGCGATACCTGTCAGGATTGAAAGAGCACTAAAATACCTTTTAGATGACCAAAAATTGAGCCAATCCGACATCAAACGAGGGAGTTATGAGCGTCACCATTGGATCGCGCAATTTGGAAAGATTAACAATCCAAATTGTTAAATAACGATAGAAGAGTTCCAACGTGCTTTTGGGATATCGAACGGTCTCAAAATTAGCCAATTATGGTCCCATTTGGAAGCTTGTCAAGTTACCAGTCTAATGAGCTCAAAATAGTCTACATTCGACCACTATAGAGCGAGTTATGAAGGGTACTACTGGACAAGGAGATGAATGAAAAATTCAGGACTGGTAACTGCGATCCAACTTACGGATGCCTAATTGATTTCCGAATATGATAATTCCTGTCAGGATTAAAAGAGCACTAAAATGGCTTTTAGATGACCAAAAATCAACCCAATCCAACCTCAAACAAGGGAGTTGTGAGCGTGTGCATTGGATCACGCGATTCGGAAAGATTAACAACCCAAATTGTAAAATGATGATCGAAGAATTCCAAGGTGCTATTGGGATACCGATTGGTCTTGGAATTAGCCAATTTTAGTCCCATTTTGAAGCTTATTAAGTTACAAATCCAATAGCTCAAAATAGCCCAAATTCAACCACTGAAGAGAGAGTTATGAAGGTTACTACTGGACAAGGAGATGAAGGAAAAATTCAGGTCTGACGGCTGCGATCCCAATTACGGATGCCCAAATTGCCTTCGAATATGACGAATCCAGTCGGGAATGAAAGACCACAAAAGTACCTTTTAAATGACTTAAAGTCAACCTAATCGGACATCGAACTAAGTAGTTATGAGCGTCACCGTTGCACCACGCGATTTGTAAAGATTAACAATCCAAATTGCTAAATGACAATAAAAGAGTTACAACGTGCTTTCGGGATATCGAACTGTCTTGGAATCAGCCGATTATGGTCTCATTCGGAAGCTTGTAAAGATACCATTCCAATGTGCTCAAAATAGTCTAAACTCGAACACTGAAGAGAGAGTTATGACGGTTACTATTGGACAAGGATATGAACGAGAAATTCAGGAACGACGACTGCGATCCAATTTATGGATGCTCAAATGGTCTCGGAATACGGCGATTATTATCAGGAATAAAAGAGCACTAAAGTACCATTTAGATGACCCAAAATTGACCCAATCCGACATCAAACGAGGGAGTTATGAACGTATCCGTTGGATAGCATTATTTGGAAAGATTAATAACCCAAATTTTAAAATGAGGGTCGAAGAGTTCCAAAGTGCTTTTGGGTTATCGAACGGTCTGACAATGAGCCAATTATGGTCCCATTTGGAAGCTTGTCAAGTTACTAATCCAATGAGCTCAAAATACTCTAAATTTGACCACTGAGGAAAGAGTTTTATGAAGCTTACTATTGGACAAGGATATGAATGAGAAATTCAGGACCGACGACTGCGATCCAACTTAAGGATGCCCAAATGGTCTCGGAATACTGTGATTCTTGTCAGGAATGAAAGAGTACTAAACTACCTTTTAGATGACCAAAAATTGAGCCAATCCGACATCAAACGAGGGAGTTGTGAGCGTCACCATTGGATCGCACAATTTGAAAAGATTAAAAATCCAAATTGTTAAATGACGATAGAAGAGTTCCAACGTGCTTTTGGGATATCGAACGGTCTCAAAATTAGCCAATTATGGTCCCATTCGGAAGCTTGTCAAGTTATCAGTCTAATGAGCTCAAAATAGTCTACATTCGAGCACTATAGAGCGAGTTATGAAGGGTACTACTGGATAAGGAGTTGAATGAAAAATTCAGGACTGGCAACTGCGATCCCACTTACGGATGCCTAAATGATTTTCGAATATGATAATTCCTGTCAGGATTGAAAGAGCACTGAAATGCCTTTTAGATGACCAAAAATCAACCCAATCCAACCTCAAACAAGGGAGTTGTGAGCGTGTGCTTTGGATCACGCGATTCGGAAAGATTAACAACCCAAATTGTAAAATGATGATCGAAGAATTCCAAGGTGCGATTGGGATACCGAACGGTCTTAGAATTAGCCAATTTTAGTCCCATTTTGAAGCTTATTAAGTTACAAATCCAATAGCTCAAAATAGCCCAAATTCGACCACTGAAGAGAGAGTTATGAAGGTTACTACTGGACAAAGAGATGAAGGAAAAATTCAGGACTGACGGCTGCGATCCCAATTATGGATGCCCAAATGGCCTTCGAATATGACGAATCCAGTCGGGAATGAAAGACCACTAAAGTACCTTTTAAATGACCAAAACTCGACCTAATCGGACATCGAACTTAGGAGTTATGAGCGTCACCGTTGCACCACGCGATTTGTAAAGATTAATAAACCAAATTTCTAAATGAGGTTAAAAGAGTTACAACGTGCTTTCGGGATATCGAACGGTCTCGGAATCAGCCAATTATGGTCCCATTCGGAAGCTTGTAAAGATATCATTCCAATGAGCTCAAAATAGTCTAAACTTGTCCACTGAAGAGAGAGTTATGAAGGTTACTATTGGACAAGGATATGAACGAGAAATTCAGGAACGACGACTGCGATCCAATTTATGGACGCTCAAATGGTCTCGGAATACGGCGATTCTTGTCAGGAGTAAAAGAGCACTAAAGTACCATTTAGATGACCCAAAATTGAGGATGCCCAAATGGTCTCGAAATACTGCGATTCCTGTCCGGAATGAAAGAGCACTAAACTACCTTTTAGATGACCAAAAATTGAGCCAATCCGACATCAAACGAGGGAGTTATGAGCGTCACCATTGGATCGCGCAATTTGGAAAGATTAACAATCTAAATTGTTTAATGACGATAGAAGAGTTCCAACGTGCTTTTGGGATATTGAACGGTCTCAAAATTAGCCAATTATGGTCCCATTCGGAAGATTGTCAAGTTATCAGTCTAATGAGCTCAAAATAGTCTGCATTCGACCACTATAGAGCGAGTTATGAAGGGTACTACTGGACAAGGAGATGAATGAAAAATTCAGGACTGGCAACTGCGATCCCACTTACGGATGCCTAAATGATTTCCGAATATGATAATTCCTGTCAGGATTGAAAGAGCACTGAAATGCCTTTTAGATGACCAAAAATCAACCCAATCCAACCTCAAACAAGGGAGTTGGGAGCGTGAGCGTTGGATCATGCGATTCGGAAAGATTAACAACCCAAATTGTAAAATGATGATCAAAGAATTCTAAGGAGCTATTGGGATATCGAACGGTCTTAGAATTAGCCAATTTCAGTCCCATTTTGAAGCTTACTAAGTTACAAATCCTATAGCTCAAAATATTCCAAATTTGACCACTGAAGAGAGAGTTTTGAAGGTTACTCCTGGACAAGGAGATGAAGGAAAAATTCAGGACTGACGGCGGCTGCGATCCCAATTATGGATGCCCAAATGGTCTTCGAATATGATGAATCCAGTCGATAATGAAAGACCGCTAAAGTACCTTTTAAATGACCAAAACTTGACTAAATCGGACATCGAACGGTGACTGCGATCCAATTTATTGATGCTCAAATGGTCTCGGAATACGGCGATTCTTGTCAGGAATAAAAGAGCACAAAAGTACCATTCAGATGACCCAAAATTGACCCAATCCGACATCAAACGAGGGAGTTATGAGCGTCACCATTGGACGCACAATTTGGAAAGATTAACAATCCAAATTGTTAAATGAAGATAGAAGAGTTCCAACGTGCTTTTGGGGTATCGAACGGTCTCAAAATTAGCCAATTATGGTCCCATTAGGAAGCTTGTCAAGTTAACATTCTAATGAGCTCAAAATAGTCCACATTCGACTACTATAGAGCGAGTTATGAAGGGTACCATTGGACAAGTAGATGAATGAAAAATTCAGGACTTACAACTGCGATCCCACTTACGGATGCCTAAATGATTTCTGAATATGATAATTCCTATTAGGATTGAAAGAGCACTAAAATGCCTTTTAGATGACCAAAAATCAACCCAATCCCACCTCAAATAAGGGAGTTGTGAGCGTGTGCGTTGGATCACGCGATTCGAAAAGATTAACAACCCAAATTGTAAAATGATGATCGAAGAATTCCAAGGTACTATTGGGATACCGAACGGTCTTAGAATTAGGCAATTTTAGTCCCATTTTGAAGCTTATTAAGTTACAAATCCAATAGGTCAAAATAGTCCAAATTCGACCACTGAAGAGAGAGTTATGAAGGTTACTACTGGACAAGGAGATGAAGGAAAAATTCAGTACTGACGGCTGCGATCCCAATTACGGATGCACAAATGGTATTCGAATATGGCGAATACAGTCGGGAATGAAAGACCACTAAAGTACCTTTTAAATGACCAAAACTCGACCTAATCGGACATCGAACTTAGGAGTTATGAGCGTCACCGTTGCACCACGCGATTTGTAAAGATTAACAAACCAAATTGCTAAATGACAATAAAAGAGTTACAACGTGCTTTCGGGATATCGAATGGTCTCGGAATCAGCCAATTATGGTCCCATTCGAAAGCTTGTAAAGTTACCATTCCAATGAGCTCAAAATAGTCTAAACTTGACCATTGAAGAGAGAGTTATGAAGGTTACTATTGGACAAGGATATGAACGAGAAATTCAGGAACGACGACTGCGATCCAATTTATGGATCCTCAAATGGTCTCAGAATACGGCGATTCTTGTTAGGAATAAAAGAGCACTAAAGTACCATTTAGATGACCCAAAATTGACCCAATCCGACATCAAACGAGGGAGTTATGAGCGTCACCATTGGATCGCACAATTTGGAAAGATTAACAATCCAAATTGTTAAATGGCGATAGAAGAGTTCCAACGTGCTTTTGGAATATCGAACGGTCTCAAAATTAGCCAATTATGGTCCCATTAGGAAGCTTGTCAAGTTACCATTCTAATGAGCTCAAAATAGTCCACATTCGACCACTATAGAGCGAGTTATGAAGGGTACCATTGGACAAGTAGATGAATGAAAAATTCAGGACTGGCAACTGCGATCCCACTTACGGATGCCTAAATGATTTTCGAATATGATAATTCTGTCAGGATTGAAAGAGCACTGAAATGCCTTTTAGATGACCAAAAATCAACCCAATCCAACCTCAAACAAGGGAGTTGTGAGCGTGTGCGTTGGATCACGCGATTCGGAAAGATTAACAACCCAAATTGTAAAATGATGATCGAAGAATCCCAAGGTGCTATTGGGATATCGAACGGTCTTAGAATTAGCCAATTTCAGTCCCATTTTGAAGCTTACTACAACTCCAATATCTCAAAATAGTCCAAATTCGACCACTAAAGAGAGAGTTATGAAGGTTACTACTGGACAAGGAGATGAAGGAAAAATTCAGGACTGACGGCGGCTGTGATCCCAATTACGGATGCCCAAATGGTCTTCGAATATGACGAATCCAGTCGGGAATGAAAGAGCACTAAAGTACCTTTTAAATGACCAAAACTCAACCAAATCGGACATCGAACGAGGGAGTTATGAGCGTCACCATTGGATCGCGCGATTTGTAAAGATTAACAATCCAAATTGCTAAATGACGATAAAAGATTACAACGTGCTTTCGCGATATCAAACGGTCTCGGAATCCGCCAATTATGGTCCCATTCAGAAGCTTGTAAAGTTACCATTCCAATGAGCTCAAAATACTCTAAATTGACCATTGAAGAGAGAGTTATGAAGGTTACTACTGGACAAGGATATGAACGAGAAATTCAGGAATGACGACTGCGATCCAATTTATGTATGCTCCAATGGTCTCGGAATACGGTGATTCTTGTCAGGAATAAAAGAGCACTAAAGTAGCATTTAGATGACCCAAAATTGACCCAATCCGATATCAAACGAGGGAGTTATGAGCGTGTCCGTTGGATTGCATGATTTGGAAAGATTAATAACCCAAATTTTAAAATGACGGTCGAAGAGTTCCAAAGTGCTTTTGGGTTATCGAACGGTCTGACAATGAGCCAATTACGGTCCCATTTGGAAGCTTGTCAAGTAACCATTCTAATGAGCTCAAAATAGTCTACATTCGACCACCATAGAGCGAGTTATGAAGGGTACAACTGGACAAGGAGATGAATGAACAATTCAGGACGGGCAACTGTGATCCCACTTACGGATGCCTAAATAATTTCCGAATATGATAATTCCTGTCAGGATTGAAAGAGCACTGAAATGCCTTTTAGATGACCAAAAATCAACCCAATCCAACCTCAAACAAGGGAGTTGTGAGCGTGTGCGTTGGATCAAGCGATTCGGAAATATTAACAACCCAAATTGTAAAATGTTGATCGAAGAATTCCAAGGTGCTATTGGGATATCGAACGGTCTTAGAATTAGCCAATTTTAGTCCCATTTTGAAGCTTACTAAGTTACAAATCCAATAGCTGAAAATAGTCCAAATTCGACCACTGAAGAGAGAGTTATGAAGGTTACTACTGGACAAGGAGATGAAGGAAAAATTCAGGACTGACGGCGGCTGCGATCCGAATTACGGATGCCCAAATGGTCTTCGAATATGACGAATCCAGTGGGGAAAAAAAGACCACTAAAGTACCCTTTAAATGACCAAAACTCGACCAAATCGGACATCGAACTAGGGAGTTATGAGCGTCACCATTGGATCGCGCGATTTGTAAAGATTAACAATCCAAATTGCTAAATGACGATGAAAGAGTTACAACGTGCTTTCGGGATATCGAACGGTCTCGGAATCAGCCAATTATGGTCCCATTCGGAAGTTTGTAAAGTTACCATTGCAATGAGCTCAAAATAGTCTAAACTTGACCACTAAAGAGAGAGTTATGAAGGTTACTATTGGACAAGGATATGAACGAGAAATTCAGGAACGACGACTGCGATCTAATTTATGGATGCTCAAATGGACTTGGAATACGGCGATTCTTGTCAGGAATAAAAGAGCACTAAAGTACCATTTAGATGACCAAAAATTGACCCAATCCGACATCAAACGAGGGAGTTATGAGCGTGTCCGTTGGATAGCATGATTTGGAAAGATTAATAACCTAAATTTTAAAATGAGGGTCGAAGAGTTCCAAAGTGCATTTGGGTTATCGAACGGTCTGACAATGAGCCAATTATGGTCCCATTTGGAAGCTTGCCAAGTTACTAATCCAATGAGCTCAAAATACTCTAAATTTGACCACTGAGGAAAGAGTTTTATGAAGTTACTATTGGACAAGGATATGAATGAGAAATTCAGGACCGACGACTGCGATCCAACTTAAGGATGCCCAAATGGTCTCGGAATACGGCGATTCCTGTCAGGAATGAAAGAGCACTAAAATACCTTTTAGATGGCCAAAAATTGAGGCGATCCGACATCAAACGAGGGAGTTATGAGCGTCACCATTGGATCCCGCAATTTGGAAAGATTAACAATCCAAATTGTTAAATGATGATAGAAGAGTTCCATGGTGCTATTGGGATATCGAACGGTCTCAAAATTAGCCAATTATGGTCCCATTTGGAAGCTTGTCAAGTTACCATTGTAATGAACTCAAAATAGTCTACATTCGACCACAATAGAGCGAGTTATGTAGGGTACTACTGGACAAGGAGATGAATGAAAAATTCAGGTCTCGCAACTGCGTTCCCACTTTCGGATGCCTAAATGATTTTCAAATATGATAATTCCTGTAAGCATTGAAAGAGCACTGAAATGCCTTTTAGATGACCAAAAATCAACCCAATCCAACCTCAAACAAGGGAGTTGTGATCGTGTGCGTTGGATCACGCGATTCGAAAAGATTAACAACCCAAATTGTAAAATGATGATCGAAGAATTCCAAGGAGCTATTGGGATATCGAACGGGCTTAGAATTAGCCAATTTCAGTCCCATTTTGAAGCTTACTAAGTTACAAATCCAATAGCTGAAAATAGTCCAAATTCGACCATTGAAGAGAGAGTTATGAAGGTTACTACTGGACAAGGAGATGAAGGAAAAATTCAGGACTGACGGCGGCTGCGATCCCAATTACGGATGCCCAAATGGTCTTCGAATATGACGAATCCAGTCGGGAATGAAAGACCACTAAATTACCTTTTAAATGACCAAAACTCGACCAAATCGGACATCGAACTAGGGAGTTATGAGCGTCACCATTGGATCGCGCGATTTGTAATGATTAATGTGCTTTCGGGATATCGAACGATCTCGGAATCAGCCAATTATGGTCCCATTCGGAAGCTTGTAAAGTTACCATTGCAATGCGCTCAAAATTGTCTAAACTTGACCACTGAAGAGAGAGTTATGAAGGTTACTATTGGACAAGGATATGAACGAGAAATTCAGGAACGACGACTGCGATCCAATTCATGGATGCTCAAATGGTCTCGGAATACGGCGATTCTTGTCTGGAATAAAAGAGCACTAAAGTACCATTTAGATAACCCAAAGTTAACCCAATCCGACATCAAAGGAGGGAGTTATGAGCGTGTCCGTTGGTTAGCATGATTTGGAAAGATTAATAATCCAAATTTTAAAATGACGGTCGAAGAGTTCTAAAGTGCTTTTGGGTTATCGAACTGTCTGATAATGAGCCAATTATGGTCCCATTTGGAAGCTTGTCAAGTTACTAATCCAATGAGCTCAAAATACTCTAAATTTGACCACTGAGGAAAGAGTTTTATAAAGGTTACTATTGGACAAGGATATGAATGAGAAATTCAGGACCGACGACTGCGATCCAACTTAAGGATGCCCAAATGGTCTCGAAATACAGCGATTCCTGTCAGGAATGAAAGAGTACTAAACTACCTTTTAGATGACCAAAAATTGAGCCAATCCGACATCAAACGAGGGAGTTATGAACGTCACCATTGGATCGCACAATTTGGAAAGATTAACAATCCAAATTGTTAAATGACGATAGAAGAGTTCCAACGTGCTTTTGGGATATCGAACGGTCTCAAAATTAGCCAATTATGGTCCCATTTGGAAGCTTGTCAAGTTACCAGTCTAATGAGCTCAAAATAGTCTACATTCGACCACCATAGAGCGAGGTATGAAGGGTACTACTAGACAAGGAGATGAATGAAAAATTCAGGACGGGCAACTGCGATCCCACTTACGGATGCATAAATGATTTCCGAATATGATAATTCATGTCAGGATTGAAAGAGCACTGAAATGCCTTTTAGATGACCAAAAATCAACCCAATCCAACCTCAAACAAGGGAGTTGTGAGCGTGTGCGTTGGATCACGCGATTCAGAAAATGATGATCGGAGAATTCCAAGGTGCTATTGGGATATCGAACGGTCTTAGAATTAGCCAATTTCAGTCCCATTTTGAAGCTTACTAAGTTACAAATCCAATAGATCAAAATAGTCCAAATTCGACCACTGAAGAGAGAGTTATGAAGGTTACTACTGGACAAGGAGATGAAGGAAAAATTTAGGACTGACGGCGGCTGTGATCTCAATTACGGATACCCAAATGGTCTTCAAATATGACGAATCCAGTCGGGAATGAAAGACCACTAAAGTACCTTTTGAATGACCAAAACTCGACCAAATCGGACATCGAACTAGGGAGTTTTATCCAAAACTCGGCCAAATCGGACATCTAACACCCCAAATTTTGGCCAACCTGGGATTAGACGTCCTTAGGCAATGGGTCAATTAAAACACCTGGGAAATCGCTCAGAACTCAATTCCATAGCCAAAGAAATCACTTAGGATTAATTCCTTTAGAAACTATGCATAAGTTAGCTAGCGCAACGCTAGAGTAGCTAGAAAATAGTCCCTGATCACTTTAAATACGTTCTACTAGACCTAAAACTTGTAAAATCCATGGTGCTAGGATACTCTAAAACCTCAGATCAAACTCTAAGCCGGTTTGTTCTCTGGACCTCTTTGAAACTTTGTATTGGATCTAGACCCCGCGTCGAAAGTCCGATACCTACAATCTTAGACCGTTAGAACCGCCTAGCTGGACTTGACAATCATTTCAAAAATCAAGTCCAACCGACATTCGTAGGCTATTTCATTGAGCCTGGACTGAAGAGAGTGAGAATAGGGTTAGATTTGGAATTTAAAATTCAAATCTGGCACACGACTTGACGCATCAGTATTAAGCATTCTGACCGTCAGAATTCAGCCAAATTATACCCTTAGATCAGGAAAAATTTCTATTTCATATCATCAGACTTGTAGGCCTGATCTACGTGCGGTGACCACTGAACTGAAACTGGACTGCCACGCGCGATCTACGAACACTGATGGTCTGAAAGCGGGATGTGAACGACATCTGACATGTATGAACTTAAGTCCGTTCGCGTTCGGCCAGGAGACCACCAGAAATGGTCTTTTGGTTTGGAACAACCCCGATTTGGATATAACTTTAGTAAACATTGTTCCCGAGCCTATTTCGGGCAAGTTTGGGCTTATAAAAGGGCTTGAAACCCTCACTCCTCTCTCCCATCCGAATTTGAGAAAAACCCTAGATTGGGAGAGAGAAAAGGTGAGAGTTTGTGAGAGTGAGTGGGAGAGAATTTCCTGCTGCTGGTGCTACCTGCTGCACGTGCTTAAGCCACGCGACTCAATCACTTTGCCGGTGATTTCTCTGCATTTGTAGGTAAGAAAACATCCCTAATTGTTGCTGATTTGAGGTTCCCTTGGTTCCATAGCGAGGTAGCTGATGCATCTTGTAAATTAGGTTGCCTATTCACCGTAGACGAAGCGTATACGCTCCGTTCGAATTAACACACCTATAGGAGAAAAGGCGCGGATTTTAGACGCTTTGATTGACTATTTCCAACGCTTTCAATGTCATTTAATAGTAGATTATCGATGGCAACACCGTTTGACATGTACAACATGCTGTCTGTTTCCTGTTTCGTATGCAGACGAAGAATATGAGATTTAGGGCAGTTTAGTCATTTGTAGAAAATATTGTTTTCATCCATAATTTGCTGATGTGATTGACATGGCTTCTTGTCGCATTAGGATGTTAGGAATGCGTGCATAATTAGTTTGGCGAAGAGATTCGCCTAAATGCGCACTTTGAGTCGACATGATATATGTAGACTTAAGTGTGTAGTGTAAGTGTTTGTATAAATATTTGTATTAGTATGTATTGAATTAAATGGTGTTATGAATTAATTTGAGATTGATTTCTCAATTAATATGCTGATGTAAATGATTTCCTACATGTTAGCTATATGCATGATTTCAAACACTTTGAGTCGACATGGCTTCTTGTTGCATTAGGATGTTAGGAATGCGTGCATAATTAGTTTGGCGAAGAGATTCGCCTAAATGTGCACTTTGAGTCGACATGCTATATGTAGACTTAAGTGTGTAGTGTAAGTGTTTGTATAAATATTTGTATTAGTATGTATTGAATTAAATGGTGTTATGAATTAATTTGAGATTGATTTCTCAATTAATATGCTGATGTAAATGATTTCCTACATGTTAGCTATATGCATGATTTTATTATATGTATGATATGCCTGCGTTGGAAGATTTACTTAAGTTGTATGAGATAACATGTGTTAACATGCTCACATTGTTGTATTTCATTTCCAATACTCTTACATGATTGCTGATGTGAATTCATGATTGTTTGGGACTATACCTAGTCCAGGTAGTCGGCAACCGAGCAAGTTCGTGGTTGGCTTATTTTTGCCACGAACGACGCGTCAATGAACGCGAGCCATGTTCTGGAGTGACGGCAGTGGTTAGGCCATACGAGGTGTTTTACGCACTTCATGTCGTTCAACTTGAGATGCGCTCGCGCTAGTCCAGCCCGTCAAGTAACCCGACTGGCCGTTGTATGTTCACCCTGTATGAGTCATAACTGCTTGAACCTAGGATACTGAACTTACCATTGTAAACCCTGTCAACCATGGTACCTTGATCCACGAAGACTCATGAGCCGGGCATGGTAGTATGGGACACCGTGGTCGAGCTATCGGCCTACGCTGGGGCCACAAACCTCCCCGTAGTGACCAGTGAGCACCTATGACTCATGAGCAGATTATGGTGGTATGGGACACTATATTCTTGCTGTCGGCCTACACTGATCAGGCGACGAGTCCTTTGTAGTGACCGCGAGCGTATTCTAAGTCTATGGGAGGCGACGACCCTTCCGTAGCAGTGAGAGTACAGTAGGCCTGTATTGATAAGGTGATGGGGGAGCGGTGCAACGAGTGCGAGCAACAGCCCTGACAGCCCTTGCAGCGACCTACAAAATATACATCGTATGAGATTATTAGGAGTGACGACCCTAGACAGGATCTGTGTTGGGATTGATATAAGGGAAGTACCTTAGTTTTCCAATCCTGCTGTATGAATGGACTAATAATAACTCGATAATCATATCATCATCACATTGCATGTGCCTGGAAGATGTGGAGCACTGAGCGGGATGCAAGCATGCTGCGGGCGTAAGATGGTGCCGTATGAGGGAGAACGTCGGTGAGGGCATCCATCATGTCATGTCATATTGCATTAACAACAGTATTAGGATTGTTTGATTTACTGCTTTACTATTATCGCATGATTGATTTGATAACATGCTAATCTCTGCTCTCTTATCCCACTGAGTTGATCACTCACTCCCACGTTACGGGATGGTGTTTCCGGACACCCACCAGTCCCTATTGTGATTGTAGATGATGGCGCGGCCTGTGAGGCGGAGCTGGACTTGATGATGATGAGGAGGATTCCTCCTTTATACGTGTTCTGATTGACGGGATTACAGGGAGGTTGATTAGATGCCTTGGCACTTGTCTTTTTATATTTTTAGCACACTCATATATATTCGTTTTGTCTACTTTTGGAGTATACATGTATGTATATAACCTGGTAACATGTTCACACTCTGGAGACATACAACAGTTTATATATGTTATACATACTATCACAGTCTTCCGCTTGCTAATCTAATGGTCTCTAGAGTATGATATGATGTTTTGGATTAATCCCACTCATGTTTAATGCATTAACATAGACAACACTCAATCATACACATTTATGTTGCATAAGTGATGTTCTGGAACTCAGGAGTGGAGTTTTTACTCGACCCCGCGATTTTCGGGATGTTACACGAACGGTCTCGGAATCAGCTAATTATGGTCCCATTCGAAAGCTTGTAAAGTTACCATTCCAATGAGCTCAAAATAAACTTGACCACTGAAGAGAGAGTTATGAAGGTTACTATTGGACAAGGATATGAACGAGAAATTCAGGAACGACAACTGCGATCCAATTTATGGATGCTCAAATGGTCTCGGAATACGGCGATACTAGTCAGGAATAAAAGATCACTAAAGTACCGTTTAGATGACCCAAAATTGACCCAATCTGACATCAAATGAGGAAGTTATGAGCGTGTCCGTTGGATAGCATGATTTGGAAAGATTAATAACCCAAATTTTAAAATGACGGTCGAAGAGTTCCAAAGTCCTTTCGGGTTATCGAACGGTCTGACAATGAGCCAATTATGGTCCCATTTGGAAGCTTGTCAAGTAACTAATCCAATGAGCTCAAAATACACTAAACTTGACCACTGAGGAAAGAGTTTTATGAAGGTTACTATTGGACAAGGATATGAATGAGAAATTCAAGAGTTTTATGAAGGTTACTATTGGACAAGGATGCCCAAATGGTCTCGGAATACTGCGATTCCTGTCAGGAATGAAAGAGCACTAAACTACCTTTTAGAAGATCAAAAATTGATCCAATCCGACATCAAACGAGGGAGTTATGAGCGTCACCATTGGATCACGCAATTTGGAAAGATTAACAATCCAAATTGTTAAATGACGATAGAAGAGTTCCAACGTGCTTTTGGGATATGGAACTGTCTCAAAATTAGCCAATTATGGTCCCATAAGGAAGCTTGTCAAGTAACCATTCTAATGAGCTCAAAATAGTCTACATTCGACCACCATAGAGCGAGTTACGAAGGGTACTACTGGACAAGGAGATGAATGAAAAATTTATGACTGGCAACTGCGATCCCACTTACGGATGCCTAAATGATTTCTGAATATTATAATTCCTGACAGGATTGAAAGAGCACTGAAATGCCTTTTAGATGACCAAAAATCAACCCAATCCAACCTCAAATAAGGGAGTTGTGAGCGTGTGCGTTGGATCACGCGATTCGGAAAGATTAACAACCCAAATTGTAAAATGATGATCGAAGAATTTCAAGGTGCTATTGGGATATCGAGCATTCTTAGAATTAGCCAATTTCAGTCCCATTTTGAAGCTTACTAAGTTACAAATCCAATAGCTGAAAATAGTCCAAATTCGACCACTGAAGAGAGAGTTATGAAGGTTACTACTGGACAAGGAGATGAAGGAAAAATTCAAGACTGACGGCGGCTGCGATCCCAATTACGGATGCCCAAATGGTCTTCGAATATGACGAATCCAGTCGGGAATGAAAGACCACTAAAAGAACCTTTTAAATGACCAAAACTCGACCAAATTGAACATCGAACTAGGGAGTTATGAGCATCACCGTTGGATGGCGCGATGTGTAAAGATTAACAATCCAAATTGCTAAATGACGATAAAAGAGTTACAACATGCTTTCGGGATATCGAACGGTCTCGGAATCAGCCAATTATGGTCCCATTCGGAAGCTTGTAAAGTTACCATTCCAATGAGCTCAAAATAGTCTAAACTTAACCACTGAAGAGAGAGTTATGAAGGTTACTATTGGACAAGGATATGAACGAGAAATTCAGGAATGACGACTGCGATCCAATATATGGATGCTCAAATGGTCTCGAAATATGGCGATTCTTGTCAGGAATAAAAAAGCACTAAAGTACCATTTAGATGACCCGAAATTGACTCAATCCGACACCAAACGAGGGAGTTATGAGCATGTCCGTTGGATAACGTGATTTGGAAAGATTAATAACCCAAATTTTAAAATGACGGTCGAAGAGTTCCAAAGTGCTTTTGGGTTATCGAACGGTCTGACAATGAGCCAATTATGGTCCCATTTGGAAGCTTGTCAAGTTAGTAATCCAATGAGCTCAAAATACTCTAAATTTGACCACTGAGGAAAGAGTTTTATGAAGCTTACTATTGGACAAGGATATGAATGAGAAATTCAGGACCGACGACTGCGATCCAACTTAAGGATGCCCAAATGGTCTCGGAATACTGCGATTCCTGTCAGGAATGAAAGAGCACTAAACTACCTTTTAGATGACCAAAAATTGAGCCAATCTGACATCAAACGAGGGAGTTATAAGCGTCACCATTGGATCGCGCAATTTGGAAAGATTAACAATCCAAATTGTTAAATGACGATAGAAGAGTTCCAACGTGCTTTTAGGATATCGAACGGTCTCAAAATTAGCCAATTATGGTCCCATTTGGAAGCTTGTCAAGTTACCATTCTAATGAGCTCAAAATACTCTACATTCGACCACTATAGAGGGAGTTATGAAGGGTACTACTGGACAAGGAGATGAATGAAAAATTCAGGACTGGCAACTGCGATCCCACTTACGGATGCCTAAATGATTTGTGAATATGATAATTCCTGTCAGGATTGAAAGAGCACTAAAATGCCTTTTAGATGACCAATAATCAACCCAATCCAACCTCAAACAAGGGAGTTGTGAGCGTGTCCGTTGGATCACGCGATTCAGAAAGAATAACAACCCAAATTTTAAAATGATGATCGAAGAATTCCAAGGAGCTATTGGGATATCGAACGGCCTTAGAATTAGCCAATTTCATCCCATTTTGAAGCTTACTAAGTTACAAATCCAATAGCTGAAAATAGTCCAAATTCGACCACTGAAGAGAGAGTTATGAAGGTTACTACTGGACAAGGAGATGAAGGAAAAATTCAGGACTGACGGCGGCTGCGATCCCAATTACGGATGCCCAAATGGTCTTCGAATATGATGAATCCAATCGGGAATGAAAGACCACTAAAGTACCCTTTAAATGACCAAAACACGACCAAATCGGACATCGAACGAGGGAGTTATGAGCGTCACCGTTGGATCAAGCGATTTGTAAAGATTAACAATCCAAATTGCTAAATGACGATAAAAGAGTTACAACGGGCTTTCGGGATATCGAACGGTCTCGGAATTAGCCAATTTTGGTCCCATTCGGAAGCTTGTAAAGTTACCATTCCAATGAGCTCAAAATAGTCTAAACTTGACCACTGAAGAGAGAGTTATGAAGGTTACAATTGGACAAGGATATGAACGAGAAATTCACGAACGACGACTGCGATCCAATTTATGGATGCTCAAATGGTCTCGGAATACGACGATTCTTGTCAGGAATAAAAGAGCACTAAAGTACCATTTAGATGACCCAAAATTGACCCAATCCGACATCAAATGAGGGAGTTATGAGCGTGTCCGTTGGATAGCGTGATTAGGAAAGATTAATAACCCAAATTTTAAAATAACGGTCGAAGAGTTCCAAAGTGCTTTTGGGTTATCGAACGGTCTGATAATGAGCCAATTATGGTCCCATTTGGAAGCTTGTCAAGTTACTAATCCAATGAGCTCAAAATGCTCTAAATTTGACCACTGAGGAAAGAGTTTTATGAAGCTTACTATTGGACAAGGATATGAATGAGAAATTTAGGACCAACGACTGCGATCCAACTTAAGGATGCCCAAATGGTCTCGGAATACCGCGATTCCTGTCAGGAATGAAAGAGCACTAAACTACCTTTTAGATGACCAAAAATTGAGGCAATCCGACATCAAACGAGGGAGTTATGAGCGTCATCACTGGATCGCGCAATTTGGAAAGATTAACAATCCAAATTGTTAAATGACGATAGAAGATTTCCAACGTGCTTTTGGGATATCGAACGGTCTCAAAATTAGCCAATTATGGTCCCATTTGGAAGCTTGTCAAGTTATCATTCTAATGAGCTCAAAATAGTCTACATTCGACCACTATAGAGGGAGTTATGAAGGGTACTACTGGACAAGGAGATGAATGAAAACTTAGGACTGGCAACTGCGATCCCACTTACAGATGCGTAAATGATTTTCGAATATGATAATTCCTGTCAGGATTGAAAGAGCACTAAAATGCCTTTTAGATGACCAAAAATCAACCCAATCCAACCTCAAACAAGGGAGTTGTGAGCGTGTGCGTTGGATCACGCGATTCAGAAAGAATAACAACCCAAATTTTAAAATGATGATCGAAGAATTCCAAGGTGCTATTGGGATATCGAACGGCCTTAGAATTAGCCAATTTCAGTCCCATTTTGAAGCTTACTAAGTTACAAATCCAATAGATGAAAATAGTCCAAATTCGACCACTGAAGAGAGAGTTATGAAGGTTACTACTGGACAAGGAGATGAAGGAAAAATTCAAGACTGACGGCGGCTGCGATCCCAATTACGGATGCCCAAATGGTCTTCGAATATGACGAATCCAGTCGGGAATGAAAGACCACTAAAGTACCTTTTAAATGATCAAAACTCGACCAAATCGGACATCGAATGAGGGAGTTATGAGCGTCACCGTTGGATCGTGCGATTTGTAAAGATTAACAATCCAAATTGCTAAATGAGGATAAAAGAGTTACAACGTGCTTTCGGGATATCGAACGGTCTCGGAATTAGCCAATTATGGTCCCATTCGGAAGCTTGTAAAGTTACCATTCCAATGAGCTCAAAATAGTCTAAACTTGACCACTGAAGAGAGAGTTATGAAGGTTACTATTGGACAAGGATATGTACGAGAAATTCAGGAACGACGACTGTGATCCAATTTATGGATGCTCAAATGGTCTCGGAATACGGTGATTCTTGTCAGGAATAAAAAAAGCACTAAAGTACCATTTAGATGACCCAAAATTGACCCAAGCCGACACCAAACGAGGGAGTTATGAGCATGTCCGTTGGATAACGTGATTTGGAAAGATTAATATCCCAAATTTTAAAATGACGGTCGAAGAGTTCCAAAGTGCTTTTGGGTTATCGAACGGTCTGACAATGAGCCAATTATGGTCCCATTTGGAAGCTTGTCAAGTTACTAATCCAATGAGCTCAAAATACTCTAAATTTGACCACTGAGGAAAGAGTTTTATGAAGCTTACTATTGGACAAGGATATGAATGAGAAATTCAGGACCGACGACTGCGATCCAACTTAAGGATGCCCAAATGGTCTCGGAATACTGCGATTCCTATCAGGAATGAAAGAGCACTAAACTAACTTTTAGATGACCAAAAATTGAGCTAATCCGACATCAAACGAGGGAGTTATGAGCATCACCACTAGATCGCGCAATTTGGAAAGATTAACAATCCAAATTGTTAAATGACGATTGAAGAGTTCCAAAGTGCTTTTGGGATATCGACCAGTCTCAAAATTAGCCAATTATGGTCCCATTTGGAAGCTTGTCAAGTTACAATTCTAATGAGCTCAAAATAGTCTACATTCGAGCACTATAGAGCGAGTTATGAAGGGTACTACTGGACAAGGAGATGAATCAAAAATTCGGGACTGGCAACTGCGATCCCACTTACGGATGCCTAAATGATTTGCGAATATGATAATTCCTGTCAGGATTGAAAGAGCACTAAAATGCATTTTAGATGACCAAAAATTAACCCAATCCAACCTCAAACAAGAGAGTTGTGAGCGTGTGCGTTGGATCACGCGATTCGGAAAGATCAATAGCCCAAATTGTAAAATGATGATCGAAGAATTCCAAGGTGCTATTGGGATATCGAACGACCTTAGAGTTAGCCAATTTCAATCCCATTTTGAAGCTTACTAAGTTACAAATCCAATAGCTGAATATAGCCCAAATTCGACCACTGAAGAGAGAGTTATGAAGGTTACTACTGGACAAGGAGATGAAGGAAAAATTCAGGACTGACGACGGCTGCGATCTCAATTATGAATGCCCAAATGGTCTTCGAATATGACAAATCCAGTCGGGAATGAAAGATCATTAAAGTACCTTTTAAATAACCAAAACTCGACCAAATCGGACATCAAACTAGGGAGTTATGAGCGTCACCGTTGGATCGTGCGATTTGTAAAGATTAACAATCTAAATTGCTAAATGACGATAAAAGAGTTACAACGTGCTTTCGGGATATCGAACGGTCTCGGAATTAGCCAATTATGGTCCCATTTCGAAGCTTGTAAAGTTACCATTCCAATGAGCTCAAAATAGTCTAAACTTGACCACTGAAGAGAGAGTTATGAAGGTTACTATTGGACAAGGATATGAACGAGAAATTCAGGAACGACGACTGCGATCCAATTTATGGATGTTCAAATGGTCTCAGAATACGGCGATTCTTTTCAGGAATAAAAAAGCACTAAAGTACCATTTAGATGACCCAAATTTAACCCAATCCGACATCAAACGAGGGAGTTATGAGCATGTCCGTTGGATAACGTGATATGAAAAGATTAATTACCCAAATTCTAAAATGACGGTCGAAGAGTTCCAAAGTGCTTTGGGGTTATCGAACGGTCTGACAATGAGCTAATTATGGTCCCATTTGGAAGCTTGTCAAGTTACTAATCCAATGAGCTCAAAATACTCTAAATTTGACCACTGAGGAAAGACTTTTATGAAGCTTACTATTGGACAAGGATATGAATGAGAAATTCAGGACCGACGACTGCGATCCAACTTAAGGATGCCGAAATGGTCTCGGAATACTGCGATTCCTGTCATGAATGAAAGAGCACTAAACTACCTTTTAGATGACTAAAAATTGAGCCAATCCGACATCAAACGAGGGAGTTATGAGCGTCACCATTGGATCGCGCAATTTGGAAAGATTTACAATCCAAATTGTTAAATGACGATAGAAGAGTTCCAACTTGCTTTTGGGATATCGAACGGTCTCAAAATTAGCCAATTATGGTCCCATTTGGAAGCTTGTCAAGTTACCATTCTAATGAGCTCAAAATAGTCTACATTCGACCACTATAGAGCGAGTTTTGAAGGGTACTACTGGACAAGGAGATGAATGAAAAATTCAGGACTGGCAACTGTGATCCCACTTACGGATGCCTAAATGATTTTCGAATATGATAATTCCTGTCAGGATTGAAAGAGCACTGAAATACCTTTTAGATGTCCAAAAATCAACCCAATCCAATCTCAAACGAGGGAGTTGTGAGCGCGTGCGTTGGATCACGCGATTCAGAATTCCAAGGTGCTATTGGGATATCAAACGGTCTTACAATTAGCCAATTTCCGTCCTATTTTGAAACTTACTAAGTTACAAATCCGATAGCTCAGAATAGTGCAAATTCGACGACTGAAGAGAGAGTTATGAAGGATACTACTGGACAAGGAGATGAAGGAAAAATTCCGGACTGACGGTGGCTGCGATCCCAATTACGGATGCCCAAATGGTCTTCGAATATGACGAATCCAGTCGGGAATGAAACACCACTAAAGTACCATTTAAATGACCAAAACTCGACCAAATCGGACATCGAACTAGGGAGTTATGAGCGTCACCGTTGGATCGCGCGATTTGTAAAGATTAACAATCCAAATTGCTAAATGACGATAAAAGAGTTACAACGTGCTTTCGGGATATCGAACGGTCTCAGAATTAGCCAATTATGGTCCCATTCGAAAGCTTGTAAAGTTACCATTCTAATGAGCTCAAAATAGTCTAAACTTGACCACTGAAGAGAGAGGTCTCAGAATTAGCCAATTATGGTCCCATTCGAAAGCTTGTAAAGTTACCATTCTAATGAGCTCAAAATAGTCTAAACTTGACCACTGAAGAGAGAGTTATGAAGCTTACTATTGGACAAGGATATGAACGAGAAATTCAGGAACGACGACTGCGATCCAATTTATGGATGCTCAAATGGTCTCGGAATACGACGATTCTTTTCAGGAATAAAAGAGCACTAAAGTACCATTTAGATGACCCAAAATTGACCCAATCCGACATCAAACGAGGGAGTTATGAGCGTGTCCGTTGGATAGCGTGATTAGGAAAGATTAATAACCTAAATTATAAAATGACGGTCGAAGAGTTCCAAAGTGCTTTTGGGTTATCGAACAGTCTGAGAATGAGCCAATTATGGTCCCATTTGGAAGCTTGTCAAGTTACTAATCCAATGAGCTCAAAATACTCTAAATTTGACCACTGAGGAAAGAGTTTTATGAAGGTTACTATTGGACAAGGAAATGAATGAGAAATTCAGGACCGACGACTGTGATCCAACTTAAGGATGCCCAAATGGTCTCAGAATACTGCGATTCCTGTCAGGAATGAAAGAGCACTAAACTACCTTTTAGATGACCAAAAATTGAGCCAATCCGACATCAAACGAGGGAGTTATGAGCGTCACCATTGGATCGTACAATTTGGAAAGATTAACAATCCAAATTGTTAAATGACGATCGAAGATTTCCAACGTGCTTTTGGGATATCAAACGGTCTCAAAATTAGCCAATTATGGTTGTAACATCCCGAAAATCGGGGGGTCGAGTAAAAACTCCACTCCCGAGTTCTAAAATGTTATTTATGCAACATAGATATGTATGATTGAATGTTGTCTGTGATAATGTATTAAACATGAGTGATATTAAGCCAGAACATCATATCATACTCCAGAGACAGTTAAATTTGCAAGCGGAAGACTGTAATAGTATGTATAACATATATAAACTATTGTATGTCTCCAGAGTGTGAATATTTTACCAGGTTATACACATACATGTATACTTCAAAAGTAAACAAAATGAATATACATGAGGGCGCTAAAAATATAAAATGACAAGTGTCAATGTATCTAATCAACCTCCCTATAATCCCGTCAATCAGATCACGCATAAAGGAGAGATCCTCCTCATTATTAGGTCCAGCTCCGCTTCTCGAGCAGCGCCATCATCTGCAATCACAAAAAGGGACTGGTGGGTGTCCGAAAACACCATCCCGTAACGTGGGAGTGAGTGATCAACTCAGTGGGATAAGAGAGCAAAGATTAGCATGTTATCAAATCAATCATGCGATAATAGTAAAGCAGTAAATCAAACAATCCTATACCGTTGTTAATGCAATATGACATGACGTGATGTATGCCCTCACCGACGATCTCCCTCATACGGCAACATCTTACGACCGCGGCATGCCACACTCCCTAGAGTGCTCCACATCTTCCAGGCACATGCAATGCTATGGTGATATGATTTTCGAGTTGTTATTAGTCCATTCAAACAGCAGGATTGGGAAACTAAGGTACTTCCCTTGTATCAATCCCAACACAGATCCTGTCTAGGGTCGTCACTCCTAGTAATCTCATACGATGTATATTTTGTAGGTCGCTGCAAGGGCTGCCAGGGCTGTTGCACTCACTCGTTGCTCCGCTCCCCCATCACCTTATCAATACAGGCCTACTGTACTCTACTGCTACGGAAGGGTCGTCGCCTCCCGTAGACTTAGAATACGCTCGCGGTCACTACAAAGGACTCGTCGCCTGATCAGTGTAGGCCGACAGCAAGAATATAGTGTCCCATACCACCATAATCTGCTCACGAGACTAGGTGCTCACTGGTCACTACGGGAAAGTTTGTGGCCCCAGCGTAGGCCGACAGCTCGACCACGGTGTCCCATACCACCATGCCCGGCTCATGAGTCTTCGTGGATCAAGGTACCATGGTTAACAGGGTTTACAATGGTAAGTTCAGTACCCTAGGTTCAAGCAGTTATGACTCATGCAGGGTGAACATACAATGGCCAATCGGGTTAGTTGATGGGTTTGACTAGCACGAGCGCATCGCAAGTCGAACAACATGAAGTGCATGAAACACTTCGCGTGGCCTAACCACTGCCGCCAACTCCAAACGCGACTCGCGTTCATCTACACGTCGTTCGTGGCAAAGATAAGCTAACCACGATATTTCTCGGTTACCGACTACCTGGACTAGGCATAGTCCTAAACACATGGAATCACATCAGCAAATCAAGTGAGAGTATTGGAAATGAAATACAACCATGTGAGCATGTTAACACATGTTATAACGTACAACTTAAGTAAATCATCTTACACATGTCTATCACGCATATAATGAAATTATGCATATCACCAACATATAGGACATCATCTCCATCAGCATATTAATTAAGAATTCGATCTCAACTAGATCATAAGGAAACCATCAAGCACATGTTATAACATACCGCTTAAGTGAAACATCAAGCATATGCATCTCATACATATAATGAAATCGTACATATGGCCAACATGTAGGAAATCATTTACATCAGCAATTTAATTGAGAAATCAATCTCAAACTGAATCATAACACCATTTAATTCAATACATACTAATACGAGCATTTATACAAACACTTACACTACACACTTAAGTCTACATATAGTATGTCGACCCGAAGTGCGCATTTAGGCGAATCTCTTCGCCAAAATAATTATTCACGCATTCCTAACATTCTAATGCGACAACATATCATGTCAATCACATCAGCAAAATATGAATGAAATCTATACTTCCTACAAATGACTAAAATGCCCTAAATCTCATATTCTTCGCTAGTTTACGAAACAGGAAATGGACAGCATGTTGTACATGTCAAACGGCGATGCCGTCGATAATCTACTATTAAACGTCATTGAAAGCTTTGGAAACAGTCAATCAAAGCGTCTAAAATCCGCACCTTTTCCCTTATAGGTGAAGTGATTCGAACGGAGCGTATACGCTTCGTCTACGGCGACTAAGGAACCTGATTTACGAGATTTATCAACTAACAAGCTATGGAACTAAAGAAGCATCAAATCAGCAACTTTCTAGGGCATTTTCTTACCTGCAAATGCGGAGAAATCACCGGCAAAGTGATTGGAATACGCCGCTTAAGCACGTGCAGCAGCAGCAGAAAAAGCTCTCCCACCTTCTCTCAGAAACTCTCACCTTTTCTCTCTCCCAATCTAGGATTTTTGCAAATTCGGATGGGAGAGAGGAGTGAGGGTTTCAAGCCCTTTTATAAGCCCAAACTTGTCCGAAATAGGCTCTGGAACAAGTTTCACTTATTGCATATCCATTTCGGGGCTGTTTCGGTCCAAAAGATGCTTTCTGGTGATCCCCTGGTTGAATGCGATCGGACTTAAGCTCATGCGTACCAGATATAGCACGTATTAAGTTTTCAGTCCGGCTGGGTCCGCAGATCACACGTGGCGGACCAGTTTCAGTTCAGCAGTCACCGCACGTAGATCAGGGCTGAAAGTCTCATGATAATAAATAGAAATTTTTCCTGATCCGAGGGTGTAATCTGGATGAATTCTGACGGTCAGAACGCTCAATACTGACGCGTCAAGTCGTGTGCCAGATTTGAATTTGAAATTCCAATTCTGTCCCTATTCGCGGTCTCTTCCGTCCGGGTTCAACGAAATAGTATGTGATTATCGGTTTGACTTGATTTTCGAAATGATTGTCAAGTCCAGCTAAGCGGTTCTAACGGTCTAAGATAGGAGGTATCGGACTTTCGACATGCGGTCTAGATCCAATACAAAAATTCAATGTGGTCCAGAGAACAAACCCGCTTAGAGTTTGATCCGAGGTTATAGAGTATTGTAGAGTTGTTTGTTCTACTCGATTTGGGTCTTGTAGAACGTATTTAAAGTGATCAGGGACTATTTCCCAGCTACTCCAGCGTTGCGCTAGCTAACTTATGCTTAATTTCTAAAGGAATTAATCCTAAGTGGTTTCTTTGGCTATAGAATTGGGTTCTGAACGATTTTTCAGGTGTTTTAATTGACCCACTGCCTAAGGACGTCAAATCTCAGATTGGCCAAAATTCGGGGTGTTACAATCTACCCTCCTTAAAACAAAATTTCGTCCTCAAAATTGGGGAAGGGAAAGGAGTACTTTTTCTAAGGAAGGTTCAAATCCTATTTAATAACCTAACCGTACATATAACCTAAATCAAATGTTTCGATCTTGGGCCAGTGGGGAAGGGCCTAACCACGCTTCCGCTGCACCACTCTAATCGAACGGTAGCGTTGACTAACCTATCTGGATTGGACTTAATTCGTTCTACCCCCCTTAAAATATAGTTCTACTTAAGGTTAAAGAATCTTTGCATCGATCCGTATATCGGAACGAGGCGCAACTTAGGAGTTATCCTTAACCAAAAATGAAAATAACCTTTCTCTATATGGTTTTCCTTGCTAATGATGCGTTCTATGGCATTGGTACCTATGATCATAGAGATGAGCCTAATCTCTATTGTGGTTAAGGTCAGGGGCAGGTATGAGTTGGTGGCAAGATGTCGAATTCTCTACTGGCTTTTAAGTCCTCGCCATTTCCCAAAGGCAATGTGATCCTGTTTGGTTGTAGGTGGTTGGGCCATCACAGAAGAAAGGTTGTGTAGTGGGTCTAAGCCGGATACGTTGAACCTTCTGTCTAATCAGGACAGAAAATGTGTTGTATCAGTTCTTAATCCGAGTCGATGCCGATCCTCTGCTTGATCAGAGCATTGGATTCATTGGTAACCACTAGGAGTAAGAAATCGACTCAAACCACGAATACATCGCTTACATGTAGTTCCTTTATTCCGCATTCCCGAATGCAATAAGCCCTTGGAGAAGGCAATTCTAAGGGGCGTGCTAGTACATTCTAAGTTCAATCTGAGGGATTTATAAATGTTCCCTGAGAGTGAATGGTTCCTTCCTATGGGCAACAACAGCAGTCTATAAGTCATAAGGGGATCTATCCAAGGAAGGGAGTCCCATTCCAATCAAATCTAATCTATCATTCCTTAACATATACAGGCTTTACCCTACTCAAGGTAACTAGTAGGCTAGTCTGTAACTCAGTAGCTATAATCTAAAGCCCAAGATTATATGGTAAATGGCTTTCCATACCATTTCTACTACAGGGAATTCTTCTATTGCTTAGGGTCAAGATTGTCTAAATAGAATTGGATTTCTCATGTCGCCAGACCCTTCAAATCTAGAAGTGCTAACTCTAGGTCCAAAACGCCAAGGGTCTATGTGGCCATTAGCGTTTAGTTGTATCAAATGGAACTGCATTTCTAGTCCCATAGCGGGATCGGAAGTGGCATGCTTGGTAGGAGGGTGGGTTGGGATAAAATTAATTTGCAGGTTGAATCCCGAGAGTTACAATACTCCCAATCTAGGGACCATACCTGACAGCGAAATGAAACGGCATGTATTCCATCTAACCAAATTTCGTCACAATATATGGAATAAAGTTCCACATGGATTATGACAGAGATGCATTCGACTATGCTAAGCCCCAACCACTGACGCAACACATTGTCTACCAGTGACATCACTAGACCCAATAATAACAAAACACAGAAATCCTTAAAACAAAAATCAAACAATCTACAGGGCAAAGGCATAGGTGCCTAACTCTACCAAAGGACTTTACCACAGTCCCGACTTACCTTCTTTATCCCTGTCGAGTCTAATACTGTCTGTTGCTCACTAGAGCTCTCTCGGCCATATATTTTCAGTATCCCTTAAGCAAAGAAAATGGAGAAATAGGATTGAGAGGGAGGATGGTGAAAAGAGAGAAAAAGGCTAAAACAGCTTAACAATAGCCATGAAAAATGGGAGAAATGCAAGGAAATGGCTAACCAAACTAGAAAAGGGAGATCTAGGCGTTGTAGAGGGATGCTTCAAGCTCCCCTAGGATGTATTTTCAGTAAGAAAAGAGAATGAAAAAGGGGAATGGAGCACCTCACGATTTCAGCTCGATTTGGGCGTTGTAAGAGCTCCAAACGATGAAATCTTCAAGAGGAAGTGCTGCAAACCGAAATAGAATGGTGGAGAGTGGTCTTTTTCAACCAAGGATGGATTTGGGAGTGATTTAAAGTCACGATTTTTGGAATAGGGCAGCAAAAAATGAAAATGGAGCTTGAAATGGGGGCCGTTTGTGAAGGAAGTACATCTTTTAGGGGGTTTCAAGGTACGGACCGCATACCAGGGGGCTACCCTAGCCCCAAAACTCCTCCAGCCCAAAGTTCAGACCCATCTGACAAGTTTGACCGGTGATGCATCGCCGAATTGGCGATGGCATCACCGGTGAACTTTCAAATTGGCTAATGAGGCTATATGGGATGCGTTCCCCTTGCCCTAGGGATTCCAAAAAGGTATGGTTCCTAACTTGGTTCATTGTAGATTGCCTTAGGGAGGCCAAAACATTTGTAACATCTATTCGAGGCTTTTCGGGGCCAATCTTCAATCCCAAATACAAAACCCTATCATGCAGAATATGATTTTGGGGTAGAATGATCTAGTACATCCATCTATCCTATTAGTTTCTAAAGAAAGTGAAGTTATAATGGCCTTATGGCCATTTTTCATGAAATTTTACTATTCACTGTAAAATTTTGTGAAAGTAGGATTTTATGTTATTTTCACATTAGGATTGATGCCTAATATGAAATGGATAAGAAAGAATTGAAGATTGGGGTGGTGAGAGGAAGAATTTTGAAGATTTTTGGTGAAACGGGATTTTTAAGCCCTGGCGATTGAATACAGGGGTCGTGGTTGTCCCACGGCCCAAGGATTCACATTAACGGGTTTAGAATCGTTCAAAGAATGTCTCAACCCACTTACCTATAACCTAGGAGCTATTCGGGTTGCTTCACGCGACCCTATACGCGTTACGGTCTCGATCGCGCGATCGATATGAATAGACTTCGCCTATTGGCGAATTTGGGATCCTAGAAGTGTTTCTAGACCCTTCTCGCACCCACATAAGTCAAAGGAAGCGACAGCGTGCGTCGCGTGACCATAATCCAGGCCCGGTTTAATCCAAATCATGCTCTGATACCAGCTGTAACATCCCGAAAATCGGGGGGTCGAGTAAAAACTCCACTCCCGAGTTTCAAAATGTTATTTATGCAACATAGATATGTATGATTGAATGTTGTCTGTGATAATGTATTAAACATGAGTGAGATTAAGCCAGAACATCATATCATACTCCAGAGACAGTTAAATTTGCAAGCGGAAGACTGTAATAGTATGTATAACATATATAAACTATTGTATGTCTCCAGAGTGTGAATATTTTACCAGGTTATACACATACATGTATACTTCAAAAGTAAACAAAATGAATATACATGAGGGCGCTAAAAATATAAAATGACAAGTGTCAATGTATCTAATCAACCTCCCTATAATCCCGTCAATCAGATCACGCATAAAGGAGAGATCCTCCTCATTATTAGGTCCAGCTCCGCTTCTCGAGCAGCGCCATCATCTGCAATCACAAAAAGGGACTGGTGGGTGTCCGAAAACACCATCCCGTAACGTGGGAGTGAGTGATCAACTCAGTGGGATAAGAGAGCAAAGATTAGCATGTTATCAAATCAATCATGCGATAATAGTAAAGCAGTAAATCAAACAATCCTATACCGTTGTTAATGCAATATGACATGACGTGATGTATGCCCTCACCGACGATCTCCCTCATACGGCAACATCTTACGACCGCGGCATGCCACACTCCCTAGAGTGCTCCACATCTTCCAGGCACATGCAATGCTATGGTGATACGATTTTCGAGTTGTTATTAGTCCATTCAAACAGCAGGATTGGGAAACTAAGGTACTTCCCATGTATCAATCCCAACACAGATCCTGTCTAGGGTCGTCACTCCTAGTAATCTCATACGATGTATATTTTGTAGGTCACTGCAAGGGCTGCATTCCATTTGGAAGCTTGTCAAGTTACTATTCTAATGAGCTCAAAATAGTCTACATTCGACCACTATAGAGCGAGTTATGAAGGGTACTACTGGACAAGGAGATGAATGAAAAATTCAGGACTGGCAACTGCGATCCCACTTACGGATGCCTAAATGATTTGCGAATATGATAATTCCTGTCAGGATTGAAAGAGCACTAAAATGCCTTTTAGATGACCAAAAATCAACCCAATCCAACCTCAAACAAGGGAGTTGTGAGCGTGTGCGTTGGATCACGCGATTCGGAAAGATTAACAGCCCAAATTGTAAAATGATGATCGAAGAATTCCAAGGTGCTATTGGGATATCGAACGGCCTTAGAATTAGCCAATTTCAATCCCATTTTGAAGCTTACTAAGTTACAAATCCAATAGCTGAATATAGCCCAAATTCGACCACTGAAGAGAGAGTTATGAAGGTTACTACTGGACAAGGAGATGAAGGAAAAATTCAGGACTGACGACGGCTGCGATCTCAATTATGGATGCCCAAATGGTCTTCGAATATGACGAATCCAGTCGGGAATGAAAGATCATTAAAGTACCTTTTAAATGACCAATACTCGACCAAATCGGACATCAAACTAGGGAGTTATGAGCGTCACCGTTGGATCGTGCGATTTGTAAAGATTAACAATCCAAATTGATAAATGACGATAACAGAGTTACAACGTGCTTTCGGGATATCGAACGGTCTCGGAATTAGCCAATTATGGTCCCATTCGGAAGCTTGTAAAGTTACCATTCCAATGAGCTCAAAATAGTCTAAACTTGACCACTGAAGAGAGAGTTATGAAGGTTACTATTGGACAAGGATATGAACGAGAAATTCAGGAACGACGACTGCGATCCAATTTATGGATGCTCGAATGGTCTCAGAATACGACAATTCTTTTCAAGAATAAAAAAGCACTAAAGTACCATTTAGATGACCCAAAATTGACCCAATCCGACATCAAACGAGGGAGTTATGAGCATGTCTGTTGGATAACGTGATTTCGAAAGATTAATAACCCAAAATTTAAAATGACGGTCGAAGAGTTCCAAAGTGCTTTTGGGTTATCGAACGGTCTGACAATGAGCTAATTATGGTCCCATTTGGAAGCTTGTCAAGTTACTAATCCAATGAGCTCAAAATACTCTAAATTTGACCACTGAGGAAAGAGTTTTATGAAGCTTACTATTGGACAAGGATATGAATGAGAAATTCAGGACCGACGACTGCGATTCAACTTAAGGATGCCCAAATGGTCTCGGAATACTGCGATTCCTGTCAGGAATGAAAGAGCACTAAACTGCCTTTTAGATGACTAAAAATTGAGCCAATCCGACATCAAACGAGGGAGTTATGAGCGTCACCATTAGATCACACAATTTGGAAAGATTAACAATCTAAATTGTTAAATGACGACAGAAGAGTTCCAACATGCTTTTGGCATATCGAACGGTCTCAAAATTAGCCAATTATAGTCCCCATTTGGAAGCTTGTCAAGTTACCATTCTAATGAGCTCAAAATAGTCTACATTCGACCACTATAGAGCGAGTTTTGAAGGGTATTACTGGACAAGGAGATGAATGAGAAATTTAGGACTGGCAACTGTGATCCCACTTACGGATGCCTAAATGATTTCCGAATATGATAATTCCTGTCAGGATTGAAAGAGCACTGAAATGCCTTTTAGATGTCCGAAAATCAACCCAATCCAACCTCAAACAAGGGAGTTGTGAGCGCGTGCGTTGGATCACGCGATCCGGAATTCCAAGGTGCAATTGGGATATCGAACGGTCTTACAATTAGCCAATTTCAGTCCTATTTTGAAACTTACTAAGTAACAAATCCGATAGCTCAAAATAGTCCAAATTCGACTACTGAAGAGAGAGTTATGAAGGTTACTACTGGACAAGGAGATGAAGGAAAAATTCAGGACTGACGGCGGCAGCGATCCCAATTACGGATGCCCAAATGGTCTTCAAATATGACGAATCCAGTCGGGAATGAAAGACCACTAAAGTACCTTTTAAATGACCAAAACTCGACCAAATCGGACATCGAACGAGGGAGTTATGAGCGTCACCGTTGGATCATGCGATTTGTAAAGATTAACAATCCAAATTGCTAAATGACGATAAAAGAGTTACAACGTGCTTTCGGGATATCGAACGGTCTCGGAATTAGCCAATTATGGTCCCATTCAGAAGCTTGTAAAGTTACCATTCCAATGAGCTCAAAATAGTCTAAACTTGACCACTGAAGAGAGAGTTATGAAGGTTACTATTGGACAAGGATATGAACGAGAAATTCAGGAACGACGACTGCGATCCAATTTATGGATGCCCAAATGGTCTCAGAATATGACGATTCTTTTCAGGAATAAAAAAGCACTAAAGTACCATTTAGATTACCCAAAATTGACCCAATCCGACATCGAACGAGGGAGTTATGTGCGTGTCCGTTTTATAGCGTGATTAGGAAAGATTAAATAACCCAAATTTTAAAATGACGGTCGAAGAGTTCCAAAGTGCTTTTGGGTTATCGAACGGCCTAATAATGAGCCAATTATGGTCCCATTTGGAAGCTTGTCAAGTTACTAATCCAATGAGCTCAAAATACTCTAAATTTGACCACTGAGGAAAGAGTTTTATGAAGCTTACTATTGGACAAGGATATGAATGTGAAATTTAGGACCAACGACAGCGATCCAACTTAAGGATGACCAAATGGTCTCGGAATACCGTGATTCCTATCAGGAATGAAAGAGCACTAAACTACCTTTTAGATGACCAAAAATTGAGCCAATCCGACATCAAACGAGGGAGTTATGAGCGTCATCACTCGATTGCGCAATTTGGAAAGATTAACAATCCAAATTGTTAAATGACGTTAGAAGATTTCCAACGTGCTTTTGGGATATCGAAGGGTCTCAAAATTAGCCAATTATGGTCTCATTTGGAAGCTTGTCAAGTTACCATTCTAATGAGCTCAAAATAGTCTACATTCGAGCACTATAGAGGGAGTTATGATGGGTACTACTGGACAAGGAAATGAATGAAAAATTCAGGACTGGCAACTGCGATCCCACTTACGGATTCCTAAATGATTTGCGAATATGATAATTCCTGTCAGGATTGAAAGAGCACTAAAATGCCTTTTAGATGACCAAAAATCAACCCAATCCAACCTCAAACAAGGGAGTTGTGAGCGTGTGCGTCGGATCACGCGATTCGGAAAGATTAACAGCCCAAATTGTAAAATGATGATCGAAGAATTCCAAGGTGCTATTGGGATATCGAACGGCCTTAGAATTAGGCAATTTCAACCCCATTTTGAAGCTTACTAAGTTACAAATCCAATAGCTAAATATAGCCCAAATTCGACCACTGAAGAGAGAGTTATGATGGTTACTACTGGACAAGGAAATGAACGAAAAATTCAGGACTGACGACGGCTGCGATCTCAATTATGGATGCCCAAATGGTCTTCGAATATGACGAATCCAGTCGGGAATGAAAGATCATTAAAGCACCTTTTAAATGACCAAAACTCAACCAAATCGGACATCAAACTAGGGAGTTATGAGCGTCACCGTTGGATCATGCGATTTGTAAAGATTAACAATCCAAATTGCTAAATGACGATAAAAGAGTTATAACGTGCTTTCGGGATATCGAACGGTCTCGGAATTAGCCAATTATGGTCCCATTCGGAAGCTTGTAAAGTTACCATTCCAATGAGCTCAAAATAGTCTAAACTCGACCACTGAAGAGAGAGTTATGAAGGTTACTCTTGGACAAGGATATGAGCGAGAAATTCAGGAACGACGACAGCGATCCAATTTATGGATGCTCAAATGGTCTCAGAATACGACGATTCTTTTCAAGAATAAAAAAGCACTAAAGTACCATTTAGATGACACAAAATTGACCCAATCCGACATCAAACGAGGTAGTTATGAGCATGTCCGTTGGATAACGTGATTTGGAAAGATTAATAACCCAAATTTTAAAATGACGGTCGAAGAGTTCCAAAGTGCTTCGGGGGTATCGAACAGTCTGACAATGAGCTAATTATGGTCCCATTTGGAAGCTTGTCAAGTTACTAATCCAATGAGCTCAAAATGCTCTAAATTTGACCACTGAGGAAAGAGTTTTATGAAGCTTACTATTGGACAAGGATATGAATGAGAAATTCAGGACCGACGACTGCGATTCAACTTAAGGATGCCCAAATGGTCTCGGAATACTGCGATTCCTGTCAGGAATGAAAGAACACTAAACTACCTTTTAGATGACCAAAAATTGAGCCAATCCGACATCAAACGAGGGAGTTATGAGCGTCACCATTGGATCGCGCAATTTGGAAAGATTAACAATCCAAATTGTTAAATGACGATAGAAGAGTTCCAACATACTTTTGGGATATCGAACGGTCTCAAAATTAGCCAATTATGGTCCCATTTGGAAGCTTGTCAAGTTACCATTCTAATGAGCTCAAAATAGTCTACATTCGACCACTATAGAGCGAGTTTTGAAGGGTACTACTGGACAAGGAGATGAATGAAAAATTCAGGACTGGCAACTGTGATCCCACTTACGGATGCCTTAATGATTTCCGAATATGATAATTCCTGTCAGGATTGAAAGAGCACTGAAATACCTTTTCGATGTCCGAAAATCAACCCAATCCAACGTCAAACAAGGGAGTTGTGAGCGCGTGCGTTGGATCACGTGATTCGGAATTCCAAGGTGCTATTGGGAAATCGAACGGTCTTACAATTAGCCAATTTCAGTCATATTTTGAAACTTACTAAGTTACAAATCCGATAGCTCAAAATAGTCCAAATTCGACTACTGAAGAGAGAGTTATGAAGGTTACTACTCGACAAGGAGATGAACGAAAAATTCAGGACTGATGGCGGCTGCGATCCCAATTACGGATGCCCAAATGTCTTCGAATATGACGAATCCAGTCGGGAATGAAACACCACTAAAGTACCATTTAAATGACCAAAACTCGACCAAATCGGACATCGAACTAGGGAGTTATGAGCGTCACCGTTGGATCGCGCGATTTGCAAAGATTAACAATCCAAATTGCTAAATGACGATAAAAGAGTTACAACGTGCTTTCGGGATGTCGAACGGTCTCGGAATTAGCCAATTATGGTCCCATTCGAAAGCTTGTAAAGTTACCATTCTAATGAGTTCAAAATAGTCTAAACTTGACCACTGAAGAGAGAGTTATGAAGGTTACTATTGGACAAGGATATGAACGAGAAATTCAGGAACGACGACTGCGATCCAATTTATGGATGCTCAAATAGTCTCGGAATACGGCGATTCTTGTCAGGAATAAAAGAGCACTAAAGTACCATTTAAATGACCCAAAATAGACCCAATCCGACATAAAACGAGGGGGTTATGAGCGTGTCCGTTGGATAGCATGATTAGGAAAGATTAAATAACCCAAATTTTAAAATGACGGTCGAAGAGTTCCAAAGTGCTTTTGGGTTATCGAACAGTCTGATAATGAGCCAATTATGGTCCCATTTGGAAGCTTGTTAAGTTACTAATCCAATGAGCTCAAAATACTCTAAATTTGACCACTGAGGAAAGAGTTTTATGAATCTTACTATTGGGCAAGGATATGAATGAGAAATTTAGGACCAACGACTGCGATCTAACATAAGGATGCCCAAATGGTCTCGGAATACCGCGATTCCTGTCAGGAATGAAAGATCACTAAACTACCTTTTAGATGATCAAAAATTGAGCCAATCCGACTTCAAACGAGGGAGTTATGAGTGTCATCACTGGATCGCGCAATTTTGAAAGATTAACAATCCAAATTGTTAAATGACGATAGAAGATTTCCAACGTGCTTTTGGGATATCGAACGGTCTCAAAATTAGCCAATTATGGTCCCATTTGGAAGCTTGTCAAGTTACCATTCTAATGAGCTCAAAATAGTCTACATTCGACCACTATAGAGGGAGTTATGAACGGTACTACTGGACAAGGAGATGAATGAAAAATTCAGGACTGGCAACTGTGATCCCACTTACGGATGCCTAAATGATTTGCGAATATGATAATTCCTATCAGGACCAAAAGAGCACTAAAATGCCTTTTAGATGACCAAAAATCAACGAATCCAACCTCAAACAAGGGAGTTGTGAGCGTGTGCGTTGGATCACGCGATTTGGAAAGATTAACAGCCCAAATTGTAAAATGATGATCGAAGAATTCCAAGGTGCTATTGGGATATCGAACGGCCTTAGAATTAGCCAATTTCAATCCCATTTTGAAGTTTACTAAGTTACAAATCCAATAGCTGAATATAGCCCAAATTCGACCACTGAAGAGAGAGTTATGAATGTTACTACTGGACAAGGAGATGAAGGAAAAATTCAGGACTGACGGCGGCTGCGATCCCAATTACGGATGCCCAAATGGTCTTCGAATATGACGAATCCAGTCGGGCATGAAAGATCATTAAAGTACCTTTTAAATGACCAAAACTCGACCAAATCGGACATCAAACTAGGGAGTTATGAGCGTCACCGTTGGATCGTGCGATTTGTAAAGATTAACAATCCAAATTGCTAAATGACTATAAAAGAGTTACAACGTGCTTTCGAGATATCGAACGGTCTCGGAATTAGCCAATTATGGTCCCATTCGGAAGCTTGTAAAGTTACCATTCCAATGAGCTCAAAATAGTCTAAACTTGACCACTGAAGAGAGAGTTATGAAGGTTACTATTGGACAAGGATATGAACGAGAAATTCAGGAATGACGACTGCGATCCAATTTATGGATGCTCAAATGGTCTCAGAATACGACGATTCTTTTCAAGAATAAAAAAGCACTAAAGTACCATTTAGATGACCCAAAATTGACCCAATCCGACATCAAACGAGGGAGTTATGAGCATGTCCGTTGGATAACGTGATATGAAAAGATTAATAACCCAAATTTTAAAATGACGATCGAAGAGTTCCAAAGTTCTTTTGGGTTATCGAACGGTCTAACAATGAGCTAATTATGGTCCCATTTGGAAGCTTGTCAAGTTACTAATCCAATGAGCTCAAAATACTCTAAATTTGACCACTGAGGAAAGAGTTTTATGAAGCTTACTATTGGGCAAGGATATGAATGAGAAATTTAGGACCAACGACTGCGATCCAACTTAAGGATGCCCAAATGGTCTCGGAATACCACGATTCCTGTCAGGAATGAAAGAGCACTAAACTACCTTTTAGATGACCAAAAATTGAGCCAATCCGACATCAAACGAGGGAGTTATGAGCGTCATCACTGGATCGCGCAATTTTGAAAGATTAACAATTTAAATTGTTAAATGACGATAGAAGATTTCCAACGTGCTTTTGAGATATCAAACGGTCTCAAAATTAGCCAATTATGGTCCCATTTGGAAGCTTGTCAAGTTACCATTCTAATGAGCTCAAAATAGTCTACATTCGAGCACTATAGAGCGAGTTATGAAGGGTACTACTGGACAAGGAGATGAATGAAAAATTTGGGACTGGCAACTACGATCCCACTTACAGATGCCTAAATGATTTGCGAATATGATAATTCCTGTCAGGATTGAAGGAGCACTAAAATGCCTTTTAGATGACCAAAAATCAACCCAATCTAACCTCAAACAAGGGAGTTATGAGCGTGTGCGTCGGATCACGCGATTCGGAAAGATTAACAGCCCAAATTGTAAAATGATGATCGAAGAATTCCAAGGTGCTATTGGGATATCGAACGGCCTTAGAATTAGCCAATTTCAATCCCATTTTGAAGCTTATTAAGTTACAAATCCAATAGCTGAATATAGCCCAAATTCGACCACTGAAGAGAGAGTTATGAAGGTTACTACTGGACAAGGAGATGAAGGAAAAATTCAGGACTGACGACGGCTGCGATCTCAATTATGGATGCCCAAATTGTCTTCGAATATGACGAATCCAGTCGGGCATGAAAGATCATTAAAGTACCTTTTAAATGACCAAAACTCGACCAAATCGGACATCAAAATAGGGAGTTATGAGCGTCACCATTGGATCGTGCGATTTGTAAAGATTAACAATCCAAATTGCTAAATGACGATAAAAGAGTTACAACGTGCTTTCGGGATATCGAACGGTCTCGGAATTAGCCAATTATGGTCCCATTCGGAAGCTTGTAATGTTACCATTCCAATGAGCTCAAAATAGTCTAAACTTGACCACTGAAGAGAGAGTTATGAAGGTTACTATTGGACAAGGATATGAACGAGAAATTCAGGCACGACGACTGCGATCCAATTCATGGATGCTCAAATGGTCTCAGAATACGACGATTCTTTTCAAGAATAAAAAGAGTTTTATGAAGCTTACTATTGGGCAAGGATATGAATGAGAAATTCAGGACCGACGACTGCGATTCAACTTAAGGATGCCCAAATGGTCTCGGAATACTGCGATTCCTGTCAGGAATGAAAGAGCACTAAACTACCTTTTAGATGACTAAAAATTGAGCCAATCTGACATCAAACGAGGGAGTTATGAGCGTCACCATTAGATCGCGCAATTTGGAAAGATTAACAATCCAAATTGTTAAATGACGATAGAAGAGTTCCAACATGCTTTTGGGATATCGAACGGTCTCAAAATTAGCCAATTACGGTCCCATTTGGTAGCTTGTCAACTTACCATTCTAATGAGCTCAAAATAGTCTACATTCGACCACTATAGAGCGAGTTTTGAAGGGTACTACTGGACAAGGAGATGAATGAAAAATTCAGGACTGACAACTGTGATCCCACTTACGGATGCCTAAATGATTTTCGAATATGATAATTCCTGTCAGGATTGAAAGAGCCCTGAAATGCCTTTTAGAAGTCCGAAAATCAACCCAATCCAACCTCAAACAAGGGAGTTGTAAGCGCGTGCGTTGGATCACGCGATTCAGAATTCCAAGGTGCTATTGGGATATCGAACGGTCTTACAATTAGCCAATTTCAGTCCTATTTTGAAACTTACTAAGTTACAAATTCGATAGCTCAAAATAGTCCAAATTCGACTACTGAACAGAGTGTTATGAAGGTTACTACTAGACTAGGAGATGAAGGAAAAATTCAGGACTGACGGCGGATGCGATCCCAATTACGGATGCCCAAATGGTCTTCGAATATGACGAATCCAGTCGGGAATGAAACACCACTAAAGTCCATTTAAATGACCAAAACTCGACCAAATCGGACATCGAACTAGGGAGTTATGAGCGTCACCGTTGGATTGCGCGATTTGTAAAGATTAACAATCCAAATTGCTAAATGACGATAAAAGAGTTACAACGTGCTTTCGGGATGTCGAACGGTCTCGGAATTAGCCAATTATGGTCCCATTCGAAAGCTTGTAAAGTTACCATTCTAATGAGCTCAAAATAGTCTAAACTTGACCACTGAAGAGAGAGTTATGAAGGTTACTATTGGACAAGGATATGAATGAGAAATTCAGGAACGACGACTGCGATCCAATTTATGGATGCTCAAATGGTCTCGGAATACGACGATTCTTGTCAGGAATAAAAGAGCACTAAAGTACCATTTAGATGACCCAAAATTGACCCAATCCGACATCAAACGAGGGAGTTATGAGCGTGTTCGTTGGATAGCGTGATTAGGAAAGATTAAATAACCCAAATTTTAAAATGACGGTCGAAGAGTTCCAAAGTGCTTTTGGGTTATCGAACGGTCTGATAATGAGCCAATTACGGTCCCATTTGGAAGCTTGTCAAGTTACTAACCCAATGAGCTCAAAATACTCTAAATTTGACCACTGAGGAAAGAGTTTTATGAAGCTTACTATTGGACAAGGATATGAATGAGAAATTTAGGACTAACGACTGCTATCCAACTTAAGGATGCCCAAATGGTCTCGGAATACCGCGATTCCTGTCAGGAATGAAAGAGCACTAAACTACCTTTTAGATGACCAAAAATTGAGCCAATCCGACATCAAACGAGGGAGTTATGAGCGTCATCACTGGATCGCGCAATTTTGAAAGATTAACAATCCAAATTGTTAAATGACGATAGAAGATTTCCAACGTGCTTTTGGGATATCGAACGGTCTCAAAATTAGCCAATTATGGTCCGATTTGGAAGCTTGTCAAGTTACCATTCTAATGAGCTCAAAATAGTCTACATTCGAGCACTATAGAGCGAGTTATGAAGGGTACTACTGGACAAGGAGATGAATGAAAAAGTTGGGACTGGCAACTGCGATCCCACTTACGGATGCCTAAATGATTTGCGAATATGATAATTCCTGTCAGGATTGAAAGAGCACTAAAATGCCTTTTAGATGACCAAAAATCAACCCAATCCAACCTCAAACAAGGGAGTTGTGAGCGTGTGCGTTGGATCACGCGATTCGGAAAGATTAACAGCCCAAATTGTAAAATGATGATCGAAGAATTCCAAGGTGCTATTGGGATATCGAACGGCCTTAGAATTAGCCAATTTCAATCCCATTTTGAAGCTTACTAAGTTACAAATCCAATAGCTGAATGTAGCCCAAATTCGACGATTGAAGAGAGAGTTATGAAGGTTACTACTGGACATGGAGATGAAGGAAAAATTCAGGACTGACGATGGCTGCGATCTCAATTATGGATGCCCAAATGGTCTTCGAATATGACGAATCCAGTAGGGCATGAAAGATCATTAACGTACCTTTTAAATGACCAAAACTCGACCAAATCGGACATCAAACTAGGGAGTTATGAGCGTTACCGTTGGATCGTGCGATTTGTAAAGATTAACAATCCAAATTGCTAAATGACGATAAAAGAGTTACAACGTGCTTTCGGGATATCGAACGGTCCCGAAATTAGCCAATTATGGTCCCATTCGGAAGCTTGTAAAGTTACCATTCCAATGAGCTCAAAATAGTCAAAACTTGACCACTGAAGAGAGAGTTATGAAGGTTACTATTGGACAAGGATATGAACGAGAAATTCAGGAACGACGACTGCGATCCAATTTATGGATGCTCAAATGGTCTCGGAATATGACGATTCTTGTCAGGAATAAAAGAGCACTAAAGTACCATTTAGATGACCCAAAATTGACCCAATCCGACATCAAACGAGGGAGTTATGAGCGTGTCCGTTGGATAGCATGATTAGGAAAGATTAATTAACCCAAATTTTAAAATGACGGTCGAAGAGTTCCAAAGTGCTTTTGGGTTATCGAACGGTCTGATAATGAGCCAATTATGGTCCCATTTGGAAGCTTGTCAAGTTACTAATCCAATGAGCTCAAAATACTCTAAATTTGACGGTCTCAAAATTAGCCAATTATGGTCCCATTTGGAAGCTTGTCAAGTTACCATTCTAATGAGCTCAAAATAGTCTGCATTCGACCACTATAGATCGAGTTATGAAGGGTACTACTGGACAAGGAGATGAATGAAAAATTCAGGACTGGCAACTGTGATCCCACTTACGGATGCCTAAATGATTTTCGAATATGATAATTCCTGTCAGGATTGAAAGAGCACTGACATGCCTTTTAGATGTCCGAAAATCAACCTAATCCAACCTCAAACAAGGGACTTGTGAGTGCGTGCGTTGCATCACCCGATTCGGAATTCCAAGGTGCTATTGGGATATCGAACGGTCTTACAATTAGCCAATTTCAGTCCTATTTTGAAACTTACTAAGTTACAAATCCGATAGCTCAAAATAGTACAAATTCGACTACTGAAGAGAGAGTTATGAAGGTTACTACTGGATAAGGAGATGAAGGAAAAATTCAGGACTGACGGCGGCTGCGATCCCAATTACGGATGCCCAAATGGTCTTCGAATATGACGAATCCAGTCGGGAATGAAACACCACTAAAGTACCATTTAAATGACCAAAACTCGACCAAATCAGACATCGAACTAGGGAGTTATGAGCATCACCGTTGGATCGCGCGATTTATAAAGATTAACAATCCAAATTGCTAAATGACAATAAAAGAGTTAAAACGTGCTTTCGGGATGTCGAACGGTCTCGGAATTAGCCAATTATGGTCCCATTCGAAAGCTTGTAAAGTTACCATTCTAATGAGCTCAAAATAGTCTAAACTTGACCACTGAAGAGAGAGTTATGAAGGTTACTATTGGACAAGGATATGAACGAGAAATTCAGGAACGACGACTGCGATCCAATTTATGGATGCTCAAATGGTCTCAAAATACGACGATTCTTGTCTGGAATAAAAGAGCACTAAAGTGCCATTTAGATGACCCAAAATTGACCCAATCCGACATCAAACGAGGGAGTTATGAGCGTGTCCGTTGGATAGCATGATTAGGAAAGATTAATTAACCCAAATTTTAAAATGACGGTCGAAGAGTTCCAAAGTGCTTTTGGGTTATCGAACGGTCTGATAATGAGCCAATTATGGTCCCATTTGGAAGCTTGTCAAGTTACTAATCCAATGAGCTCAAAATACTCTAAATTTGACCACTGAGGAAAGAGTTTTATGAAGCTTACTATTGGACAAGGATATGAATGAGAAATTCAGGACCGACGACTGCGATTCAACTTAAGGATGCCCAAATGGTCTCGGAACACTGCGATTCCTGTCAGGAATGAAAGAGCACTAAACTACCTTTTAGATGACTAAAAATTGAGCCAATCGGACATCAAACGAGGGAGTTATGAGCGTCACCATTGGAACACGCAATTTGTAAAGATTAACAATCCAAATTGTTAAATGACGATAGAAGAGTTCCAACATGCTTTTGGGATATCGAACGGTCTCAAAATTAGCCAATTACGATCCCATTTGGAAGCTTGTCAAGTTACCATTCTAATGAGCTCAAAATAGTCTACATTCGACCACTATAGAGCGAGTTTTGAAGGGTACTACTGGACAAGAAGATGAATGAAAAATTCAGGACTGGCAACTGTGATCCCACTTACGGATGCCTAAATGATTTCCGAATATGATAATTCCTATCAGGATTGAAAGAGCCCTGAAATGCCTTTTAGATGTCCGAAAATCAACCCAATCCAACCTCAAACAAGGGAGTTGTGAGCGCGTGCGTTGGATCACGTGAGTCGGAATTCCAAGGTGCTATTGGGATATCGAACGGTCTTACAATTAGCCAATTTCAGTCCTATTTTGAAACTTACTAAGTTACAAATCCGATAGCTCAAAATAGTCCAAATTCGACTACTGAAGAGAGAGTTATGAAGGTTACTACTGGACAAGGAGATGAAGGAAAAATTCAGGACTGACGGCGGCTGTGATCCCAATTACAGATGTCCAAATGGTCTTCGAATATGACGAATCCAGTCGGGAATGAAACACCACTAAAGTACCATTTAAATGACCAAAACTCGACCAAATCGGACATCAAACTAGGGAGTTATGAGCGTCACCGTTGGATCGCGCGATTTGTAAAGATTAACAATCCAAATTGCTAAATGATGATAAAAGAGTTACAACGTGCTTTCGGGATGTCGAACGGTCTCGGAATTAGCCAATTATGGTCCCATTCGGAAGCTTGTAAAGTTACCATTCCAATGAGCACAAAATAGTCTAAATTTGATCACTGAAGAGAGAGTTATGAAGGTTACTATTGGACAAGGATATGAACGAGAAATTCAGGAACGACGACTGCGATCCAATTTATGGATGCTCAAATGGTCTCGGAATACGGCGATTCTTGTCAGGAATAAAAGAGCACTAAAGTACCATTTAGATGACCCAAAATTGACCCAATCCGACATCGAACGAGGGAGTTATGAGCGTGTCCGTTGGATAGCGTGATTAGGAAAGATTAATAACCCAAATTTTAAAATGGCGGTCGAAGAGTTCCAAAGTGCTTTTGGGTTATCGAACGGTCTGACAATGAGCCAATTATGGTCCCATTTAGAAGCTTGTCAAGTTACTAATCCAATGAGCTCAAAATACTCTAAATTTGACCACTGAGGAAAGAGTTTTTTGAAGGTTACTATTGGACAAGGATATGAATGAGAAATTCAGGACCGACGACTGCGATCCAACTTAAGGATGCCCAAATGGTCTCCGAATACCGCGATTCCTGTCAGGAATAAAAGAGCACTAAACTACCTTTTAGATGACCAAAAATTGAGCCAATCCGACATCAAACGAGAGAGTTATGAGCGTCACCATTGGATCGCACAATTTCGAAAGATTAACAATCCAAATTGTTAAATGACGATAGAAGAGTTCCAACATGCTTTTAGGATATCAAACGGTCTCAAAATTAGCCACTTATGGTCCCATTTGGAAGCTTGTCAGGTTACCATTCCACTGAGCTCAAAACAGTCTACGTTCGACCACTATAGAGCGAGTTATGAAAGGTACTATTGGACAAGGAGATGAATGAAAAATTTAGGACTGGCAACTGCGATCCCACTTACAGATGCCTAAATGATTTTCGAATATGATAATTCCTGAAAGGATTGAAAGAGCACTCAAATACCTTTTAGATGACCAAAAATCAACCCAATCCAACCTCAAACAAGGGAGTTGTGAGCGTGTGCGTTGGATCACGTGATTCGAAAAGATTAACGACCCAAATTGTAAAATGATAATCGAAGAATTCCAAGGTGCTATTGGGATATCGAACGGTCTTAGAATTAGCCAATTTTAGTCCCATTTTGTAGCTTACTAAGTTACAAATTCAACAGCTGAAAATAGTCCAAATTCGACCACTGAAGAGAGAGTTATGAAGGTTACTACTGGACAAGGAGATGAAGGAAAAATTCAGGACTGACGGCGGCTGCGATCCCAATTACGGATGCCCAAATGGTCTTCGAATATGACGAATCCAGTCGGGAATGAAACACCACTAAAGTACCATTTAAATGACCAAAACTCGACCAAATCGGACATCGAACCAGGGAGTTATGAGCGTCACCGTTGGATCGCGAGATTTGTAAAGATTAACAATCCAAATTGCTAAATGACGATAAAAGAGTTATAACGTGCTTTCGGGATATCGAACGGTCTCGGAATTAGCCAATTATGGTCCCATTCGGAACCTTGTAAAGTTACCATTCCAATGAGCTCAAAATAGTCTAAATTTGACCACTGAAGAGAGAGTTATGAAGGTTACTATTGGATAAGGAAATGAACGAGAAATTCAGGAACAATGACTGTGATCCAATTTTTGGAAGCTCAAATGGTCTCGAAATACGGCGATTCTTGTCAGGAATAAAAGAGCACTAAAGTACAATTTAGATGACCCAAAATTGACCCAATCCGACATCAAACGAGGGAGTTATGAGCGTGTCCGTTGGATAGCATGATTTGGAAAGATTAATAACCCAAAATTTAAAATGACGGTCGAAGAGTTCCAAAGTGCTTTTGGGTTATCGAACGGTCTGACAATGAGCCAATTATGGTCCAATGAGCTCAAAATACTCTAAATTTGACCACTGAGGAAAGAGTTTTATGAAGGTTACTATTGGACAAGGATATGAATGAGAAATTCAGGACCGACGACTGCGATCCAACTTAAGGATCCCCAAATGGTCTCGGAATACCCCGATTCCTGTCAGGAATGAAAGAGTACTAAACTATCTTTTAGATGACCAAAAATTGAGCCAATCCGGCATCAAACGAGGGAGTTATGAGCGTCACCATTGGATCGCGCAATCTGGAACGATTAACAATCCAAATTGTTAAATGACGATAGAAGAGTTCCAACGTGCTTTTGGGATATCGAACGGTCTCACAATTAGCCAATTATGGTCCCATTTGGAAGTTGTCAAGTTACCATTCTAATGAGCTCAAAATAGTCTACATTCGAGCACTATAGAGCGAGTTATGAAGGGTACTACTGGACAAGGAGACGAATGAAAAATTCAGGACTGGCAACTGCGATCCAACTAACGGATGCCTAAATGATTTTCGAATATGATAATTCCTGTCAGGATTGAAAGAGCATTGAAATGCCTTTTAGATGACCAAAAATCAACCCAATCCAACCTCAAACAAGGGAGTTGTGAGCGTGTGCGTTGGATCATGCGATTCGAAAAGATTAACAACCCAAATTGTAAAATGATGATCGAAGAATTCCAAGGTGCTATTGGGATATTGAACGGTCTTAGAATTAGCCAATTTCAGTCCCATTTTGAAGCTTACTAAGTTATAAATCCAATAGTTGAAAATAGTCCAAATTCGACCACTGAAGAGAGAGTTATGAAGGTTACTACTGGACAAGGAGATGAAGAAAAAATTCAGGACTGACGGCGGCTGCGATCCCAATTACGGATGCCCAAATGGTCTTCGAATATGACGAATCCAGTCGGGAATAAAAGACTACTAAAGTACCTTTTAAATGACCAAAACTCGACCAAATCGGATATCGAACTAGGGAGCTATGAGCGTCACCGTTGGATCGCGCGATTTGTAAAGATTAACAATCCAAATTGCTAAATGACAATAAAAGAGTTACAACGTGCTTTCGGGATATCGAAAGGTCTCGAAATTAGCCAATTATGGTCCCATTTGGAAGCTTGTAAAGTTACCATTCCAATGAGCTCAAAATAGTCTAAACATGACCCCTGATGAGAGAGTTATGAAGGTTACTATTGGACAAGGATATGAACGAGAAATTCAGGAACGAGGACTGCGATCCAATTTATGGATGCTCAAATGGTCTCGGAATACGATGATTCTTGTCAGGAATAAAAGAACACTAAAGTACCATTTAGATGACCCAAAATTGACCCAATCTGACATCAAACGAGAGAGTTATGGGCGTTTCCGTTGGATAGCATGATTTGAAAAGATTAATAACCCAAATTTTAAAATGACGGTCGAAGAGTTCCAAAGTGCTTTTGGGTTATCGAACGGTCTGGCAATGAGCCAATTATTGTCCCATTCGGAAGCTTGTCAAGTTACTAATCCAATGAGCTCAAAATACTCTAAATTTGACCACTGAGGAAAGAGTTTTATGAAGGTTACTAATGGACAAGGATATGAATGAGAAATTCAGGACCGACGACTGTGATCCAACATAAGGATGCCCAAATGGTCTCGGAATACTGCGATTCCTGTCAGGAATGAATGAGCACTAAACTACCTTTTAGATGACCAAAATTTGAGCCAATCCGACATCAAACGAGGGAGTTATGAGCGTCACCATTGTTTCACGCAATTTAGAAAGATTAACAATCCAAATTGTTAAATGACGATAGAAGAGTTCCAACGTGCTTTTGGGATATCGAACGGTCTCAAAATTAGCCAATTATGGTCCCATTTAGAAGCTTGTCAAGTTACCATTCTAATGAGCTCAAAATAGTCTACATTCGACCACTATAGAGTGAGTTATGAAGGGTACTACTGGACAAGGAGATGAATGAAAAATTCAGGACTGGCAACTGCGATCCCACTTACGAATGCCTAAATGATTTCCGAATATGATAATTCCTGTCAGGATTGAAAGAGCACTGAAATGCCTTTTAGATGACTAAAAATCTACCCAATCCAACCTCAAACAAGGGAGTTGTGAGCGTGTGCATTGGATCACGCGATTCAGAAAAAATTAAGAGGCTTTTCCAAAAAATATCAACGTAAAAGCGGGTCAGCACAAGAGAGAAATCAACATAAATAATAAAGATAAAATCAAAAAGAAAATCCTACCTATACACTTTCGCAGGTGCTCTCGATTGCATTTAGCGTATGCAATAAGCCTTTAAACCCCTAGGTTTCCCCTAGTGGACGAGTTGTAGTCTCGTGAGGGTTTGCAGTAATGTTACCCACAAACATTGAACTAACTAACTTGGAAAATGAAATAGAATGAAAAGTTGGGTTGCCTCCCAGGAGCGCTAAGTTTAACGTCTTCAGGCAGACAAAAATGGACCATGAATTAATCAATCTTGAAAACCTGGGTCCTCCAAATTAACTTCCTCAACATCTTGATTAACCAAATCCTCCAAATAAGGTTTCAGTAGTTGACCATTCACTTTGAAAATATTTCCATCCTTAAGATTTTTAATCTCAACTGCTCCATGAGGAAATACTGTTACTACCTGATAAGGACCATACCATCGCGAACGTAGTTTTCTAGGAAAGAGGCATAACCTGGAATTATACAATAAGACTTTCTGACCCTGTTCAAATGTCTTGCGAAGAATTAATTGGTCATGAAAAAATTTCGTTCGTTCTTTATAAATTTTTGCATTCTCATATGCCTCATTTCAAATTTCTTCTAACTCATTGAGTTGAAGTTTACGGTGCGATCCAGCCTTGTTCAAATCAAAATTAAAGGTTTTGATAGCCCAATAAGCATGATGTTCTAATTTCACAGGTAAGTGACATGCTTTCCCAAAGACAAGCCTATAGGGAGACATTCCAATCGGGGTTTTAAATGCTGTACGATACGCCCAAAGAGCATCATTCAAATGTTGCGACCAATCCTTACAATCAGGGCAAACTGTTTTCTCTAAAATTTGTTTAATCTCCCGATTCGAAACTTCTACTTGACCACTTGTTTGTGGATGGTATGGAGTTGTAACTTTATGGGTGATGGAATATTTCTTCATTAAAGATTCAAACAATTTATTGTAAAAATGCATACCACCATCACTTATGATTGCCCGAGGAGTACCAAAACGAGAAAAGATACTTTCTTTCAAGAAGCGGACCACAACTTTGTGATCATTCGTTTTACATGGCACTGCTTCCACCCACTTAGAGACATAATCGACGGCCATAAGGATATACATATAACCGAATGATGGGGGAAACGGACCCATGAAGTCAATACCCCAAACATCAAATATCTCAACAATGAGAATATTGGTAAGTGGCATCATGTTTCTACGAGAAATATTACCCATACGTTGGCATCGATCACATGTAGAACAAAAGGCATGTGTGTCTCGAAAAAGTGTAGGCCAATAAAATCCACTTTGTAAAACTTTTGCAGCTGTTTTCTTTGAACCAAAATGACCACCACATGCATGGTCGTGATAAAAGGAGATTATACTATGAAACTCACTCTCAGGTACACATCTCCTAATGACCTGGTCAGGACAGAGTTTGAATAGGTATGGATCATCCCAGAAGAAATGTTTAACCTCAGCAAGAAATTTGAATTTATCCTGTTTAGTCCAATGAGAAGGAATTTGACTTGTAATAAGATAATTTACGATGTCAGCATACCAAGGTAATTGAGAAATAGCTAAAAGTTGTTCATCAGGGAAAGACTCGTTCATTGGCACAAGATCCACTGTGGGCTCCAAGACAAGTCTAGACAAATGGTCGGTTACCACATTTTCAGAACCCTTTTTATCCTGAATTTCAATGTCAAATTCTTGTAGCAAGAGAATCCAACGAATCAATCGAGGTTTAGCATCTTTTTTAGAAGGAAGATATTTCAATGCTGCATGATCTGAAAACACTATAACCTTCGATCCAATGAGATATAACCTGAATTTGTCTAGAGCAAATACCACTGCCAACAACTCTTTTTTAGTAGTAGAGTAGTTCAGTTGAGCATCATTTAGAGTCCTACTAGCATAATAAATGACATGAGGTATTTTGTCCAATCGTTGCCCTAAGACGGCTCCAACAGCATAATCAAAAGCATCACACATAAGCTCAAAAGGTAAACTCCAATTAGGTGGTTGGATGATTGGAGCAGAAGTTAATAAAAGCTTTAACTTGTCAAAAGCTTTTCGACAATCATCATCAAGGTCAAATGAAATATCCTTAGCTAATAAACTGTACAAGGGTCGAGAAATTTTACTAAAATCCTTAATGAATCTCTTGTAGAATCCTGTATGCCCTAAAAATGATCTAATTTCCTTCACCGTTCTAGGTGGAGAAAGACTAGAAATTAAATCAATCTTGGCTTTATCAACTTCAATGCCTTTACTTGAAATAACATGCCCGAGTACAATCCCTTTTTGAACCATAAAATGACACTTTTCCCAATTCAATACCAGGTTCGTTTCTTTACATCTATCCAAAACTAGAGATAGATGGTATAAGCATTCATCAAAGGAAGAGACAAAAATGGAAAAATCATCCATGAAAATCTCGAGAAAACGCTCAACCATGTCTAAAAAAATACTCATCATGCATCGTTGAAAAGTAGCAGGCGCATTACATAGCCCAAATGGCATACGCCGATAGGCATATGTACCAAAAGGACATGTAAATGTGGTTTTCTCTTGATCCTCGGGAGCAATGGGAATCTGATTGTACCCGGAATAACCATCCAGGAAACAATAATAGTTATGCCCTGCCAATCTCTCAAGCATCTGATCTATGAAAGGAAGAGGAAAGTGATCCTTCCTTGTGACCAGGTTCAGTTTACGGTAATGAATACAAACTCGCCAACCCGTAGTCATGCGGGTTGGTACTAATTCATTATCATCATTTTTTATCACCGTAATCTCAGACTTTTTTGGAACAACTTGGACTGGGCTGACCCACGTGCTATCCGAAATAGGGTAAATGATACCATCATCTAACAATTTAAGCACCTCCGCCCGTACGACCTCTTTCATGTTAGGATTAATCCTCCTTTGCATTTCACGTGACGTTTTTACATTTTCCTTAAGATGAATACGATGTATACACACAGTGGGGCTTATTCCCTTTATGTCCGCTATTGTCCACCCAATAGCTGCCCTATGTTCTCTAAGAACATTAAGCAACTTGCCCTCCTGTTCCTTATCGAGGTTAGAAGCTATGATGACAGGTAGGGTCTCAGAAGGACCTAAAAATGCATACCTGAGAGTTTCAGGTAATTGTTTAAGGTCAAGTTCGGGTGCTTTCTCAATAGACGGGACCGGTTTAGACTCAGATGGTGGAAGAAGTTCCACTTTCGCTTTCCACTTTGTAGTATCCATTATAGAATTAGAGTCGAGCAATGCATTGACTTCTTCGATGGAACTTTCTATGTCAAAGTCTGTGCCAAAATGTGCTAGAAAAGTCTCCAGTGCGTCTTCGGAAGATTTAAAGAAAGAGTCATGCACTAGACTATCAATCATGTTCACCTCAAAAATATCATCCGAGTCTGCCGGTTGTTGTCCAGCATTGAAAACATTAAGTTTAATCTTCATGTTACCAAAAGACAACTTCATGACTCCATTCCTACAATTTATAATAGCATTGGATGTAGCTAAGAATGGATGTCCCAAGATAACCGGGATTTGACTCGTAGGATTCGGGACAGGCTGAGTATCAAGAACGATGAAATCTACTGGAAAATAAAACTTATCAACCTAGATTAACACGTCCTCAATAATACCACGGGGCACCTTGACAGATCTATCAGCTAGTTGTAGTGTTATTTTAGTTGATTTCAGTTCACCAAGTCCTAGCTGATCATATACAGAATATGGCAACAAATTAACGCTCGCCCCTAAATCGAGCAATGCCTTCTCAACCTTATGATCTCCTATGACACAAGAAATGGTAGGAGCTCCTGGATCCCTAAATTTAGGAGGACTGTTGTGTTGAATCATAGAGCTGAGTTGCTCTGCAAGGAAGACCTTCTTATGAACATGCATCTTACGCTTCTGAGTGCATAAATCTTTAAGAAACTTAGCGTAAGCAGGGACTTGCTTGATAGCATCAAGCAATGGAATGTTAATTTACACTTGCTTAAACATCTCCAATATCTCATTAAAGTTGTTTCCTTTCTTAACTGGTGCCAGACGTTGAGAAAAAGGTGCTTTAGGTACATAGGAAGGCACAGGAGTGGTTTCTGGAGGGTGAGAGTGCTTTTGGACTCTAGATACAATAATATGTCTCTCCACTTCATTTTGCTCTTCCGGTTTGGAATTTAATTCTTCCCTAGGCATTTCTACTTTGTTCTCGATCTGTTTACCGGACCTAAGGGTAATGATAGATTTGACTTGCTCATGATATTGTTCCTGGTTTGAATTAGAGTCAATCTCAAACTGTTCTTTTGGATTTACCACAGGTTGGCTAGGGAACCTCCCCTTCTCTCTCTCACTCAATGTGGCAGCAAGTTGACCCAATTGAACTTCCAGCTTGGCAATAGATTGAGCATTCGCATGTACGCTTTGCTGGTTAGCTAGTAAAGTTTGTTGGGCGTCTTTTTGAAATTCAAGAGAACTCTGCATAAAAAGATTGAGTGTATCCTCAAGAGATGGTTTCCTAGATTGTGCAGGAGCTTGTTGATATTGCGGAAACTGTTGAGGTTGTTGACTACCAACTTGTGGGTAAGGTTGCATAGGAGGATTTCCAGATGGTCTTCCTTGTTGTGGTCCTTTTGCCCAAGAAAGATTTGGATGTCTAGCCCACCCTGGGTTGTAGGTTTTTGAGTAAGGATCATTCTCAGGTCTCCGAAAGGTGTTCATAGCATGTACTTGTTCGGAGAGAAATTTAGAAAATGCTGCACCAGATGGACATGACTGCGTAGGATGGCCAAGACTAGAACATATAGCACATGACTCAATTTGAGTTGTTTGTGGAGGTCCATTATTCAACATCAGAGCATCGACTTTCTGTGTCAGGCTATCAAGTATGGTATAAATATTTGGCGTGACTCCTTTCTCACATATACCACCTTTCTTTGGCAGTTGGGGATTTCTTTCACCTCTATTTGAGTAGTCCCATTGTTGGAAATTTTCGCACAAGGTTTCAAAGAAATTCCATGCTTCGACATCACTTTTGGTCATGAATGACCCTCCACTGGTGGCATCAACCATGCGACGGTTTTGAGGTGTCAAACCATCATAGAAGTATTGAACTTGTTGCCAGTTCTCAAAGCCATGGTGTGGACATTTAAGGAGCAAGTCCTTCCATCTTTCCCAACATTCATGAAAGTGTTCTCCCTCTTTTTGCGTGAAATTAGTGATTTCTCTACGGAGAGCATTCGTTTTGTGAACAGGAAAGAATTTGTTTAAGAACTTCTTAGATAGTTGATCCCATGTAGTGATCGTCCCAACTCCTAGAGAATTCAACCATGCTTTTGCCTTATCCTTCAAAGAAAAAGGAAAAAGACGCAAACGGATCGAATCATCTGAGAAGTTTTGAAACCTATAGGTCGAGCAAATGTCTAGAAATTCTTTTATATGATGATATGGATCCTCTTTGTCTAAACCATAGAAAGATGGTAACAACTGTATGACTCCTGGTTTAAGTTCAAAGTGTGCTGCCGTGGTGGCTGGCAACACTAAGCATGAAGGCGCATTAAATTGGACAGGAGCTGAATAATCTCTAAGCGCTTTAATTGCATTCTCGTCCATCATTTCGAATAGGATATTTCTAGATCTTTTACGAAAGGTTCTTTCTATTTCAGGATCAAAGGGTGCTAGTTCTATGTTCAAAGATCTACGCCCTAGCATAAACTGAATAACTGAAATGTAGGAAAGAAAACAAAACTAAACTAAGATGCAACCTAAGAGAAATAAGACTAGAACTAAAAATTATGAATTCCTAAAAACAAGAGAAAGCTATGTAAACAAGAATTAGAAGAAAGAACCCGAAAAAGAAGATGGATGTCTGAAGATTTGATAGCTTCTCCTTTTGAAGACAATCTTATTTAACAGCTTCCTTCTTCAATTCCTGTAAAAATTAAAATAAAAACAAAAGCAATTTCCTAAAATAATGCTAGAAAGAAAAAAATAATAATAATAAATAAAAATCTTAAGCAACGGTTAGTTTCTAAAAAGGGAAAATTTTTCTAAAACTAGAAAATAGAAAGTTAATTGAAAGAAGAATCTAAATCTAAAATTAAAAATTAAAAAATTTCTAAGAAGAAAGCCTAGAATTAGAAAATTCTTAAAAAATAGAAATTAGAAAAAGTAGAGAATTTTAGAAAGGGATTACCAAAATAGAAGTTCAAATCAGGACCCTACAAAATAGGAAATATGTTAGTTTCTAAAATAAAATAAAATAAAATAAACTTTAACCTAAAGTTAGTAAAATCCTAAGGCTATGAATTATGATAAGAGAGAATCCTAAATTCAATTTGGACCGAAACAGTCCCCGGCAACGGCGCCAAAAACTTGATGTTTTAATTTAAACCAATCTGATATAAATAATTTTAACTCGCAAGTATACGAATCAGATGTAGATATGGTACATATTACGAGATCGTTCCCACGAGGACTGGTTGTCACAATTTGAAATTTAAGACTCTTCTTAACTAATCCAACAAATATTTTAGCAAACTAATAAGTAAACTAACACAAATCTAGGAAAAATAACTGAGAACTATAAGAAAAATTCAATCCAGGAGAAGACTAGGACTTTCGAATCCACCCCTAATTATCCTAACCCTTATTTTACCTGTTGATTCACCCTAATTCAGATTGATATAAAAAAAAACAAAGTACACTCTATGTCCTTGGTCGGGCACACAGAATGTATAATCCTTTAAAGCATATGGATCACATCTTTTCATCCATGGTCAGGCATGGAGAGATGTAAATCCTGTTTCTTCCTCTATAGGAGACCTGTTCATGGTCAGACACAAGTATTTAGAATAATATTCCAAACAACATCCATATATAGACTTTGGTCGAGCTCATAGAATGGAGAAGTACGAAAATCTCAGGAAAGCACACTAGAAAAAGAAACAAATCAATCCAATTAAAATAAATTCAACATAAATAAGAGTCAATCAAATTAGGGGCTTCATCTCAGCCCTAGCTAGGAAGTTTAGCAATCCATAAAATTAATTAGGCAAAAGGAAATAAAAAGTAAAAACATTAAAAACATCTCCCTTATCTCTCTTCTTCCTTCTTCTCTCTCTCCTCCTTGGCTCTGGATCTTCCTTTCCAAGGTCTGAATCCCTGCTCCCCATGTCCAAAACCTCCTTATATAGTTGCTGGAGTAGTGAAAATCGAATTTGAATCGGATTTGGAAAGCTATGCATGCCTAGTGAAAGCTTTTTTGCAGCCAAGTTCGGTGCCTCGAAACACGTCACTTTCCTTGCTCAAATTTTAAAGAAACATCGTCCCTTAGGACTTTCTTGGGTCCTCTACATGATAGACGGTTCAGATCTGCCATATGATCAAAGATGGTGGGCCAAAACCTCCTAGAAAAGTCAGTTTTCGCGGATGTGCGAAACCTTTCGCACCATTTTGCTGTTGTGATCGGTGGGCCCGACAGAAGCATTTTCTGAAAAATCCACCCTGTCCATTGGATTCAGGACGAAATTTCAGTCAAGAATGAGTGGTTTTGAACGTCCATAGGCATGTCCCAGAGAAGAATTCACTAAAAGATCAGGTTTGAACGCTACAGGGCAGCCCTTTTGTGGCCCCTGTATCGCACACATGTGCACGCATGGATGCAAAAGGTTAGCTTGGGTTTGTAGTGTCTACAGCCCTCTACAAGATGGACGACTTAGATCTTCCGTATGGGGCATGAGTGGAGTCTACTATCGACCACAAAAAGGGCCAGCCGTCGGTCTACGTAACAGAGAGTTCCTTCTCTAAAAAGGAAATTGAGATGGAACAGTCAAAGGTCGGTTTGACCATGGTGGACGTACAGTGCACGGCTAGTCACTTGTACACCTGCACATGCTACACAAGGTGGGGTCCACTATGATGTTTCTGAGAAATCCAATCCATCCATTCATTTTGTCTCCCTATTTAAAGCGTTGAGACTAGATTTGAGGCAATTCCAGATATCAGGTGGTCCCAGAATCAACGGTTTATGGGCTGATCTATCAGTTGGGCACTTATATAGTGATCCAATGGCTGAAATTTTATGTGTACGGTTAATTTATGACCCTAATCCCATGTATGAAGTTTCAGGTCAATAAGATGGCAGGAACCCTGTGATCTTGAATTTTGGACCAATTTCAGGCCTCTTTAACGTGAACGGCTTGATTTTCTCGGATTCCTGGCATGTAAATCCGTTGATCTTGTTTCTCTGGAGTCCATCCCTTAGATCTATGCTTTTAATCTCTTTTTCAGTCCACGCTCCTGGTTACTACCTGCAACAAAAACATATTTAAAATACGACATTAAACATTATCATACACATCAAATTAGGTATTTATCGGGGTCTGATATGCAATATTTGACCCTCATCAGAAGCTTGTAAAGTTACCATTCCAATGAGCTCAAAATAGTCTAAACTTGACCACTGAAGAGAGAGTTATGAAGGTTACTATTGGACAAGGATATGAACGAGAAATTCAGGAACGACGACTGCGATCCAATTTATGGATGCTCAAATGGTCTCGGAATACGGTGATTCTTGTCAGGAATAAAAGAGCACTAAAGTACCATTTAGATGACCCAAAATTGACCCAATCCGACATCAAACGAGGGAGTTATGAGCGGGTCCCTTGGATAGCATGATTTGGAAAGATTAATAACCCAAATTTAAAAATGACGGTCGAAGAGTTCCAAAGTGCTTTTGGGTTATCGAACGGTCTGACAATGAGCCAATTATGGTCCCATTTGGAAGCTTGTCAAGTTACTATTCCAATGAGCTCAAAATACTCTAAATTTGACCACTGAGGAAAGAGTTTTATGAAGGTTACTATTGGTCAAGGATATGAATGTGAAATTCAGGACCGACGACTGCGTTCCAACTTAAGGATGCCCAAATGGTCTCAGAATACTGCGATTCCTGTCAGGAATGAAAGAGCACTAAACTACCTTTTAGATGACCAAAAATTGAGCCAATCCGACATCAAACGAGGGAGTTATGAGCGTCACCATTGGATCGCGCAATTTATAAAGATAAACAATCCAAATTGTTAAATGACGATAGAAGAGTTCCAACGTGCTTTTGGGATATCGAACGGTCTCAAAATTAGCCAATTATGGTCCCATTTGGAAGCTTGTCAAGTTACCAGTCTAATGAGCTCAAAATAGTCTACATTCGACCACTATAGAGCGAGTTATGAAGGGTACTACTGGACAAGGAGATGAATGAAAAATTCAGGACTGGCAACTGCGATCCCACTTACGGATGCCTAAATGATTTTCGAATATGATAATTCCTGTCAGGATTGAAAGAGCACTGAAATGCCTTTTAGATGACTAAAAATCAACCCAATCCAACCTCAAACAAGGGAGTTGTGAGCGTGTGCGTTGGATCACGCAATTCAGAAAGATTAACAACCCAAATTGTAAAATGATGATCGAAGAATTCCAAGGTGCTATTGGGATATCGAACGGTCTTAGAATTAGCCAATTTGAGTCCCATTTTGAAGCTTACTAAGTTACAAATCCCATAGCTCAAAAATAGTCCAAATTCGACCACTGAAGAGAGAGTTATGAAGATTACTACTGGACAAGGAGATGAAGGAAAAATTTAGGACTGACGGTGGCTGCGATCCCACTTACAGATGCCCAAATGGTCTTCGAATATGACGAATCTAGTCAGTAATGAAAGACCACTAAAGTACCTATTAAATGACCAAAACTCGACCAAATCGGACATCGAACTAGGGAGTTATGAGCGTCACAGTTGGATCGCGCAATTTGTAAAGATTAACAATCCAAATTGGTAAATGATGCTAAAAGAGTTTCAACGTGCTTTCGGGATATCGAACGGTCTCGGAATTAGCCAATTATGGTCCCATTCGGAAGCTTGTAAAGTTACCATTCCAATGAGCTCAAAATAGTCTAAATTTGACCACTGAAGAGAGAGTTATGAAGGTTACTATTGGACAAGGATATGAATAAGAAATTCAGGAACGACGACGGCGATCCAATTTATGGATGCTCAAATGGTCTCGGAATACGGCGATTCTTTTCAGGAATAAAAGAGCACTAAAGTACCATTTAGATGACCCAAAATTGACCCAATCCGACATCAATCGAGGGAGTTATGAGCATGTCCGTTGGATAGCATGATTTGGAAAGATTAATAACCCAAATTTTAAAATGACGGTCGAAGAGTTCCAAAGTGCTTTTAGGTTATCGAACGGTCTGACAATGAGCCGATTATGGTCCCATTTGGAAGCTTGTCAAGTTACTAACCCAATGAGCTCCAAATACTCTAAATTTGACCACTGAGGAAAGAGTTTTATGAAGGTTACTATTGGACAAGGATATGAATGAGAAATTCAGGACCGACGACTGCGATCCAACTTAAGGATGCCCAAATGGTCTCAGAATACTGCGATTCCTGTCAGGAATGAAAGAGCACTGAACTACCTTTTAGATGACCAAAAATTGAGCCAATCCGACATCAAACGAGGGAGTTATGAGCGTCACCATTGGATCGCGCAATTTGGAAAGATTAACAATCCAAATTCTTAAATGACGATAGAAGAGTTCCAACGTGCTTTTGGGATATCGAACGGTCTCAAAATTAGCCAATCGTGGTCCCATTTGGAAGCTTGTCAAGTTACCATTCTAATGAGCTCAAAATAGTCTACATTCGACCACTATAGAGCGAGTTATGAAGGGTACTATTGGACAAGGAGATGAATGAAAAATTCAGGACTGGCAACTCCGATCCCACTTACGGATGCCTAAATGATTTCCGAATATGATAATTCCTGTCGGGATTGAAAGAGCACTAAAATGCCTTTTAGATGTCCAAAAATCAACCCAATCCAACCTCAAACAAGGGAGTTGTGAGCGTGTGCGTTGGATCGCGCGATTCGGAAAGATTAACAACCCAAATTGTAAAATGATGATCGAAGAATTCCAAGGTGCTATTGGGATATCGAACGATCTTAGAATTAGCCAATTTGAGTCCCATTTTGAAGCTTACTCAGTTACAAATCCCATAGCTCAAAAATAGTCCAAATTCGACCACTGAAGAGAGAGTTATGAAGGTTACTACTGGACAAGTAGACGAAGGAAAAATTCAGGACTGACGGCGGCTGCGATCCCAATTACGTATGCCCAAATGGTCTTCGAATATGACGAATCCACTCGGGCATGAAAGACCACTAAAGTACCTTTTAAATGACCAAATCGGACATCGAACTAGGGATTTATGAGCGTCACCGTTGGATCGCGCGATTTATAAAGATTAACAATCCAAATTGGTAAATGATGATAAAAGAGTTACAACGTGCTTTCGGGATATCGAACGGTCTCGGAATCAGCCAATTATGGTCCTATTCGGAAGCTGGTAAAGTTACCATTCCAATGAGCTCAAAATAGTCTAAACTTGACCATTGAAGAGAGAGTTATGAAGGTTACTATTGGACAAGGATATGAACGAGAAATTCAGGAACGACGACTGCGATCCAATTTATGGATGCTCAAATGGTCTCGGAATACGACGATTCTTGTCAGGAATAAAAGAGCACTAAAGTACCATTTAGATGACCCAAAATTGACCCAATCCGACATCGAACGAGGGAGTTATGAGCGTGTCCATTGGATAGCATGATTTGGAAAGATTAATAACCCAAATTTTAAAATGACGGTCGAAGAGTTCCAAAGTGCTTTTGGGTTATCGAGCGGTCTAACAATGAGCCGATTATGGTCCCATTTGAAGCTTGTCAAGTTACTAATCCAATGAGCTCAAAATACTCTAAATTTGACCACTGAGGAAAGAGTTTTATGAAGGTTACTATTGGACAAGGATATGAATGAGAAATTCAGGACCGACGATTGCAATCCAACTTGAGGATGCCCAAATGGTCTCGGAATACTGTGATTCCTGTCGGGAATGAAAGAGCACTAAACTAACTTTTAGATGACCAAAAATTGAGCCAATCCGACATCAAACGAGGGAGTTATGAGCGTCACCATTGGATCGCGCAATTTGGAAAGATTAACATTTCAAATTGTTAAATGACGATAGAAGAGTTCCAACGTGCTTTGGGATATCGAACGGTCTCAAAATTAGCCAATTATGGTCCCATTTGGAAGCTTGTCAAGTCACCATTCTAGTGAGCTCAAAATAGTCTACATTCGACCACTATAGAGCGAGTTATGAAGGGTACCATTGGACAAGGAGATGAATGAAAAATTGTGGATTGGCAACTGCGATCCCACTTACGGATGCCTAAATGATTTCCGAATATGATAATTTCTGTCAGGATTGAAAGAGCACTGAAATGCCTTTTAGATGACCAAAAATTAACCCAATCCAACCTCAAACAAGGGAGTTGTGAGCGTGTGCGTTGGATCACGCGATTCGAAAAGATTAACAACCCAAATTGTAAAATGATGATCGATGAATTCCAAGGTGCTATTGGGATATAGAACGGTCTTAGAATTAGCCAATTTCAGTCTCATTTTTAAGCTTATTAAGTTATAAATCCAATAGCTCAAAATAGTCCAAATTCGACCACTGAAGAGAGAGTTATGAAGGTTACTACTAGACAAGGAGATGAAGGAAAAATTCAGGACTGACGGCGGCTGCGATCCCAATTACGGATGCCCAAATGGTCTTCGAATATGACGAATCCAGTCGGGAATGAAAGAACACTAAAGTATCATTTAAATGACCAAAACTCAACCAAATCGGACATCGAACTAGGGAGTTATGAGCGTCACCATTGGATCGCACGATTTGTAAAGATTAACAATCAAAATTGCTAAATGATGATAAAAGAGTTACAAAGTGCTTTCGGGATATTGAACGGTCTCAGAATCAGCAAATTATGGTCCCATTCGGAAGCTTGTAAAGTTACCATTCCAATGAGCTCAATATAGTCTAAACTTGACCACTGAAGAGAGAGTTATGAAGGTTACTACTAGACAAGGAGATGAAGGAAAAATTCAGGACTGACGGCGGCTGCGATCCAATTTATGGATGCTCAATTGGTCTCGGAATACGGCGATTCTTGTCAGGAATAAAAGAGCACTAAAGAACCATTTAGATGACCCAAAATTGACCCAATCCAACATCAAACGAGGGAGTTATGAGCATGTCCGTTGGATAGCATGATTTGGAAAGATTAATAACCCAAATTTTAAAAGGACGGTCGAAGAGTTCCAAAGTGCTTTTGGGTTATCGAACGGTCTGACAATGAGCCAATTATGGTCCAATTTGGAAGCTTGTCAAGTTATTAATCCAATGAGCTCAAAATACTCTAAATTTGACGACTGAGGAAAGAGTTTTATGAAGGTTACTATTGGACAAGGATATGAATGAGAAATTTAGGACCGACGACTGTGATCCAACTTAAGGATGCCCAAATGGTCTCGGAATACAGCGATTCCTGTCAGGAATGAAAGAGCACTAAGCTACCTTTTAGATGACCCAAAATTGACCCAATCCAACATCAAACGAGGGAGTTATGAGCGTGTCCGTTGGATAGCATGATTTGGAAAGATTAATAACCCAAATTTTAAAATGACGGTCGAAGAGTTCCAAAGTGCTTTTGGGTTATCGAACGGTCTGGCAATGAGCCAATTATGGTCCCATTTGGAAGCTTGTCAAGTTACTTATCCAATGAGCTCAAAATACTCTAAATTTGACCAGTGAGGAAAGAGTTTTATGAAGGTTACTATTGGACAAGGATATGAATGAGAAATTCAGGACCGACGACTGCGATCCAACTTAAGGATGCCCAAATGGTCATGGAATACTGTGATTCCTGTCGGGAATGAAAGAGCACTAAACTAACTTTTAGATGACCAAAAATTGAGCCAATCCGACATCAAACGAGGGAGTTATGAGCGTCACCATTGGATCGCGCAATTTGGAAAGATTAACATTTCAAATTGTTAAATGACGATAGAAGAGTTCCAACGTGCTTTGGGATATCGAACGGTCTCAAAATTAGCCAATTATGGTCCCATTTGGAAGCTTGTCAAGTTACCAGTCTAATGAGCTCAAAATAGTCTACATTCGTCCACTATAGAGCGAGTTATGAAGGGTACTATTGGATAAGGAGATGAATGAAAAATTTAGGACTGGCAACTGCGATCTCACTTATGGATGCCTAAATGATTTCCGAATATGATAATTCCTGACATGATTGAAGGAACACTGAAATGCCTTTTAGATGACCAAAAATCAACCCAATCCAACCTCAAACAAGGGAGTTGTGAGCGTGTGCGTTGGATCACGCGATTCGGAAAGATTAACAACCCAAATTGTAAAATGATGATCGAAGAATTCCAAGGTGCTATTGGGGTATCGAACGGTCTTAGAATTAGCCAATTTCAGTCCCATTTTGAAGCTTATTAAGTTATAAATCCAATAGCTCAAAATAGTCCAAATTGGACCACTGAAGAGAGAGTTATGAAGGTTACTACTAGACAAGGAGATGAAGGAAAAATTCAGGACTGACGGCGGCTACGATCCCAATTACGGATGCCCAAATGGTCTTCGAATATGACGAATCCAGTCGGGAATGAAAGACCACTAAAGTACCTTTTAAATGACCAAAACACGACCAAATCGGACATCGAACTAGGGAGTTATGAGCGTCACCGTTGGATCACGCGATTTGTAAAGATTAACAATCCAAATTGCTAAATGAGGATAAAAGAGTTACAACGTGCTTTCGGGATATCGAACGGTCTCGGAATCAGCCAATTATGGTCCCATTCGGAAGCTTGTAAAGTTACCATTCCAATGAGCTCAAAATAGTCTAAACTTGACCACTGAAGAGAGAGTTATGAAGGTTACTATTGGACAAGGATATGAACGAGAAATTCAGGAACGACGACTTTGATCCAATTTATGGATGCTCAAATGGTCTCGAAATTCGGCGATTCTTGTCAGGAATAAAAGAGCACTAAAGAACCATTTAGTTGACCCAAAATTGACCCAATCCGACATCAAACGAGGGAGTTATGAGCGGGTCCCTTGGATAGCATGATTTGGAAAGATTAATAACCCAAATTTAAAAATGACGGTCGAAGAGTTCCAAAGTGCTTTTGGGTTATCGAACGGTCTGACAATGAGCCAATTATGGTCCCATTTGGAAGCTTGTCAAGTTACTATTCCAATGAGCTCAAAATACTCTAAATTTGACCACTGAGGAAAGAGTTTTATGAAGGTTACTATTGGTCAAGGATATGAATGTGAAATTCAGGACCGACGACTGCGTTCCAACTTAAGGATGCCCAAATGGTCTCAGAATACTGCGATTCCTGTCAGGAATGAAAGAGCACTAAACTACCTTTTAGATGACCAAAAATTGAGCCAATCCGACATCAAACGAGGGAGTTATGAGCGTCACCATTGGATCGCGCAATTTATAAAGATTAACAATCCAAATTGTTAAATAACGATAGAAGAGTTCCAACGTGCTTTTGGGATATCGAACGGTCTCAAAATTAGCCAATTATGGTCCCATTTGGAAGCTTGTCAAGTTACCAGTCTAATGAGCTCAAAATAGTCTACATTCGACCACTATAGAGCGAGTTATGAAGGGTACTACTGGACAAGGAGATGAATGAAAAATTCAGGACTGGCAACTGCGATCCCACTTACGGATGCCTAAATGATTTCCGAATATGATAATTCCTGTCAGGATTAAAAGAGCACTAAAATGTCTTTTAGATGACTAAAAATCAACCCAATCCAACCTCAAACAAGGGAGTTGTGAGCGTGTGCGTTGGATCACGCGATTCGGAAAGATTAACGACCCAAATTGTAAAATGATGATCGAAGAATTCCAAGGTGCTATTGGGATACCGATCGGTCTTGGAATTAGCCCATTTTAGTCCCATTTTGCAGCTTATTAAGTTACAAATCCAATAGCTCAAAATAGTCCAAATTCGACCACTGAAGAGAGAGTTATGAAGGTTACTACTGGACAAGGAGATGAAGGAAAAATTCAGGACTGACAGCTGCGATCCCAATTAGGGATGCCCAAATGGCCTTCGAATATGAAGAATCCAGTCGGGAATGAAAGACCACTAAAGTACCTTTTAAATGACCAAAACTCGACCTAATCGGACATCGAACTAAGGAGTTATGAGCGTCACCGTTGCACCACGCGATTTGTAAAGATTAACAATCCAAATTGCTAAATGACAATAAAAGAGTTACAACGTGCTTTCCGGATATCGAACGGTCTCGGAATCAGCCAATTATGGTCCCATTCGGAAGCTTGTAAAGATACCATTCCAATGAGCTCAAAATAGTCTAAACTTGACCACTGAAGAGAGAGTTATGAAGGTTACAATTGGACAAGGATATGAACGAAAAATTCAGGAATGACGACTGCGATCCAATTTATGGATGCTCAAATGGTCTCGGAATACGGCGATTCTTGTCAGGAATAAAAGAGCACTAAAGTACCATTTAGATGACCCGAAATTGATCCAATCCGACATCAAACGAGGGAGTTATGAGCGTGTCCGTTGGATAGAATGATTTGGAAAGATTAATAACCCAAATTTTAAAATGACGGTCGAAGAGTTCCAAAGTGGTTTTGGGTTATCGAACGGTCTGACAATGAGCCAATTATGGTCCCATTTGGAAGCTTGTCTAGTTACTAATCCAATGAGCTCAAAATACTCTAAATTTGATGACTGAGGAAAGAGTTTTATGAAGGTTACTATTGGACAAGGATATGAATGAGAAATTCAATACCGACGACTGCGATCCAACTTGAGGATGCCCAAATGGTTTCGGAATACTGCGATACCTGTCAGGAATGAAAGAGCACTAAACTACCTTTTAGATGATCAAAAATTGAGCCAATCCGACATCAAACGAGGGAGTTATGAGCGTCACCATTGGATCGCGCAATTTGGAAAGATTAATAATCCAAATTGTTAAATGACGATAGAAGAGTTCCAACGCGCTTTTGGGATATCGAACGGTCTCAAAATTAGCCAATTATGGTCCCATTTGGAAGCTTGTCAAGTTACCAGTCTAATGAGCTCAAAATAGTCTACATTCGACCACTATAGAGCGAGTTATGAAGGGTACTACTGGACAAGGAGATGAATGAAAAATTTAGGACTGGTAACTGCGATCCCACTTACGGATGCCTAAATGATTTCCGAATATGATAATTCCTGTCAGGATTAAAAGAGCACTAAAATGTCTTTTAGATGACCAAAAATCAACCCAATCCAACCTCAAACAAGGGAGTTGTGAGCTTGTGCGTTGGTCACGCGATTCGGAAAGATTAACGACCCAAATTATAAAATGATGATCGAAGAATTCCAAGGTGCTATTGGGATACCGATCGGTCTTGGAATTAGCCAATTTTAGTCCCAGTTTGAAGCTTATTAAGTTACAAATCCAATAGCTCAAAATAGCCCAAATTCGACAACTGAAGAGAGAGTTAGGAAGGTTACTACCAGACAAGGAGAAGAAGTAAAAATTCAGGATTGACGGCCGCGATCCCAATTGCGGATGCCCAAATGGCCTTCGAATATGACGAATCCAGTCAGGCATGAATGACCACTAAAGTACCTTTTAAAAGACTAAAACTCGACCTAATCCGACATCGAACTAAGGACTTATGAGCGTCACCGTTGCACCACGCGATTTGTAAAGATTTACAATCCAAATTGCTAAATGACAATAAAAGAGTTACAACGTGCTTTCGGGATATCGAACGGTCTCGGAATCAGCCAATTATGGTCCCATTCGGAAGCTTGTAAAGATACCATTCCAATGAGCTCAAAATAGCCTAAACTTGACCACTGAAGAGAGAGTTATGAAGGCTACTATTGGACAAGGAAATGAACAAGAAATTCAGGAACGACGACTGCGATCCAATTTATGGATGCTCAAATGGTCTCGGAATACGGAGATTCTTATCAGGAATAAAAGAGCACTAAAGTACCATTTAGATGACCCAAAATTGACCCAATTCGACATCAAACGAGGGAGTTATGAGCGTGTCCGTTGGATAGCATGATTTGGAAAGATTAATAACCCAAATTTTAAAATGACGGACGAAGAGTTCCAAAGTGCATTTGGGTTATCGAACGGTCTGACAATGAGCCAATTATGGTCCCATTTGGAAGCTTGTCAAGTTACTAATCCAATGAGATCAAAATACTCTAAATTTGTCCACTGAAGAAAGAGTTTTATGAAGGTTACTATTGGACAAGGATATTAATGAGAAATTCAGGACCGACGACTGCGATCCAACTTGAGGATGTCCAAATGGTCTCGGAATACTGCGATTCCTGTCAGGAATGAAAGAGCACTAAACTACCTTTTAGATGACCAAAAATTGAGCCAATCCGACATCAAACGAGGGAGTTATGAGCGTCACCATTGGATCGCGCAATTTGGAAAGATTAACAATCCAAATTGTTAAATGACGATAGAAGAGTTCCAACGTGCTTTTGGGATATCGAACGGTCTCAAAATTAGCCAATTATGGTCCCATTTGGAAGCTTGTCAAGTTACCAGTCTAATGAGCTCAAAATAGTCTACATTCGACCACTATAGAGCGAGTTATGAA